>JACVVK020000572.1:102500-205000 GCA_018292915.2 Batillaria attramentaria | reverse complement strand
ATATTTGAAAAATAAGCTATTCCATTGTATTGCAATGGACAATGAATAGGGTCGAGCCTTCAGAATTGAGCCAGTCGTGTCCCGCGGCATAATGAGCACCAAACATGACATGGTCAGTTTTGCCAGACACTGCAACGAGGGAAGCACAATCATGTAGTTTGATATGACTGAAACATGGCGGTAACTTCATTGACATCATTTATGGAAAAGAGACCATTACGTCAATCTCTTTCATCTTGAAATCACATCTTTTCCCATACCGTCAATGACGTCAGTCTACGTACTGTGTTTTGCCAGTACCCTGCAGAGTAAAGGGACTCGGGGCTTGCCGAGTGGAGTCGTCTATTTTCCTTCTTGTATTATGAACTCAGTCGTTGTACATAGCGACGCTCCTGTTCAGCCTATGTACATGTATACCCACTGAGTCAGCGGGGCAACCATAGGCCATGCATCGCCTCAAATGACCTTCCCAAAGGTCAATGTGCAGCCTGTGTCGGAGAGATCTGTGAGCACAATTAGCCAGTACTGCATATGGTATGCTGCATAGTTACCGTACGCTCTCCAGTAACGGTGCGTGTGGTTCGCTAAGTTCTCCGCTAACAGGCGCCATTTGAGCACTTTGTTGCCCCCCCCCCCCCCCCACACACACACACACCCCGACCCCACGCTTTCGCAGGACCGGCTGAGAAGACAACCGTGCCACAAAGTAATCATTATATGCATCGAATGGAAGTTCTCATGACACACTGAGATGCAAAGGCATATATATTGAAGCAGCTCTAAGTACGTCTCGAGCATAAATAGCTCAAAATACCTTTTAGGTGTTGTCCCCACCTGGAGGGGGTGAGGGGCGGAGGTTTGGGGGTGGGGCAGACTTGAAAATGGGCTGTGTAGTTTGTCGGAGAGCCGGATTTGAAAAAGGGCATTATTCTTTAAAAAGAGCCACCCTGGACTATGTTTCTTATGAGGATGAAAGTTCCAAGTTTGAAAATCACGAATGTTAGCGATATTTTAATGACTGTCCCCATTTCCATTGTCATGTCCGTTACGACGCAGAAATAAGCTGGTATCTCGCAGACACGAGTGTGGGCTGTCTAGTTAGATCTAGTTTGTTCAGTGTTGGTGGTGGTGGTGGTGGTGGTGGTGGACCGAAGTTTTGTCAAGTTTTGTTTTGTCTCATGTTTTTGTTGTTGTTGTTGTTTTTGGGTGGCGTGGGGTGGGAGGGGGGTGTTTTTTGTCTCAACCTTTGTCTTAAGTTTTGTTTTGCTTTTTTATTTTGTTTTGGTTCGGGGGTTTCTTTTGTTTGTTTGTTGTTTTGTCTTGACGGAATTAAGCACCAAACTTGATTCACCCCAAACTGAAGCCCTTCCCCCCTTCCCTGTCTACCTTCCCCCTTCCCTGTCTACCTTCCCCCTTCCCTGTCTACCTTCCTTCCACAACTTGACTGCCGTGACCAATCGAGAGAACGAGAGACTCAGTGAGGGGGGGGGGGGGGGGGGGAGAGAGAGAGAGTGTGTGTGTGTGTGTGTGTTACAATGTTTTCGTTGTAGACTACGGTACAGGGCTGGAATAACTGTAGCGATATTGAATTACCCGAACACTGCAAATACCACTCGCGAAACTAATAAAGTCAGGTCTTACCGGAGCATTATGGTTCGTGTGTGAATGAAATACCACGCTCTTTTCGCCTCACTTTCTCAGTTACTGGGCCCCTATACATAAAGTTACAGGGAAGAAAAGAAGAAAAAAAAACTATTCAAGAAGACTTGGGTCTTTCACTGCAACAGTCTCCCTCCCCTCGCCTCATGCCTTGCGCCTCACGAGCGTTGCACACACTGACACCCGAAAGCTGCGTTTCCCATTCTGACAAAGAATGATTTCAGTTTAATTCAGAGTCAGAAACACCAACGCAGCATGTGTTGAAACAGCCAGTGCGTTTTTTAAACAAAAACGTTTACCAGGAGGGGTCTTTCTGTGGGTATGATTTTGTGTGTGTGTGTGTGTGTGTGTGTGTGTGTGTGTGTGTGTGTGTGTGTGTGTGTGTGTGTGTGTGTGTTTGGTTGTGATGTCAGAAACGTTTTTCCATAACTCATGCATATGTGTCTATGACCAGCTTTTTCATCTGAGGTGTAACCTCAATTTTCTCAATTTAGCATCGACGTGTCTGCCGCATTTTTCATCGACATGAAGGTCCGTTGACAGAAAGCATCAGCGCTGAAGACGAATTTTGGACCGGGAGAAATAAAATCACAAATTTATTTAAATTGCATTTACACATCTGACTGAAGCTAATCCACTTTGGGCCATAGCACGAAATTAATTCGGCCTCGTCGTCATGAAAGTTTAGCGAGAAGGGAAAATGTATGACCCCCCTCGCGATGAAATTCTTAAGCATCCATTTCCACCTCATCCACGGCAAGGCACTTTAATACTGATGCTCCATAATCATGAAAGACTGAACGTTAACCCCCCCCCCCCCCCAAAAAAAAAAAAAAAAAAAAAAATCTTCGGCTGCCGAAAATTGAAAATGAGTTTTCTTTCATCCAAACTACCAGTAATGGGTGGGGTAATATAGTGTAGGGTAAGGAGGGGGGGAGGACGGGCGGAGGGGGGGGGGGGTTACGTCCTGTTCCACCACAAATAATGTTCACATCAAACTGAAAACAGGACAACAAACACAACGTCGGCACTCTTTATTTCTTTTTTCGTTTTGTTGTTGTTGTTAGTAGTAGTGGTAGAAGTAGTAGTAGTAGTAGTAGTAGCAGTAGTACTAGTAGTAGCAGCAGTAGTAGTAGTAGTAGTAGTAGCAGTAGTAGTAGTTGTTGTTATCAAATTAGTAGTAGTAGTGGTAGAAGTAGTAGTAGCAGTAGCGGAAGTATTATATCATATTAAATTATTATTATTACTGCAGTTTGTTTTTCCTTTTCTTTTCTTTTATTGAGGAAGCCGGGATAGCCCAATCAGTGGTAGATCGTTGGACTTCAATGCTCGGGTCGTGAGTTCGAATCCAGGCTGGGGCCAAATATTTGTACTGGCCTTTCTTCTCGTTACCCCGTCTTTGGTATCACCCATACGTGGTGGAAAAGGACGTTAAACTCCCAAACACCCACCATTCCTTTTCTGTTATTGGCGTTAAAAGATTAAAAGGGAATCGCTCTCTCACCCAGTTTTTGAATTAGTGACAAGTCCATCGCTCTACCAGGTGAGGCATCGCGGTTCTCGGGGGAGGGGGGGTAATTGTAAGGGGTAAGGGGGTAGTGGATGGGGTGAGGAGGGGGGGGGGGCGACTGCAAAGAGAGGCCTAAATGGCACCCGTGTTTGATCGTAACAGCGAGAAGTCAAGTGGTCCGCGTTTGTGACTCAGCGGGTTGAAGAGTGCTGTACATACGCGGGAGGGGCCGCGGTGAGCAGAACAGCGGAAGTAGTAAAGCGTCGCGAGCTTTGGCCCCGCCCACCCGTCTTCCAAGCTCCGCCCACCAGTTACATCACCACATCGACCAGGTCATTACCCTTCTTCTTTAGGGTTGCCATGACAACGCCCGAAACGGCTGATCACGCGTTTTCGATCAGTCGTCGGTTGTGCCGGGGTGGATGGGTGGATGGGTCAAGAGGGGGGAGAAACCAGTCAGGAACACAAGTTCACATTATTCAGTTCCACAACCGGTGCTTTGTCAGTTTCATTTGAAAACGGCCGTCTTAATTACGTGTTTTCGTTTGCAGAGCCAAGGGGTGGGATGGTGTTTGGGTGTTTAACGTCCTTTTCCACCATATACGGGTGATATCAAAGATGAGGCTACGATGAAAAACCAGCACAAATATTTGGCTCCAGCCGGGATACGAGTGAACTCACGACCCGAGCATTAGAAGTCCAACGTTCTACCATTCGGCCATCCCGGCTCCCCTTGCAGAGCCCAACAGCCGGCTGGGATAAGTATTAGTCTTAAACAAGTACATGTATCGAAAATCTTCCACTTGTGTATCACGATAAACCACGGACATTCATTACAGTGACACAATCTGCAGAGTAAGGCAAAGGCGGATCTTAATATACTTCAGTCTACTAGTGCTCACACATCGTTCAGTGCCTTTGAGATGCTGTCACTGTGCAGGTGTCTAAGCGGCACAATGTCAGTCATACAGCTAAAAGGGAACGAATTGGCAAGTGGGCGCAGCAAGGGAGACAACTGTGCCTGTAGGGGAAGAGTGATCACTAGATCTAGCAGTTGCCAGCACAGGGGAAAAAAATGATAGGAAAGAGGGAGGGAGGGGATGGGGGCTTAGGGAAACTGAGAGGAGGCAAGACTAGTGATGGCTTCACCTGGGGGCCCTATCACAGATCAACAGCTCAGAATGATCTGCGAGCATACTTTTTTTAAAAGTAATTAAAAAAAGGGGCGTTTACTGTTTCCATTCGATATTTCCGTTACAGTTTCACCATCATTCTAAGTCTCTCCCTCCACGCCTGTGTACAACGTGAATCCCGCTCGATCTGACTCACACTCATTCTGATTCTGATTCTGCATAATCAAGTGGTCACACGATGAAGTCGTAAGCAGCCCCAGGGTTTGTGGAACCCGAATGTTCACAAAGATCGGGCAAGATCCCTGGCTCTTATCAAACTCTGAAATGCGAGGTGTGTCAACTTATTCCCACCCCTCAGGCCTTTCCTTGATTGTGACGCTGATATGCAAGGAACTCTTTGTCTTGAGGGCAAAAGGAGTCGCTTGTGAAATACACTGAGAGAGTTTTACTTAGTGCATCATTTAAGTTTCAAATGTTACTACTGTCTGAGATGAAAAAAAATCAGTATTATGATTACTGTGTGTAAAATCAAGTCTGCTTAAAGCCTCTATTGCTCGCAACGTCGCAGAGAAGGTAAACTGTAGCTTTCGAAGTTCTGTAGTTTACCGGATTTGGGGATGTTTCTTTTGGTCTTTGCGATCGTTTTCGTGACTTTGTGGCTTCGACTTTTGAAGAAATACGATTTCTTTGAGTCTACAATCCATTCCTGAACAGACTGGGACAAGACAAAGCTTCTAAAATTAGCGCCGTCTAGCTTGTCCTCAGTCCGCAACCAAATAGCGTCGTCTGCTCGCAGTGTGGTACACTTAAACTAACACAACTAATACTCCGGCCAGAGTCACCACAACGGTCCCAGATGCTATAAAGTGACCCATGTCAGTGATTGATTCTGATACGCAGAGGCAGCGCATTTGATGAAAAGTTTTTTTCATACGCTGTTGTTTGCTTGTCATACGTACTGAGACGTTAAGTCGGTATAAGTCGTCAAAAGCTGTTGTGTGTATGTACACTCATCACAACAATTCAAAGACCACCTTGACACTCAGTGGTGAATTTCAGGTGATGGTGCAAAATTGTTACCGTTTGTGAACTTGTTAAGGTTCATGGCGGCAGATGGGATATTGGAAATGTGTGTGTGTGTGTGTGTGTGTGTGTGCGCGCGCGCGCGCGTGCGTGCGTGCGTGCATGCGTGCGTGCCTCTGTGTGTGTGTGGGGGGGGGGGTACTCTGTGTGTGGGGGGGGGGGGGGGGGGGTACTGTGTGTGTGTGTGTGTGTGTGTGTGTGTGTGTGTGTGTGTGTGTGTGTGTGTGTGTGTGTTTCAGGCCTACGAAACCACGGCTGTGAAAGAGTTAATAAGGCCTACGCCACAGAAAACCGAAAGGGCTTGACTGACTGACTGACTGGATCAGTCAGTGACTGAAAACTTTCAAGTTATGAGCAAAATCTGTTGCCGGTAAACTCAGTCAGCAAAATCTGTCTGGTATAGATGAAAGAACGTTTCTCAGCACTAGTAGCAATACACAGGGGAAATAACATTTTCATGAGCGGGAACCCCCATAGCTCAGTCACTGACTGGGTCTCAGTTATGAACAAAATAACCGATTAATTATTAAACTAAAGAGCTTCTCATAACGATGCAACGTGGAATGTAAAGAGGAGTAACTCTTTCACAACTGAGCAGGAACCCCTATGGCTCAGTCAGTGACCGGATCCACAGTTATGAGCAAAATCTGTCGTTGTTAATGGGAAACTAATAATTCACGATCGAGAAATGTGAAGGGAAATAACTCTTTGACAGCCTCCACAGGAACCCCTATGGCTCAGTCAGTGACCGGATCCACGGTTATGAGCAAAAATCTGTTGTTGTTAACGCCGGGGTATTTATGGCGGGAGGCATGGAATGCGGCCCTGTCCAGCAGTCCCAAACCACACGGACCTCCATGGCATCATCTTACCATCATCCTCATCTCCAACATCATGCATTTTTAACTGAATCATAGTTGCCCCAGCTTTCGAGCCTTCCGTGGATTCCATCCATGACCTGGGAGGAACACACTGGAGCTGGCAAAGAGTTGGGGCGGCAACAAAAACAAAAACAAACAAAAAACAATCAAACAAAAAAAAATCTGTCGTTGTGATAAACTGAAGAACAATAAATCTGAAGGGAAATAACTCTTTCCCACCTCAACAGGAACCCCTATGGCTCAGCCGGTGACCGGATCCCTCAGGCCCGTGTTTATGCGTACCTGCTCGCCACGTCGACAATGGATGCGCGTGATAATTTTTGCCACCCAGCTTTTCGCCTGAGGGAGCCGGTACTGCGTGTCCCCAGCCAGCTATCAGCAAACCATCAGGATAAAGTCGACAGACCGTGAATACCTTTGAATTATGATTTCCCTCAGGCAATATATACAGGAGGCTACTCCCTGCCCCCCTCCCCTACCATCTCTTTTGTCTCCACTGCTCCCGTCTCGCCTTCAGGTATGTAAAGGCCTATATGTTGATCTTGACTCATCATTTTGTGATTTTAAAATCCACCTTTCGTGCGACGGGTTGGTAGCAACACGTTACTCCCTCTCGTCTCCCACCCCCCGCCCCCAAGCCCCCAAGCCCCCAAGTCTCCACGACTCCTATCAGGCCCTCAGGTATGTAGAGACCTGTACACTGATCTTCACTCACCATTGTGTTGATTCACTCCTCTTTCGATGGGTTCGGAACGGATGATGGTGGTGGTGGTGGTGGTGGTGGTGGTGACGATATAGCGTACGGTTCCACGGTAACCGAGTGCTCACGGCGCTTACGGAAAGGTAGAGAGAGAGGGTGGGGGCGGGGGGGGGGAAGAGAGAGAGAGAGAGAGAGCATTATTTTTCAACGGCAAAGATGTAACCGTACAATGGTTAATTTTCAATCTGCCGTTGCTACGAAAGAAAAGAACTACTGGCAAGGGAGGGGAGGGGGGCTGGGGAAGGGGGGGGGGGGAGAAGGTGCAGTAGAAGGAAAGGGGCCAGGGGGTGGGTGTGTTCAAAGGAATGGAAATTTTGAGGGCGTGGTTTAAAAAAAAAAAGGAAAATCGGTTGATATCTGGGTATTTTTTTTTGTTGGTTTTTTGTTTGGTTGTTGTTTTGTTTTGTTAATAATTGTCTTTCTGTTTGTTGAACGTGTTCTGCTGTTACGTTTCAGTTCGCGGATCTGGAGGTGACTGCTGTTCACATCGTCTTGCCTGTTTCACACACGGTGTGAGTGGACTTGTTTTTCACACATGATCTACTCATGAATTTACTGATGTTTTGTTTAAAGTTACAATACAGTGGTGATGCACAGCAGCGTGCATTGGCTGTATGCTTTCTTTCATGAAGGATACGAAACAGCACTTAGAAGTTGTGAGTGGACCAGAGGTGCTCATAGGCTAGCAGGCCAAGTCTGTACGGTGGACTTTAGATGTTGTGTGGACTGGAGAGTTAACTGGTTGGTTGGTTGATTGCCCGGGTTGGTTGGTTGTGTGTGTGTGTGGTCAAGTGGGTTGATGGTTGGTTGGGTGGTTGGTTGTGGGTGGTTGGTTGTGGGTGGATGCGTGGGTCGATCGTTGAGTGGTTGGTTGGTTGTGGGTGGGTGGATGTTTGTGTGTGTGTGTGTGTGTGTGTGTGTGTGTGTGTGTGTGTGTGTGTGTGTGTGTGTGTGTGTGTGTGTGTGTGCTGGGAGGGGGGAGGGGGGTGTGGAGGAGCAATACGTCCTTTTTTAAGATGTGATAACAAAATCCGGGAAACAAGCAAGTGCCTGAATCAACTCAGTAAAATCATCAGTCATTACTTCCGCCTAGGAATCGAACTCGCGACCCGAACATTGGCAGTCCACTACTTCACCAGCTGCTGACAAAACACAGTGTTCAAATTAGTGTTGGCCATCACTACTGTTGCCAATATGCAGAGAATGAGCGAGGTCAACAGGAAACAACTTGAACTGACGCCTTTGCTGAGCGGGTCTCCGACAGACGCGACTATGCCAAGGGAAGCAACCAAAGTTAAAACGGTTTCTTCAGGCTTTGTAGAGTTTCCTCCCATAAAACAAGTGTCCAAGCGCGAGACATCGCTTGAGAAGTCAGTAGTTTCATGTGCTTATCCTTGATCACAGGGTGTTTGCGGGCAGCAGCCGTTCTCACCAAAAGAGAACCAAACGTTTGTTTATGAGACATGTTGTGGCAATGGTGTTTTACAGTGGATGTGCGGATGGTCATTTCACTGATGCACGTTTTGGACAAAATGAAATAAATAAATACCCTGATAATCGCTTACTGTACTACGCAGGTTGCAAATTTTGTTGTTTTCATTGATATTTATTGCTTCTCTCTTGTGCCTTGTTAAAGTGTGTGTGTGTGTGTGTGTGTGTGTGTGTGTGTGTGTGTGTGTGTGTGTGTGTGTGTGTGTGTGCTTGGTTCTTTGTTTTGCCGGTGCTTTTGTTTGTATTTTATCAAGACTGTACTAGAACAACAGACAGAAAATCACTGTCTTTGGCAATTGTTTGCTTGCCGTTATCAAATGAGCAGCAGCAGCAGCAGCACTACAAAGGAAAACAGACACTGTCAAGACTGTTTCAAACAAAAGAACTGTTTTTATAAGCTCTCACAGAAAAAAAAAAAAACCAATATAATAAAGAGCCAGAATGTGCATAAGGGTGGGTGGGTGGGTGTTTAGGGGTTTTAACGTCCTTTTCCACCACATAGGGTGATATCAAAGACGGGGCAACGATGAAAAAGCCAGCACAATATTTGGCCCCAGCCGGGATCGAACTCACGACCCGAGCATTAGAAGTCCAACGCTCTACCATTCGACCACCCCGGCTCCCCTAGAATGTGCATAAAGAAAACAAAAACAAAAAACAAACACACAAACAAACAAAAAAAACCAGCAGTTAAATGTGCATGATCAACACCATATCATTAGTATAGTGTATTGATAAGACTTTGTCTAGCCGGATATGATTGGTTAGATATACTGATTAATATGACTATGTTATTACATCTTGATAACAAACTAAAATAAAGATATCACAGTCTGAATTTTGACAAGATCACATTCCATTTTAGTCAGTTGTAGCTATACACAACACAACACAACACAACATGCAGCTGTCACAAGAATATGTATGTGGTTTATGAAGTAAACTTTCCAGAGAAAACGACTCATGTTCAAGTATTTGTGCATAACCAAAAATAACCAAAAAATAACACATTGTAGGCGTATAGGAAACAAAAGCATGTAGGGCGTTACCAGGTATACGGACGGAATATATGTATCACAAATTCAAGATTACAACAATTCTGGACATCAAACACTCCTCTGTAAGGGTCTACAGAATTCTTCTGGCTGCTCCTAACAAAATGTTCAAGTAACAAGGCAATTATTTATTTATTTATCTAATACCATTTTCATTGTAATGGAGGAGGTTAAGGGGGAACGCACTCACAGAATTGTCCTTCCGGGTACAGACAGACAGACCGACAGACAGACAGACAGACAGACAGACAGACAGACAGACAGACATATCCATTCATACAAAACAACATACACAGTGAACGTATAATGTGGCTATTGACTCCGTGGACTTCCATGATGGACAGAATATTTACAGTAAGTTGTATGTTCATGTGATATTTCGGACTAACACTTTTTCGGTTACATGAGCATCCAAAGTGTGAGGGTGACTTGAATATTATGTCCACACTTTCAAGAGTATCCGTCGACACCGTCTTTCTTCATAATATATCATTCAAAATTAAGCCGCTTTCTTTGCTCCTCTCTCACACCGAAAACGAAAGATTGGATACTCTTGACTGTGGTATAATCAGCCCTTTCATCAGCATAGATGTGATATTGGTTTCTCTGCACACTAGTACAAGAAATACCTCAGCATTATACTATGATATCGTTATACGGACGAGTGAGTGGATATCTAATCGTTATAGTAATGCACTGTGAAAAAAAAATCTTTCAGTTAAGCAAAAATTGCCTAGACCAGCAGTTTTGATATCATGAATGGACGGATAGCACTTTTGATCCAGAATGTAGACAATACTGATGGAATGAAGAAACCCAGAAGTCATGTGTGCGTGGACATTTCAGCAGCAAAGTGAGTAACACCATTCTTGTAGTACATTATAGTATGAATTTTTTACTGACTGTATGAATACTGCTAGGGTTCCAAATGAGAAGATTACTGTGGTATATATGAGATAAATTTGTATACAATACTGCTACGCTTTGTGAATGAAATGTCACGCAACGAAACAGCAGTTTTGATTCTTTTACATGTATATCACGTTTCAGTCAAAACGCTTATAAATAATCTCTTCGAAGACAGAAACATACAATAGATGTCCTTCTCGGAAACACAGTGATAGAGAGTTGTAAAAAACAGTTCCACTACAGTCACCGCCTTACAGTTTCAGTCGCTAGGTGACTATTATAAATTGGAAACGAAAGAATACTACTGAGCCTGATGAGTAACGATTTCTCATAGGTAAAAAAAAGTTTGGGATCAAAATAATCTCCACTATGTACGCACATGTATGTGATTTAAATATCAGAATGATACTATACGAAACTTCTGCGAGATTTTTCCTACCAAACGCAATCCCCCAAATATAATTATGCTACACCTCTGGTAAAATTGTAATCTGCTGATCGTAAAACATATCCCCTCCCTCCCCCCTCCCTCCCCCCCCCCCCCCCCCCCCCCACCCCCCAAAAAAAAATAAATAAATAAAAAAGATTGACAATAGAGCAAAATAATTCGGTCTCCAAAGTCAATTTGCGTAGGCCTTCTACTCAAAACCAGAAAAAATCCATCCATCAGAAAAAAAAACAAAAAAACCCGGGTATACAAAATCTGCGTATTAACAGGTTTCTGCATGTATAAACGGTATAATCTACATACAATACATAAAATAGTTATTACATTTTATGGTATAGCACTGTAAATACGTACATTTCTATACACACATGGAGTACATGAAACACAATACACATTCGACTACTTAGTAGAGGCAAAACAACACAAGTTGGGAACAAAGAAGGAATTATTGTAATTAGACTATACTCAAATCAGCGTCCACTTGCCTATTACTCCCTGTGAATAGTACTGAGGTTCGCAGCTGCAATCGCGACTCGCTATTTGTTTTTAAATACTCAGATCACTTGAACACCACTGTCTAAAGACCACAAAAAATTAATGTGTTGAAAGGGGCGACAATTTTAAATTCAGAAAGCGACAAAGACATAGTTTGATTTTAGTGAGTGTATTGACACGATTGTCAGACTGGAAGTCTAGAGTGTAAATACCAAATGAAATGAACGAAAAATCACAAAAATTGAACAGTTGATGTATAATTACGTGATTTAAAAAAAGGAGTATATTTGAAGGCGGAAGTATACAGATAACAGTTACGGACTATGAGCAACGCTGTCTGTGCATGAACAGAGCTTAGTATAGTCCAACTCACTTAACCCAGTTCTGAGGCCCTCGGTGGGTGGGTGTTTGGGGGTTTAACGTCCTTTTCCACGTCCTTTTTAGGGTGATGTCAAAGACGGAGCAACGATGAAAAGGTCAGCACAAATATTTGGCCCCAGCCGGGATTGAACTCACGACCCGAGCATTAGAAGTCCAACGCTCTACCATTCGACCACCCCGGCTCCCCCTGAGCCTCTGGGTCAAAATTCCTTTGTACATTGTTCACGGTTGGAAAGTGTCTATCCGTGGCAACTCCTTTGCGCTGCAAACAAAGCGCATCAGAAAGCTGACAGTCCTGACCAGAGATCAACAGACAGTATTATTTTTCCAATCATAGTAAATCAAAGACATGACGCAGTACTGACCATAACCTGCTGGGTCACATGACGCAGTACTGACCATAACCTGCTGGGTCACATGACGCAGTACTGACCATAACCTGCTGGGTCACATGACGCAGTACTGACCATAACCTGCTGGGTCACATCGGAAGTTTTGATTACACAACGGTAACAGCTTCCGGGGCATGTAGCAAGAATTCCGATAAAAATAGTACAGAATTTTTGCCCCATTTTAAATTTGTGTGCAGAGTATAAAAAAAATGACGATCTGGGGCTGTTTGTTGGCTTCGTAAATAAGTTTCATGCCACGTGATTGTGAAAACCGTGAAAACGGAGCCTGGCATGTGGACTATTTGTATTCATGCGCGGCTGGCACAAGAGCTGGCATAAGAAAAAGGAATTGGGGGAGGGGGTAACAGTACTGCGTCATGTGACCCAGCAGGTATTGGGAAGAGCGGGAGGGGGGGGGGTGTTATCCTGAATATGATCCAACCACACTTTGTGAATCATAGAGGCCCTGAGGACTGGGTCAAATGAATTGGACTAGGTTGAGTATTAAATATGGAATACGCATATAATCTCACAGGGTTATGGACGGACAGTCATAGTTTGATATACAGCAGAGCAAACAAAGACAAACGTAAACTGTTTGTCTCGGAGAAATACTGTGCAGCACAAACATTGTCATACAGCATGTGATCCACTTTAGTCCCACAGTAAATAGGTCAGTCTGTGTCTTGTCTGTGTCTTGTCTCTCTGTGTACTGTCTGTCTGTGTCTCGTCTCTCTGTGTCTCGTCTCTCTGTGTCTTGTCTCTCTGTGTCTTGTCTGTGTCTTGGCTCTCTGTGTGTTGTCTGTGTCTTGTCTCTCTGTGTGTTGTCTGTGTCTTGTCTCTCTGTGTGTTGTCTGTGTCTTGTCTCTCTGTGTCTTGTCTGTGGGCGTGGGGGTATGACTTATTTTCATTATTTCAGTGGTATTTGTCTGTGTTCTTGTGAGTGTCGACACTTTACCAGAAGCAGGCTGGAGGGGGAGATGGTATCATGGGGAGAGAGGGGGGAGGGAGTTGGGCGGGGGAGGGGGGATTGACGTATTTCCAGTTGTTTCTATATCTCTTGTCTGTCCGTCTCTCTGTCCGTCTGTCTAAATCTGTGACCAGAAGGTTGGCTGGGGCACTTTTCATCATTCGACGGACCATTCCTTGTGCATGTTCTCCCCAAACAAGTCCACAATCCACGGGAAAGTCAGACGAGGTGCAGGTCGGCAGATCACGAACACAGAGCCTGGATACATACAGAATCAGAATGGTAAGAAATCAATGGTGGGCAGGTGGGTGGTTGGGCGGGAGGGTGGACGTTTGAGGGTTTAACGTCCTTTTCCCACCAAGCATGGGTGATATAAAAGACGGGGGGGAAAAAAAGGCCAGCACAAATACAAAATCAATGGTACTCATACAACGATGCCCATTTTATTATTGCTGTAAGTGCAAACCATACAGCGTAATGGCCTCAGTGGAAATTACCGATAGTATACTCGATACCGATGACCGATACATAAGACTGCCCGGTTGATCTACAAAGTGCACACAGTTATCCTGAACTGCAGAAAAATCTGTATAGGACCAAACCCGCCAAACTAAACAATATACTTCATCAAAGTCTGAAAATCTTTTAATCTTTAATCGCTTTATTTTTTTACCCCCCCCCCCAAAAAAAAAATAAATAAATAAATAAATAATAATAAAGTGGTCACATTTTCCCCGTTTTTCAACCGGCCATACCAGACAGTTTTGACTGATACAATAACTTAGCTATACAAAGTGTCCTTGGCTGAAGCCACATACCGTGTCTGGAAATTACGGGTAGGGACGTAGAACTGTGCGTGGCTGCAGATAGTCCCTCCACGAGCTGGGGTTCGGCTCCGCAATGCCCAGAGAGAACGGCGTACTGAAGTGCACGGCGCCGGCCGGTCTGCTCTCCAGGGCTTGCCGCTGCTGGAAGTCCTTGCGGTAGTTGGTGGAGTAGTCAGCCTGCAGGCCGAAGTTGAGCAGGTTGGTGGAGGACCGGGGACGCAGCGACTGCCGCTTCACGACCGGCTGGTGAAGAACTGGAGGCATGGTCTTTTGCGTGCGGAGTCGCTGAATCTCGTCCCGTGGCTGGACGGGTGCGAAGCCGGCTGACCAGGACGACTGTGTCAACGGTAACCTTGGATCTGGGACACCTGGTCTAGCGGGTGCCAGCCTTGGGGCGTCCTGCTTCGCGGTTTCTTCTTGCCTGGGCGGTTCAGGTCGTCGGTACAGGGTTTCTAGGTTGAGGGACGATAGCGGTTTTACTGCCCACGGTTGTCGCGGGTCTTCCACTCCTCTCGGTTTTGTCGTCCGCGACGCTGGAGCCTCGGGATTTGTCGGAGCGCTGGGTGCTTGGCTTGGAACGTCTTGCATTGGTGGCGGTTCTAGTCGCTGTTTGTCCTGCTTGTGTAGAGTTTCGATGCTGAGTGGAACGGTCGGTTTCGTGGACCACGGCTGACGAGGATCGCCAATGCTATCTTGCTTAGGGACATTTTCTTTCGAGACGTCTTTCTCCTGTATGTTAGTGGAGCCAGGCTCGATGGTGACAGATTTTGGTGCCTTGGACCATGGCTGGCGAGGGTCGGCTACAGCAGGATTCTGCTCCGACCCACTGATGGGAGGCAGGGCCTTGTAAGCAGACTGCACGTTGGTGGCGTTCTGTTGAGTATCAGCCCTCGGATCCACCCAGTGCGTGCTTCTCTCCGTGACGTTGGTGGAGTTCCCAGCCCCGACCGTGGACAAGTCCAGCTTAGGCAGCACAGGGAACTTGGAGAAGATGTTGGACGACGCCTGGTCGCGCGGTGACCTCACCTTGTGAGCGTCGGCACTGGTGGACGAGACGCCGGCTCGCTGGGGGGACGCTGCACGTGACGCATCGCGTGACGCTCTCGTGTCGGAGTTTGGTCGGCTCCAAGTGGCGATGTGCGTCATTCTGGGGTCACTTGGGGCGGCCCAAGTCTTGCGTGTTGACTTTACTCCGCCGCTCTCGTCTTCAAGCTCTGGCTCTTCTTGTATGGTCTCCTTCGGCTTGGTAAACGTCTTCCCTGAGGCTTTCCAGCTTTTTCGGACTTTTGGGCCCTGTGGTGTCACGCCTCGCTCATTCAGATATGTTTTGTAGTCGTAGCTGTTCAGATCCCTAGGTGTGTCGTCCTTCAGACTCACGCTGTCGGGGATGTACTTCCTGGGTTCACGTCTTGGCAGCTCCTTCTCTTTGTAATCCCGCCTAAAAGTAGTCTCTCCGTCGAAAGCGCCGCTGGGTATCAGATTGGCCGTGTCCCGGGGAGTGATTTTCTCACGTCTTGCCGGCATGTACTCTGTGAAGTCCTCTCGTGACGTGCTGTTCCCGTAAAACGCTCCCTCGTTCTTCAGTGTTGAGGTTGTCGCCCCCACCAGCCTCCGCTTTGGTTGCTTGGGCTCCGTAAAGTCCTGCTTGGTGATGGTGGTGGCATCGAAAGTTCCACCTGTTGTGATTCCTGAATCTTTCGGGACAATGCGCTCTCTTTTCTGCGTCTGATGCTCTTGGTAGTCCTGCCTCGTTATCGTCTTCATATCGAGGGTACGGTCATCTGTAAGGCCTGTGTCTTTGTGGACGATCTTACTTCTCTTCTGCAGCTGATGTTCTTGGTAGTCTTTTCTCGACGTCGTGTTTCCTTCGAACGTTTTGTCGTCAGTGAGGCCAGAATCTTTCGGTGCGAAGCGTTCCCGTTTCTGAAGCCCGTGTTCGTTATAGTCGGATCTAGCTGTAGTCTCCCCGTGAAACGTGTTGTCATCCGTCAACCTGTTGTCACGTGGCACGTGCTTCTCGCGTCTCTGCAGCAAGTGTTCTTGGTAGTCCTCCCTAGCCGTTGTCTTGCCGTCGAAGGTCCTATCGTCTGTCAAGCCAGAGTCCACGGGAATACACTTATTTCGCTTCTGGAGAACGTGTTCTTGGAAGTCGTCTCTTTGAGTCGAATTTCCGTGGAAAGTTTTGTCATCTGTGATACCAGAGTCGGCAGGAAGATACCGCTCCCGCTTTTGTAGGCCGTGCTCTTGGAAGTCGTCTCTTTGAGTCGAATTTCCATGGAAAGTTTTGTCGTCTGTGATACCAGAATCAGCAGGTAGGCACTTCTCCCGCTTTTGTAACCCGTGCTCCTGATAATCGTCCCTGTTAGTGGAGTTCCCGTGGAAAGTGTTGTCATCAGTCAGACCTGAGTCGTGAGGAACGTACTTCTCGCGTTTCTGAAGGCCGTGTTCCTGGTAATCGCTCCTGGCTGTGGTATCCCCACGGAATGTCGTATCGTCTGTCAAGCCACTGTCCTGTGGTCGGCACTTTTCTCGCTTTGAGAGCTCGTGTTCTTTATAGTCGTCTCGAGCTGTGGTGTGGCCGTCGAAGTCTCTACCATCAGTGAGACCAGAGTCTACAGGTTTGAATTTCTCTCTCTTTTGCAGTTCATGTTCCCTGTAGTCTTCTCGAGCCGTGGTATGGCAATCGAAGTCGCGACCGTCAGTCAGGCCTGAGTCTACAGGTTTGAATTTCTCTCGTTTTTGCAGTTCAAACTCCCTGTAGTCCTGTCTGGCAATAGTATTGCCGTCAAAATCTCTACCATCTGTGAGACCTGAGTCTTTGGGTTTGAATTTTTCTCGCTTTTGCAGTTCATGTTCTCTGTAGTCTTCTCGAGCTGTGGTGTGGCCATCAAAGTCCCGGCCGTCAGTCAGGCCTGAATCGACTGGCTTAAATTTCTCTCGCTTTCGCAGTTCGTGTTCTTTGTAATCTTCCCTTGCAGTCGTGTGACCATCAAAGTCCCGACCGTCAGTGAGACCAGAGTCTACAGGTTTAAATTTCTCTCTCTTTTGCAGTTCATGTTCTCTGTAGTCTTCTCGAGCTGTGGTATGGCCATCAAAGTCCCTACCGTCTGTTAGGCCGGAGTCTTTGGGTTTAAATTTCTCTCTCTTTTGCAGTTCATGTTCCCTGTAGTCTTCTCGAGCTGTGGTGTGGCCATCGAAGTCGCGACCGTCAGTGAGACCAGAGTCTACAGGTTTGAATTTCTCTCTCTTTTGTAGGTCATGTTCTCTGTAATCTTCTCGAGCTGTGGTATGACCATCAAAGTCCCTACCTTCTGTTAGGCCCGAGTCTTTGGGTTTAAATTTCTCTCTCTTTTGCGGTTCGTGCTCTTTGTAGTCCTGCCGGGCAATAGTGTGACCGTCAAAGTCCCCACCATCGGTCAGACCTGAGTCTTTGGGTTTGAACTTCTCTCTCTTCTGTAGTTCGTGTTCTCTGTAATCTTCTCTGGCAGTAGTGTGACCGTCAAAATCTCCTCCGTCTGTAAGACCCGAGTCTTTGGGTTTAAACCTTTCCCTTCTTTGCAGGTCGTGTTCTCTATAGTCCTCCCTGGCAGTCGTGTGTCCGTCGAAGTCCCTACCGTCTGTTAAGCCGGAGTCTTTGGGTTTGATTTTTCCCCTTCTTTGCAGTTCATGTTCTCTGTAGTCTTGTCGAGCTGTAGTGTGGCCGTCGAAGTCCCGACCGTCAGTGAGACCAGAGTCTTTAGGTTTGAATTTCTCTCTCTTTTGTAGATCATGTTCTCTGTAGTCTTGTCGAGCCGTGGTGTGGCCATCAAAGTCGCGACCGTCTGTAAGACCTGAATCTTTGGGTTTAAATGTTTCCCTCCTTTGCAGGTCGTGTTCTCTGTAGTCCTGCCTGGCAGTCGTGTGACCGTCAAAATCCCTACCGTCTGTCAGGCCCGAGTCCTTCGGCTTGAACTTATCTCTCTTTTGAAGTTCATGCTCTTTATAGTCTTCTCTTGCCGTGGTGTGGCCGTCGAAATCTCGACCGTCTGTCAGGCCAGAATCTTTGGGTTTGTATCGCTCCCGTTTTTGAAGATCGTGTTCCTTGAAGTCTTGCCTGGCTGTCGTGTGGCTATCAAAATCTCTACCATCGGTAAGGCCAGAGTCTTTGGGTTTGTACTGTTTTCGTCTCTGCAGCTCGTGTTCAGGATAGTCTTGCCTTGCAGTAGTCTTCCCGTCAAACTCTCCTCCATCAGTGAGACCAGAGTCCTTTG
This sequence comes from Batillaria attramentaria, assembly GCA_018292915.2. Taxonomy (NCBI): domain Eukaryota; kingdom Metazoa; phylum Mollusca; class Gastropoda; family Batillariidae; genus Batillaria; species Batillaria attramentaria. Next base: position 186,756 of record JACVVK020000572.1, on the reverse strand, counting down.
GTTTGTAACCTTCTCGCCTTTGTAGCGCGTGTTCTGGATAGTCTTGTCTTGCCGTAGTCTGACCGTCGAAGTCCCTGCCGTCTGTCAGGCCGGTGTCTTGAGGCCGAGCGAATCTCTGCCGTTTCTGAAGCTCGTGCTCGGGGTAGTCACGTTTTGATGTCGTGTTCCCGTCAAAGTCGCCGCCGTCTGTCAGGCCGGTGTCTTGAGGCCGAGCAAATCTCTGCCGTTTCTGAAGCTCGTGCTCGGGGTAGTCACGTTTTGATGTCGTGTTCCCGTCAAAGTCGCCCTCATTTCGCAGGCTGCTCCCTACATGGCCGCGTCGCTCTCGTTTGGGCAGATCGTATTCTCTGTAATCTTGCCTAGCTGTGGAGTCGCCAGCAAACTTCCCCTCGGGTTTCAAGTTGTCTTTGTGAGTCTGGTACCTGGCTCGCTTCGGCAGGTCGTGCTCCTTGTAGTCGTTCCGGGACGTGGAGTCTCCTTCGAATTTGGAAGAGCCCGCTCGGAGATCTGACCGTGGCTTGATACGCTGGCGAGGCTGGACTTCGTGGGGAGGGTAGTCGAGCTTCGTGGTGGTGTACCCCTCCATCCTGTCCTGGGACTTCATGATGTCAGACTTGAGTCCTTCCCCTTTGCGGGGTTTCCGGACCGGCGGGCCCAGGTACTCGGAGGTATTAGGGTCGGCTCCGTGGCGGCGCTTGGCGGAGGAGCGTTTTTGTGAACTGGACTTTGGATTCGTCGCTGGCTTGTTGTCGCTGCTGTTCTGGGCAGCTCCTGTTGTTGTATCTCCGTTTTCTCCTGTGAAAGCGTTTCAAGTTTAACGTCAAAGAAAGAAGCTATCAATAAAAACAAAGCAGAACTGTGTATGCGATTTTTTTTCTTGCTGTGTGTTTCTTCATGCTGGTTATAATTCTTCATATGTATCTGTTTGTCAGTGCAATAATCGTGTGGATCGTGACGTCACATGGTCGTGTTGACTGGTACTTACCCTTGAATCTGTTTCGTTTCTTTCCTGTTGGTGTTCTGTCGTGTAAACGTTTGCTGCTAATGGTATTTTGTTAAGTGTGTGTTTGTTAGCTTTTTTCCGAATTCATCAATATTTCAGACCAACTGGCAACTCTGCTAGATGTACTGTCAACAAACACACTACATCCAGGCAGGTACACACACGTTCGCACACACACACACACACACACACACACACACACACACACACACACTGCAAAAGAGGCAGATATACAGATCAACACACCAATCTACCGTTACACACGCTCACACACACACACACGCACACACACACACACACACACACACACACACACACACACACACACACACTGCAAAAGAGGCAGATATACAGATCAACACACCAATCTACCGTTACACACGCTCACACACACACACACACACACACACACACACACACACACACAACCACACACACACACACACACACACACACACACCACACACACACACACTTTCGAGAGAAAGATATATGTTACTCTGATATTCCAAATTCTGTATAATTGAAAATCGTAATAGATTTTCTTTAAATGTCGCTTGTTTCTTTGTTCACCTTTTTTTCCAGTGAATGTTCTCTCGCTCTTTGCTCTGTTGATTGCTACTTTCATATTCATATTTCTCTTTGTGTTTAATTAAGTTAATTGTTTCTGGTTCTCAGATCAAGAAGACAGTTATGTGTGAAGAATGGATCTGTGCTGACTTCGCAGAAACTGTACACACGCCTGACTTGAAAAATTAAGGAGAATTCATGTAGAATATACTTTGTTTATTTATTCCATCCCCGTCAACTACGTGAACACCAAACACGAAAAAAAAAAAAAAAAAAAAGTTCCAGACAATACAAGAAATTCGAATGCTCCGTCTGTGTACAGTTGCGTCCCCTTATGTTTATATGAAACAGTCGTGAACAAATATTGCTCAGTAAATAGAACACGTTTCAATAGGATTAACGGTTCCATGATTTTGACAATTTTGTTAAGTTTCCATAAAGTGCTATTTCTTGATTACTCTTTGGCCATGTTCACTGGACTGTAATTTGAAGAACAAGACATCACAGACTGAACTGTCTGTGGTTGAGAAAACAAGAATCTGAAGAGTATTTCACCCTCTTCCGTCGTTAGGAATAAAAGACACTGCACATGGAAACAACATTGCTTCTAACACCAAGAGGCTTTTGACATGCCTGCTGACTATTGCAACGTAAGTTTTGACGAGGTAACACAAAACATAAGCCTTCAGTGATAACTACCATACGTTTCAAGCAATGCATATTGCCAGCGAAAGCGAAATCAAATAATGAACAGAAAGAAATACAGCGTGGCTATAGGTGCAGAGTGTTTTGTACAATGTTTTATATATGTGATAATCAAATGCATACAAAGATATTTTGTCATTACATTTGTGGAATACGCATCATAAGGTCCAGAATGAAAGCAAAAGTACCAGAAAACAGGCAAGAATGAATTTGACAGCGAATTTTTTTCCTGTTTTCACTGATACGCAAAACCAAACGGGGAAAAAAAATCACTGTAGCTCTTCTTCTCTGGCATTCGAAACGGAAGAATTAGCAATGTGATGTCACTGCAGGGGCGCCGGAACCGGGGGGGCGGGGTGGGCATCTGTACCCAAGCAGGGGGGTGGGGGGGGGGGCAAGAGTATCTTTTTTGCACCCCCTGGAAAATCAGGTGACTATGGCAAGAGGGGGGGCAAAGCCATGGTCTTGCCCCCCCCCTCCTTCCCCTACAACCCCTCCCCCACATCCCACCCAACAGAGAACTCAGTTTAGCCGTTGCATGAAATATCAAAACGACTTGGCAGAAAGTCGTCCCCCCCCCCCCCCCCCCCCCCGCTTTTCACTTTCTTTGGGCAACGTCCTACCTTTCAGTGGCTCCCTGGTTCGTAAAGGTTTTTGTCTTTGTCTTCGCAGCATGTGAACGCGCCCCCCCCCCCCCCCCCCCCCCCCCCCCCCCCCCCCCCCCCCCCCCCCCCCCCCCCCCCCCCCCCCCGCTTTTCACTTTCTCCCGGCAACGTCCCCGTTTCCGCCCGCTGAGATTCTGTCTCCCCTCCCCCCAACATCTTCCGGCGCCCCTGTGTCATGATCTTGCAAATACTTGTTTCGCTTCTTTGTTAAACATCTTCACGCACCTCGAAAGTCTTAAAGCACCGGTATGGTAGTAAGACCGTGCTACGAAAAACACACATAAAATAACACTCATTGTCTCGTGAATTCTTTTGCACTGGTCGCAGAAAAATCGAATCAACGTCAGGCAAAAGAGAACGCATAGTGAATGCGTAATTTCATATGTGAAAAGAGTTAAGTTTTTGCGCTATTAGTCAACGGAAGAAGGCGCTTATCCTTTACGCATCGGGACGCGAACCGGCTCGCGTCACTCTCAACAGCCGAAGGCACCGAGCCGCGAACCGATTCGCGTCATCCTAAACGGCCAGCAGCTACATGAGCGTCAGCAGGGAAGTAGGTCACTGGCCAAGCTCGCGATGTCAAAGAGTTAATCCTGACGGCGAAAATCTGAGATGGTCGGATGAACATAACAATTACATTATGAAAAATTCGCTGAGAGCAAAATTATGTTGTGCGATTCACACAGTCCCGTACATGCAATCACGCACGAGTACAACTTGAACACAGATACTATACTACTGCCTCAAATCATTACAATACATTTTCGTTGTATCACCGTCAAGAGTGAGGGAAAAAAAAAACTTTCGGCATAATTTCTAATCGTGCTGTCTAAATTGGCAGATCATGCGTTTCTGAACTCATACTAACAACCTCCCCTCTCCGAAACGCCCCCCCACCACCACTAATACCCATCCCTTCATCAACAAGACTCCCTCCCCCCCCCCCCCAAACAAAAAAACAAAAAAAACAACAATAACAACAACAAAAACTACCCCAATTCTGCATCTCACGCCGTCACTGCGCTTTATAACAAATGTCTCTTCTCTTGCTTCAGTTCTGTTTTTCCTCTATCCTCCACCCCCCCCCCTACCCACCCACCCCCCGCCCTTACCCCCACTCCCCCACACTATGACTATGCTGTGCACGGGAATTCAAAACTCAGTCATCATTAAATGTACGTTGTTACGCGCAATAATGCTGAAATAATGCTGCCCGCCACAGAAACACTCCGCCATCTTTAACCCCCCCCCTCCTTCCCCCCTCCCCACAACTCCCATTTCCCGTCAGCCACATATCACAGTGTACTATCACAAATTACAGGTATCCACCAACAAGCTATATCAACATCAATTAACCGCCTGCAAATAAAGATTTATTCTGATTGTCTGTTCCACAAGACCAAACTGCCTGAGTTGGATATTGCATCTCGCAGTTGGGCCGATCAGTTCGTGTAGAAAATAATAATAATGATGAAATCACAGTACAAAGATCATAAATTTCCCCCCAGTGATAGGAACGTCAGTCACCTCTACACAGACAGTGGCGGTATTTGAGGCGCCGCATCGCTCCAGGTGTAGCGATCGCGGTTGTAATCTGCGCGATAGTTGGTCTGATCCTCGAAGGCGTTCAGGTTCTGCAGCGGGCGAGCTGGCGGTCTGAAGCTCGGCTGACGAGGGGCATACGCGCCCCGGAACGACTCCCTATTGGTGGAGATGCCCTCGAACTTGGCCGCGCTCGGCTCGTACTCGTTCTTAGGCTTCATAATCTGCCGGATCTGGCGAGGCTTCTCCGTGAAGTCGCCCATGTAACTGGAGCGGTCCTCAAACTTGCCGGTCCCTCTCAGCACGTGCGAGGAGCTGGGTTTCGTGATGACGTATCGGTCCGCGCGGACCTCCCGGAAGGTCTCCTGGTTGGACGTCTTCAGGTCCATCTCTCCCTCTGGCTTGATGTACCGGGCCTGCTCGTGGCGGTATCTGGGGCTGATCTCGTGCGTGACGAAGCTCTCCTTTGCCGTGGTCATGCCCTCAAACCTGGCATCTGACTTCACGGGGGTCTGGTCCGGCTTGAAGCTGGCACGCTTGCTGGGTACGTAATCGCCGTGGTACGACTCTCTGGTGGTGGTGCTGGCGTTGAAGGGGACGGCGGGCGCCACGAACCTCTGCTTCTCTGGCTGGCGTCTGGGCGGTATGGGTTTCTCCACGAAGCTGGACCTGTAGTCAGTCGAGCCATCGAAAGGCGCGTCAGACATCATGGCTTCTCTCTTCGGGCGGCACGACTCCCGCGGGCTGAGCTGCTTCTCGACGAAGTCTCGTTTAGCCGTGCTCGTCCCTTCGAACCGGGTGGTCGGTGCCTCGTACGCATTCCTGGGCTTCATGGTCTCACGGCGTTCTGTGTGGCGCTCAATGAACTCAGCGGCGTATCCAGACTCCTTGGTCATCGGACCTGTACCTTGCAGGATATGGGAAGATCCTGGTTTGTTTATCACGTGGCGGCTGAGAGGGTGCTCCTTAAACTCTCTCTGATTGGTCGTGTTTAGGTCCATGTGACCTTCTGGTCTGACGTACTCCTGGCTCGCTCTGACGCGCCGGGACTCTATCGGCTTCTCCACGTAGTCGCTCTTCGAGGTGGTGGAGGCCTCGAAAGGAACATCGGAACTGATGGCCTGCCGGTTGGGCTTGAAGCTCTCCCGCTTGGGCTGGTAAGGGCCTGTGAAGTCGCTCTGCTGGGTGGTCTGCGTGTTGAACCTCGCTGCCGGAGCCTGGTACACCTCACGCTGGCGTCGCTCCCTCTTGGGCAGCGGGTGCTCGTGGTACACATCTCTGTAGCCGGTGGCGTCCATGAAGGGTTCTGTGGGAGGCTTCCAACCGTCCGTCCGCTTGTGCTGTTCGCGGGGACTGACCTGGTGCTCGTGGTAGTCTCGCTTGTTGGTCGTGTCGGCCTCGAACCTGTCCACGGGCGGGTCCCACTTTCTGCCTTCGTGGTGATACCTGGGCGGGAGGGTCCACTCCTTGTAATCCGCTGTAGACAGGAGAGGCAGTTATGTGCACGCAAAACTCAAAGACAGTCAAGCGAAGGATTATGGTGGCTTTTTGCGAGCAGGAACTTGTTGAGAAATTGTGCACTTCAGTTCTAGTGTGTTTGCCAAATGATAAACGGCGATAGCGCCATAAACATCTTATGACTGGCCAAATGACTTTAACCCCTTATTCGCTGCCAGATTGCAGTTAGGCTTTGCTGGTGAACACAATAACAAATAAAGAAATCTGCCTTTCAGTTTTTTCTTCTTTTTTTCAGACTTCTTCGTCTGTCCGTCAGTCTGTTTTTCTGGTGGTCGAACGTTCAGTCGGTCTGTTTGTCTGTTGGGGAAGGAACTGCGGAAAAGGGTGATTCCAAAACCATCTCATACAAATATCATACAACACAAAAGTTAAAAGTTACGTAACACTGGACGATGACGGGGGGGGGGGGGGGGGGGAGGGGATAGGAGGGTTGGGAGGGTCGGGTCTGTTTACCAGCACAATTTTAGCCATGCTCCTGGTCGCAAAAGCCAAGCAAACAGAAATGATCGTTACCGTGTCTTTGCTGTGTCCTGTCGTGATCAGATTGATAAGAAGCTGCAAGTGAAGGCTATGTGAACATCATCCATGTGAATACACAACAACGAAAGCTTTGCTCTGCAGTGTAACCATGCACGGTTTACAAAGTGACAACATGTGAATGAACAGCTTATCAAGCTAAACACCTACCATTCAAACGTACAACAAACTCTACTCTACTCGTCAACAAACATGTGGAGTCATGCACACTAGATCTAACCCATATAACATGCTTTGTCTAAAATAGTACACCCATGCAATGACTACATCCATCTTATGTGTAGTGAAACAAGATGAAACAGTGACGATGCCGACCAAATCGTACAGCAATGAGATTCGTGCAGTACCAAAACCACAAAGTGAATGACCTTACCAGAAAACCACCAAAACCACAAAGTGAATGACCTTACCAGAAAACCACCAAAACAAATTCTGAACACAGAGTGTGAAAAGGGTGAATACATGGACACATGGCAATGAACTGATATCTTATATGCAGTACATGCACAGAAAGAAGGAAGATGCGTGACGCCATACGTAAAGATGACATTTGGCGACAGAGACGGTGCACGTGCAGTAACCGTGGATACAGAGTGCAGGTGTGAACGAACCGCGAGTACACGACAATGTGCCGACGGTGTAGTGACGGTGCCACGAAACTGAACGTTGCTTCCATGGTACGAGATTGTACGCAAAGGGTTTTGTTACCGTTTTCATTGCTAACAGCTGTTTTATGTGAGTTTGATGTATTTGGTTCTGTCCAGTGTGGTTTGTAAAGCAGCGGTAGTCCAGATACCCAATCTGAGCCATCTGGCTGATTTGCATTTAAATGCTCTCTCTCTCTCTCTCTCTCTCTCTCTCTCTCTCTCTCTCTCTCTCTCTCTCCGAAACATTACAACTGTTTCTCTCTTCTTCTTTTTTTTTTTGCAATACCCTTTAGCTCTCACCAGTTCACAGTATTTAGTTCACAGTATAACGCGTGCGAATCAAGCATGATTCTCTGAAAGGGGACTGTATACTCATTTGTAAAGATAACATAGATATGTTATACACCAATTTGAAGAAAATTGAAGTCTGCTTTTAGATATGTAAAGCAAAAATGATTTTGAACAATGGTTTAGCAATAAATTGACTTTATGTTGCAAGCATATGAGCAAAAAATAAAACAAAAATGTTGATTCCCGACAGAGGCTAAGAAGAAAAAAAATTGTTTCATTGGTTTATGCCATGTCATTACTATTTTCATTTATCTCATTCATTTCAGCATATTATTGCAAAATATGAGGAGAATATCTTTAGAAATGTGTTTTGTAGCCGATGTGAACAATGTGAACCGTAAATTGAGAAAAATCGCACACAATTTGGACCGCACACAGCACACATACAAAACCATGAACTAACACCTTGGAAATAACTGAAATACTTATGATATAATATTCTCACCTCAACATTAGGTATTTACACACATTTGTCACATTACATGATGTTTCCATGACTAGTCTCTTCCACACCACATTGTCCGCCCTCCGTACAGCAACAGTCAACTAGTATAGTATGTGATTTTCCTTATCACTGTCTCCAGAGTCGAGTTGATAATCAGAAACAGCAGAAGAATCATCATCTGAATAAAATGGCTCACTGTCTGACTCGGATGAGCTCATTTTGATGAGAAATTTGGACAGATGTAAACACCACGTGCGCCGATTGAAAACAAGAAAAATGGCGGAAGCGTCCGTGACGCAGCAACCTCGAGCAATAAATTACGTCAGCAGTTTATGCATAAATTGTCGTATTTATATGTCTAAGAACACCTACATGGCATTTTCAGAAGTTTTGTGCCGGTTTATGTCACAAACATGAAAAAATAATGACGAACATTAGATTATGGGGGGTGTAAAATTGTATGACCCTGTCATCGTATTTCTACATACGATGCCTAAGGGCGTGAACTGGTGAGAGTTAAAGAAAGCATTATTTCGTTTGACTATTCTGGGCGATTATTTCTTCTACTTTTATTCAATATCTGCAGTAATTTTGGTTATCTTTTTGGTCAAGAGCTCTCTCTCTCTCTCTCTCTCTCTCTCTCTCTCTCTCTCTCTCTCTCTCACACACACACACACACACACACACACACACACACACACACACACACACACACACAGAGGCACGCACGCACGCACACACACACACACACACACACACACACACAGAGGCACGCACGCACGCACACACAAACACACACACACACACACACACACACACACACACACACACACACACACACACACATTACTTGCAAATTTCAAAAAGCTCAGACGTGAGAAAATCCTCCAAAAGGCCCATATGGTATCCAACAAAACTGAATCCCAGTAGTACACTTCACACTTTGCACTTCACCAAGACATAAGGCCAAAATGGACGAGCCTCAAACCTCAAAACCTCCGTAGCTACGGGCCCGGCCGAAACTTGGGCGAGTATGATCAGGTCCCTAGCTACCTGTGAAGAACAATCATTCGTTCACAGTAGGGGACCGGCCTGACAAAAACCGCCCGCTTGATCCAATTTAAGATCTCGCGCACGCATGTCAATTTTTTTTTTCTTTAGCTCCCCCTACCCCCTTCTTTTATGCCCGGAGGTAAGCTTTTATTTCACGAGTCTATTAACCCTTTTGTGACTCCACAATTTACACCCCGGGTAGCGCCAGTGCAAACCGTGTTGAGAAACATGGGACTGTAGGTTACTGTGGGTGCCAATATTAGATCATACAATCTAGAAGGTCAGTTCAATATACCAACCCCTTTGTCGGTCTGCCAGCGAATGAGCCAGGCAAAGGCTCACGCAAGATGGCTTTTTTGTGTCGAGGGATCAAAAGCTTTAAAGGTCTACAGTGAACTACGAGTATGAAAGACATGGAGTGTGCTTTGGGGGGAATTGAAGTCAAACAAAGGTTTCGTATCGACTTCGGTAATCCTGGTAGAGAAAAGGTATCGCAGGAAAAAGTGGCCGTGTGTGAATGAGGTTCTGTTAGTTGCTATGGGCCTGGCAAGAAACCCATCAGTCGCTTAAAGCCAGGATTAGTGACAAGTGGGGAGGGACAGGTGTGCTAGTCTTTGACCCTACGAATCAAACCTTGCATTGAATGTGCCAGTGCAAACGAACGAGATCCTGTTAAATTTTTCTCTCAGTAAAAAAAAAAAAAAAAATTGTTGTGAAATACACAGTTGTTGTTATTTTGGCGTGTTTGTTTGCTTTGTTGGTTGGTTTTGTTTCTTTCTTTCTTCGACAAGGAGATTTTGGCCTAGTGGTTAAGGTATCCGACTTTGGATCCTAAGCCGCCCGGTTTGAATCCCTGGTGGGCAGGAATTTGGACGGATTTTTCCTTTTCAAATGGAATCAAAATCACGTGCAGACTCGTTTACGGTGCCCATCCCGCCCTCGTGTACACAAGCACGCACAAATATCAAGTATGCATGCTAAAGATCCCCCGTCCATCTTTCGAAGAAGAGTAGACGGTCGGTGGGCGGTCAGTGGTCTAGTGGTTAAGAGACTTGTCACCGATGCGAGAGGTCAGGGGTTCGAGTCCCAATCGGGGCAAAGGATTTTTCCTTCTCGTATGTGGCACCGTTCATTCCGGCCGATCGTAGGGGGTTCGCTCCGGGTACTCTGGCTTCCTCCCCACTCTGCTTTGGAAATGTTCAGCCCACCAAACTTGAAAAAGAAATGCAATTCTAAATTCCGAAATTTAAATAGCTGAGCTGACCCATCGCATCATCTGATTGTAATGTGTTTATGTCCAGTGTGTGAGAGAATGCGTGTGATTCACGTGAGCGTGCGTGTTGGGTTCAGTTCGCGGCGCTTTGAGCTGATTCGTGAAATTGGGTAAAGCGCCTATACAATACTCTATTATTATTATTATTATTATTATTATTATTATTATTATTATTATTATTATTAGACTGTGGCCGGTGGCGTGGAAAGACATATTTACTGTCCAATGAGACAAGGTGAAATCAGGGTGTCTGAGTGTGATTATGATAATGAGGTGTAGCGTCATACGCAGCACCAGCGGAGTTGTACTTTCAGTTTTACCGTGCATGAATAGACGATTCCACTTGGCAAACACCGAGGCAAAAGCCCCGCCCCTTCACTCTGTCGTGTACTTGCAAAACACAGTACGTCCATTGTATTGGAAAAAGGGTGATTTCAAAAGGAAAGAGATTGACGTAATAATCTTGTTCCTTAAATGACGTCAATGGACTCACTGCTTTCTTTCCATGTTTCAGTAATATCAAAGACCTCGGAATCAGTTTGTTTCCAAGATCTTTGGTAATATCAAACTGCATGTGCTTCCCACGTTGTAGTGTCTGGCAAAAAAGTTTGCCATACCATGCCATGGATTGTGCTCAGTATGCCGCTGGACGCGATTGGCTGAACTCTGGGGGCTCGGCCCTTTTGACTGAGTGGAGTTGTACATTGAAGGTTGCTCAACTGTGCTTCAGTCAGTGGAGACATTCGGAGCATGAAACGGGAAGTACCATGATGCCAGACTTCGTCAACAGAGTGGATGTGTGGGTGTTCAGGGGTTTCATGGCTGTTTCCACCACGTCAGGGCGATATCAAAGACGGGCCCTGGAGGAAAGAGCCAGCTAAATTTCTTTAGCTCCTAGTCAGGATTCGAACTCACGACCAGAACATTGAAAGTCCAATGCCCTACTGCACGACAGTGCCGGACCCCCATTTGTGAACAGACCGGCCGTCGCGCGGTCAGGAAGTGACGCCAGGCAAGAGATGGAATGGGTACAGAGGCCTGCTTTGGCGAGAGTTGAAAATCCAGAGCGAGAAATGAAAATTTGCAACGAGAATATGGACCTCGACCAAAATGAGGAAGAAATATTCTGCACAGAACACTTTCGACTTAGAGATGCAGGTGCCCTGAAGAACGTGACCAGTGAGTTGAATTACTGCCAAAAATTAACAGCAGTGTGTATGCGATGTGTCCAAGGTTACATTATGGAAACCAAAAAGTTCTCCGCTCGTGGATTGCGTTTGTTCGTGATTTCATTTCGTCACGAAAAAAAAGCATCATATGTTTGCACTCAAACACGGTCCCACCTTTTCGTATGATGTGTGGTGATGATATCGAAAACAGTACAAGACTGGACAGAACGACACTTTGACGAAACACGAGAAAGAAGGGCAAACAAAATAACAAAATCTCCGTGCATGCATGTTCATGCAGGCATGCCCCAGGGAGGTAGGAAGATCATGCGATCGAACTCAGCCATGCTGGGAACAGGGGCTGCACGTCAGTACTTTTCTCCCTGTCACGTAAAGTTATGATACTTCTGTAATAATGCTTTTCTCTATCAGCTAGGCGTTTGCAAGGGGCGGGGGAGAAGAAATGCTAGGTGTGAACTTACCTTTATATGACGGCTCGCCCGAAAACTTGCCAAGTTCTTCGCGTTTCTTGTCGTGTCGGATGGGCTGAGTTCTCTCCCCTGGCTGACCTGCAGTGACGAGTACAAAACACGATTCATCGTGATCTCAACGTCAGCAGGTCGGTAACTGAGTTACGTAATAAAATTAGGATATGCATCTTACTATAGTAAATTCCTCATTTAATTGTCAACATAGAATAGCATTTCATCACAATGTAAACTAGAGGAGCAAAGCCTCCTTGGCTCACTTGTGAGATGGGTCAAGGTCATTTCAAAAGACTCAAGGTCAAGGTCATTCAAATGGGTATGTCTGCATAGGTCTCGTTGCTTTCTATCATTGTGCCTTGTTTGGTGCCTCTGCAGTTTGTTGTTTCCAAGAAAATGCTGACGTAAAGTCTCCGCAAAACATGTTGAATGGCCTTGACCTTGACTCAAGGAAATTGAATACAAGTATGCCGGTACAGGTTTTGTCAATGTCTATCATGCCATGCAAAGTTTGATGCCTCTGGTACCACTACATTCTGAGAAAATGGCAATTTTAGATTTCCAATGAGACAGCTTTGATGACCTTGACCTTTAGTCAAGGTCTTTCGAAAGGGTATTTCTTGAAAGGTCTTACTGCTGTTTATCAGGAAGCCAGGTTTGGTGCTTCTGCTGTTTATTGTTTCTGAGAGAATGCCAATGTTAAGGTTTTGGAAGGTTTTCCGCAAAACTGCTTGTATGGCCTTGACCTTGACTCAAAGTCACTGTATAAAGGTATGTCAGTAAATGTGTTGTCAATGTTTATCATCATGCAAAGTTTGATGTCTCTGGCTTTTCTAGATTCTGAGAAAATGCCAATGTAAAATTTCCAAACAGACAGCTTTAGTGACCTTGACCTTGGGTCAAGGTCAACTATTATGGTATGTTTTGAAAGGTCTTACGGCTGTTTATCAGCATGCCAAGTTTGCTGCCTCTGCTGTTCATTGTTTCTGAGAAAAGGCCAATGTTAAGGTTTTGGAAGGTTTTCCGCAAAACTGCTTGCGTGGCCTTGACCTTGACTCAAAGTCACTGCATACAGGTATGTCAGTAAGGGTGATGTCAATGTGTATCATCATGCAAAGTTTGCTGTCTCTGGCTTTTCTAGACTCTGAGAAAATGCCAGTGTAAAATTACCAAACAGACAGCTTTAGTGACCTCGACCTTGGGTCAAGGTCAACCATTACGGTATGTTTTGAAAGGTCTTACGGCTGTCTATCAGCATGCTACGTTTGGTGCCTCTGCTGTTCATTGTTACTGAGAAAAGGCCAATGTTAAGGTTTTGGGAGGTTTTCCACAAAACAGCTTGCATGGCCTTGACCTTGACTCAAAGTCACTGAATACAGGTATGTCAGTTAAGGTGTTATCAATGTCCATCATCATGCAAAGTTTGATGTCTCTGGCTTTTCTAGATTCTGAGAAAATGCCAGACAGCTTTAGTGACCTTGACCTTGGGTCAAGGTCAATCAGTATAGTATGTTTTGAAAGGTCTTATGGCTGTCTATCAGCAGGCCAATTTTGGTGTCTCTACTGTTTGTAGATTCTGAGAAAAGGCCAATGTTAAGGTTTACTGCGGACACACAGCCCACAGACAGACACACACACAGACAGACACACACACACACACACACACACACACACACACACACACACACACACACACACACACAGACGACGGAGGGTTATAACATAGACTCACTTTGTTACACAAGTGAGCCAAAAACTGTTTTAATGTAAAAACGCATGTATTTCCAGTGCAAAAGTATAGAAATGTTTTGCTTGGTGTTTTGTGTTGTTTTTTTTTTTGTTTTTTTTCTTAAGCTTTTATGTGCACCTTTGAGAGTTTTGATGCTGTCGTCGGTAGTGGTGTTTGAGTTTTTGCTGTTGTTGTGTTGTTTGTGAACTAGGAGTACTAACCGAGGAATGTCTTTTGATAGGAGGAGGTGAAGTCCTGGCTTCCTTCAGAACGCAAGTTGCCCTCAATCGGCTTCAGTGGCTGGCGCCTCTCTAGCTGGTGTTCTTTGTAGTCCAGTCTAGTAGGGAAATTAATAATAATAATAATAATAATACACGCACGCACGTACATACATACACATCCATCCATCCATAAGCCTACATACATACATACATACATACATTCATACATACATACATACATACATACATACATACATACATACATACACAGGCCTACATACATACATACATAGGCATACATACATACATACATACATACATACATACATACATACATACATACATACATACACTATACATACATACATACGTACGTACATACACACGTATGCTCTTGAGAGCAGTTCGAATGCAAGGCGCACGTACAATACAAAATCAGCACTATAATGCTCCCACTTTAGTCGGTAAGTATGAAAAGATGCGACATGAAGTGTACCCCCCCCCCTCCTGCCCTCCCCCCCCCCAACCCCACCCCCCCTCACATAAAACTCCTCAGTAGAAGACACTACGGAGAAGCGAAGGAAAGCGGCAATACTGATTGCTGTTTATTTGGGTGGTGCTGACAACTAATGTAATACATCTGCAATGACTAGAAACACAAGCAGTTGTCTGCTGAGTAACTGGGAACGTAAATTACGCCCCCCCCCCCACCCCCCTTCTCTGTGTGTGTGTGTTTGTGTGTGTGTGTGTGTGTGTGTGTTGTGTGTGTGTGTGTGTGTGTGTGTGTGTAAATTGAAGATACGGTGACCTAGCACATGACAAATATAGCTACTCGAAAAGTACGTCCGCCCCAGTCTAATTCAGACGAGACTTATCATAATATTAGTCAGTGAAGGAAGGGTCATGTCGGTTTACTAGTACTAGTAGTAGTACTGAAATTTCTGGCTTATCTCGAAGAACCTACTGTTATCTGCAAGACTGCTTGACCGACAGCACCCGTTTACATAAAGTGACTATGTTCAGTACACGGACACGAGAGGCCGGGTTGATAAAGCCATTGACTGAAATCCCTGGAATTATGTCGGTCTAGGTTTTCAGCAAGTGTTGTTACTGTCGGTTCAGTGGTTGGTTGTTTTTCCAAAGCAAAATCACCATGTTTCTTTTCGATTCCTCCATCTAAAAGGTCATACTCTCCATCCGTGTTTGGTTTCGCCGCGGTTGACATTTCCCCTCCTGCCAAGTAACCTATCATTTCGTCCTTCAACCTGAGTCCGCACACAAATCCGCTTCCAGTCCACGTTTTCGCCAAGCCATTGCTACACTTATGGCGGCCCACAGTGGCAGGCATGGTGATTTCTCGTGGCTGTGTTGAGCTGCAAGTATCGAACACAACGCTTTTATGGTGTAACACTTATCCCGCCTAAGCCTTCGCCACACAACACCGCGTTGGTCGTCGACAAGACAGGAGATCATTCATCATTATCCAGGTTAGGCCTGACTATCGATGATACAAGCCGGACTCGGTCGTCTGCTCAGTCACTCAGTGCGGCGGCCAAGTGTGTCCTATTTACACGATGCAAGTTGTTGTGCGTCCTTGGCGACACGGCGATTCGGCCGGGGCGCGGACAGTTTTGAAAGAGGGCAGTTTCAGCAACGTCTGGCCTTCGTTTCGCATCGCACTTCGCCGTCCTGTGACTCTTTGTGTGGGTTGTGTGGCGCTGGCGGTCGCCATAGCAACTGGCTTCAGCTTGTGGGGCGTTTTGCTCCTGCTGTCTGGCTTTCCGCTTCTTGTGTATCTAAGCTCCTTGATAGCCACTGCTTATTTCTTTTATGGCCCAAACTTTTCTGACATGAAGGACGTTCAGTCTTCGTATTTTTCTTCGCCAGAAAGTCACTTCTGGGTCGCCGAGATCGAAGGGGAAATAGTTGGAACGATAGCTGTCGTGAAAAAGGAACCTCTCGAAAAACTATACCCGCATCATCGCACCGAAGAAAACGACCATATACGGAGCAACGTAGACCGCACCAGAAAAGAAGGATAGCAATAAAGCTGTCACTGACAAATGTCCCTCTGAACAGGCAAACTTGAGTGCAAAGACAGCTTCCCCCAACGTTGCCTGGCTAAGACGAATGGCTGTGAAGAGGCGATATCGAGGAATGGGGATCGCCAAGCAATTGGTTCGAAACCAGTAATCGAATTCTGCCGTCGACAGGGCTACGGGTCTGTGTTCCTTATCACGACCAGAAAAGTGCACCAGCCTGCACGTGCTCTCTACTCCAAGCTGGGCTTCGTTCAGCGCGCCCTTCCGCCCGTACAAGTACATGTACGGGCTGGTGAATGTGTGGACGTATGAATTTGAGTTGATACTGACTTAAATGATGATGGTTATTGTTAAACATTTGGATATATGTATATAATGTTTGGTGTTCCAAAGGCTGGGTCCAAGCAAACTCCATTGACTCAGAAAACTGACTTGACAAGCTGGACTTGTGTGCATAATATTACGACTTCCGCAAGACTGATTAATTATTATGATCTGAACGGTGTTTTGTTGGATTGATCTCAGTTGCTCACTGAGCTATAGAGAAACCAGTTCTTGTAAGTGGTGAATTGTCTTACGCTGCCAACGGTTACTCCGGTTCGGTGGACGCGGGGGGGGGGGGGGGGGGGGGGGGCATGGAGGGGGACACTCGGCGGCGGTTACACTGTCTACAATAATGTTCGTGACAAAGCCGCAACACACATGTTCGTACCGGACTGTTACAGGCAATGTCGCATGTTCTATTTCCGGTTGCTAACAGGGTGTTTACATTTCAGGCTGCGGGTGGATGCGCACGTGAGACACAGCGTCATGAGCCTGTGCAAATATCAACTGGGAAGTAGAGTAGGAATAGACTAAGTTGCGAGCACAGTGGCTCAGTGGGCAAAATGTATACAGGGTTGGGTGGGTGGGTGTTTGGGGGTTTAACGTCCTTTTCCACCACATAGGGTGATATCAAAGACGGGGCAACGATGAAAAAGCCAGCACAATATTTGGCCCCCGGCCGGGATACGAACTCACGACCCAGAAGTCCAACGCTCTACCATTCGACCACCCCGGCTCCTTGTGGTTGTATACAGAAAAGCGACACACGTCATAAACTTTTCTAGTGTTTTCACGTATTTTGCCATGATACAACCAGCCTCAGCAAAAAGTAATTCGGACATTTCGAAAATGAATGGGTCTGTGACCGATAACTGACACGGATAGAGAGCCTTGTTCCCTATCGATTTGTCTAGACAGATTTGATTCTCGGCGTTTAGTTTTAAGCCGCATGACGGATCATGTTCATCTGATGATGATGGCAGTCACGGCCATTGTAACGAGTTTGCGTGAGGAGTGTGTGGAGGCTGCGCAGGGAGCAGTGCAGTGCCATGTGATATCGATTTGTAACGTCTCAGTCTGGGTAAAGGTGCAAAATGGGACTTCATTAAATGTGTCAGATTTTAATTACGTATCGTTTGTGTTTCCACGTTTCCACTGCATGCATGCTTTGCTGTTGCTTGCTCTGTGTGTGTGTGTGTGTGTGTGTGTGTGTGTGTGTGTGTGACTCTGTGGTGCGTGCGTGCGTGCGTGTGTGTGTGTGTGTGAAAGAGAGGAAGAAAGAGAAGATTACGGCATTGCCGCCAGTTTTTCGGAGGACTACTCTGGCTGGTGTGTGTGTGTGTGTGTGTGTGTGTGTGTGTGTGTGTGTGAGAGAGAGAGAGAGAGAGACACACACACACACACACACACACACACACACACACACACACACAGAGAAGCAGACAATGATTATTGCTGGTATGCGTGCAGCACTATAGATGTGTTATACATGTGTGTGTGTGTGTGTGAGAGAGAGAGAGAGAGATCATTGGAGATAGCCACACACACACACACACACACACACACACACTGCTGGTATACCTGCAGCACTGTTTGTGTCACACACACACACACACACACACACAAACTCACTTGTTGGTGGTCGTGGTCTCCATGGCGGTATCGGTGTGGACGGGCTGATGCTCAGGGTCCTGAACGCCTGCACTCGGGTCTGTAGCGGGTACTCCTTGTACTTATGCTTGTACTCGGAGCTCTTGATTCGGCCACCGCTATCCCGCCTGTAGCAACAATAAACGTAAGAATTATTGAAATGTAAAACAACAAAACAGCGACAGCCGGTGCGTACAATTCTGAAAATGCTCCACACGCGACATTATCAAATATTCGGGCAAGAGACTTTTGGCGTAGGCATTTATTGTATCAGAGCATTTCGTGTCGCTTACGCTCTAAATTCTGTGGTTTTCAACGGAGCGGATTTCGCCTGGACGTGCAAATCGAATTAGCATCCACTCACTTTTGTTGACGCAGAAAGCAGTGTCCAGTTACCGACTACTGCGTGAGCAAAACCTCATTGGGGCTGTTCCTGCGTACCCGAAAACGCCCTAGAGTTGTTCTCGCGGGGAGTAAACCAGGCGCGCTACGCGAACAATTAACGAAAAGTCTTCAAGAATCATGGTGAAAAGCCTACTATTGTTTTGTTGGTTATTATCCGCAGCCTACAGTAAACCACGGAGGGAACAAAGGAAATATTACAAAAGCTATGAAAAAAACAAATGATCAGTTGACATGAAAATTTGCAAGCCAGACAAAGGAGGCGCAATCACAAAAACAAAACAGACCCAGAAAATCATTTCGAGTAGTCCTAAAGCTCGAAAAACCCCGGTAGTGCGTTTGTCAAAGCAAAGTAACTCTTCTCCTCTTATGCGTTCACAAATATGCACAGTTCTCTCCCGTACAGCGTTCTCCCCCTACCATGCAAACGTGACGGGGTGCGTGTAGGGACGGGTAAAATACAAGCACACACTACTGTCATTTATGGCCCTGTTTATGTTCGTATTCTGATTTTTCCCCCGAGTTTGCTATAGGGTGGTCTGAAGATGTTAAAAAAAGGAATTTTTTTTAATGGATTTTCTATAAAACACTTTCAAGGCTCACCTGTTCGTGAATGGCTTGTGTAATCTTCAGTTGCCTTTTTTCTTTGATCGGCAAAGAATGTGTACACACACCTGAGTGTCAATGGTTTCTTTGTGCGCGTTTGTACATAGACAGCCGTGAAAGCGAATGTCTCTGGGATTTCAACTGCTGTTTCATTGCCGGGGTGGCTTCGTTTCATTATGAAGAACGCCCCTACCTGATAATACAAATAACAGTGACGCCTTTGAGCATGCATGTCATAAAAGGATATGGTAAGGTGGATGTATTTGAAGAAGGCTGAGCGAGAAAAGAGACCACTGCTGGTTATAAGTTGACAAAACACTCACTGCTAATGCAATAGTCCACAGATTTTGCGAACCGGTTTGTTGACAAAGCCAATTTGCACCAATTCTCTTGTCCCAGCCCGTAATAGTTATATCAACTCACCTAAGCTTTAAAATGGGTCTTGAACTGTCTCTTCGTCACACTCAGTGCCAAATGCAGTTTACGTTTTGCCCGCCCTGCACATAAAATCTACTAGGCCTAGCTAAAAGGGTTCCACCATTTTGAACACGTCATGGCAGCCATGATTGTTTACACTGACGACCGCCAAGTTACGGCTGCGCGCAGGGTCTAGTCGTAGGTTAGAAGCCGGTTAGAATGGCCCCAATACTTCCAGGTGAGCGTAAAATACGACCCACACAGGTAAGAACAGGCATTACGGAAAATTGTTTCGCCCGAGGCTCACGCTGTGGTGTCGAAACGAACAGGAACGTAACCACACAACAACCGGTTACAGTTTCTTATCTCAGTCAGCACTCACCGTTCAACAGACATGTTTAGCAGAGACGTTCAGCGTGTATCGAAGACTCTCTGTAACAGGTTGACAGTTAAAATCAACTCTACGACTAGTCTGATCGATAAACCAGCCCAGCCCACCTTCGCCTTTTGGCTTCGTTGCTGGGGGCCTTCTCGCGAGTGTGTATTGACATGCGTAACACACGCCCTAGCAACGGGGCGCGCGCTCTTGTTCTTGCCGACCGCGCTAGCGCAGTGGGTCCGTAAGTAAGTGGAAAGCAAACGAATTCTTCGTTCTGGTAAAGGGAAACACAGGTCTACTATCATCTGGAAAAAAGGCCTAAGCAATAATTATTCGACAGGCACGTAGTCCCTTTTTTTCCAGATGACAACTAACATAAACATTTCTTGTCTGTCATCAGGAAGAAGGCCATAAGCGGCAAGTATTTGCAAGGCACTTAGCCCTTTCTTTCCATACGTCAGGCGAAATATTAGGGTTGTGTTGTCCGTTAGTTAGTTAGTTAGTTAGTTATTTAGGGCTTAACGCCACGCTTGTGTTGTCCGAATTACGCTTGGCCGGCCTAGGGGAAAGTGAAGGATAAGTAAATAGGAATATTATCGGACCGTACCGATACGCTTCATCGGTTATGTTTGTAACCCTGATCACAGAGTGGTCGGGGAGAGGATAACAGGTGTTTAACAAAGCCATTCACAGCTGGACGACGCCTGGACAATGGCCGGTCTGTTTGCCTGGCCCCTTAACCATTTGATCACAGGTAACAACACTGACCGGCTCTGAGATTAATATTGGGTCTGAGCTTGATAGCATGAATGATGTGGCTGGGTTCACACACACACACACACACACACACACACACACACACACACACACACACACACACACACACACACACACACACACGCACGCACGCACACATGCCAATAACGATATAAATTATAAGTTTAGTCGGGGTTTTTGTTGTTGTTTGTTTGTCTGTTTGTTTTGTTTTGTTTTGTTTTTGTTTGTTTGTTTCTTTGTTTGTTTGTTTTGGTTGGGTTTTTTATGTTGTGTTTTTGTTTTTGTTGTTTGTTTGTTTGTTTTTTGTTTGTTTGTGTTTTTTGGGTTTGTTTTTTTTTTGCTTTTGTTTGATTTTTTTTGCGGGGGAGGGAGGGTTGTTGCTTTGTTGTTGTTGTTTTGCTGGGTTGAGAGGGGGTATGGAGGGGGAGGGAGATATAGAGGTATGATGTATAATTTGTATCTTTCAACCTAAGTGATAAACGCGAAATAGCGTGCAGACAAAAAGGCAAAGTCAGCGGTTACTGAACGCAGCCTATAACAAAGGAGTGCTGCTGATCGGTCCAAAACATACTCGGTTAATCTGATTGGGGTTTATGCCGGGTGAGTGGTCATTATACAATATTACTTCCTTTCTTTATCCTTAGGCATTCACGTCTGCAGGCACACGCATGCACAAGAGCATTTTGCACTGTCAACCATGCTTTCACTCGTAGCAAAGAACTAAAATGGTAAAGGCGCTTGTATTTTCACGGTTCACATGCACGTAACCAAACAACAACAACAATAATAACAGCAAGAAGCACGACTACAACAGTTCAGACGCGCATGACAACAAATAAAAAAAGTATTACGTGGCGGGAAAGCGGCAGACGACAGTTTTTCGTGTGATAGAGTATGAATCGCAGTTTTCACAGCAAATTTGGATTCACTCCTAGTGTGACGGTAAAAATCACAAAATCCCGATTGGAACACAACTCACTTGACTCAACAACAACAACAATAACAATAATAATAACAACAACAACAACGACGACGACGACGACAACGACGACGACAACGACAACAGAGACATCAAACAGAAGGTAAGAAAAATGCTTAGTTGGTTTCGAGTTGGGAGTGTTCAAATGTGTCGTTTAAGGCTTTTTGTAATCGAATCTGTGCTTCACTGGTCGATTCATCAGTGAAACTGATTTTTTTTTTTCTCTACAATCATAAGTACCGGACATTCATTTCAGTCCATACCTAATAAATTTGAAAAATCACTTTGAGGATTTCATACAGGCGTTGCCAACAGCATTGACCTACGATCGCTGACTGTTATCCATGGGGACTATTATAGGACATATCCTGGATAACGGAAACAGTTTAGGACATTTGTCCTATACATTTGTCCTGTGCGAAGAAAACGACGCAAAAATAATGAAATATATTATGTCCGTCAAGGTTTGAAAATAACCAGACATTTCGAAAATGAACCGGCTTATGACCGGTGTCTGACGCAGACACAAAGCCTTCTGCCCGCCTCGATTCCAAGACCCTAGTTACGCTCAGTAAGTATAGTTCGGGTGAACTATGCCAACGCAGTCACGTTCGTTTAGTAGAATTCGCCTGCTCAGTTCGGTTTTGGGTTAGATTTAGGGTTAGGGTTAGGTTTAGGGTTATGGTTGTCTTTTGGTTGGTGCAATCGCTGTGTTGTTTTGACGGTCGCAGTGCATTTACACGAGGCGCATATCAGTGCCAGAAGCCGGCGAACTATACACCAACACAGCCTAGTTACCCAAGGCGCAGAAACATCGCACCAGAAGGAGACAAGATGATAATGTCAGATTCAGAAACAAAAGAAAAAAGAAAGTTAGCATGACTTACCGTCACTGACAACGCCTGGAATTCCTAGTAACGCTTCTCACACCATCCTGAAACTGACACTGTCGGGGCGAGCTGTCAATCTGTTCCCCACTGTTGCCAAAGGCGACTCGCACTTCCTCAGCCTCTGTTGACGCGTTGCTAGGGAAACGGGAGCGGCGATGGAGACAGACTATAACAGTTCATCCATGCACTAGGTGGCGTTCTCACGCTGACGTATTTCAGCCACAGGCACGACCACAACAGGCACAGATAATCGATACACCGTTTCTTTTAGAGGGTGTCATGCATAAGTGAACCGGTTAGCTGTTCACTCTGATGAAAATTAGCTTTGATGGTGCGGTGAAAGGAACACACACACACACACACACACACACACACACACACACACACACACACACACACACACACACACACACACACACACACACAAACTCGCCAGTCGGCTGTTATAGCGAAGGGAGATGGGTGTGTTGAAAAAATCTAATTAGTATCAATAGTGGTGGTTGAACTACAATCGGGGAAATATTTTGAAGTTGCTTGGCAGAACAGTTCACCATTGTTTTGGCAGTCCGGGGTTTGTGTGTGTGTGTGTGTGTGTGTGTGTGTGTGTGTGTGTGTGTGTGTGTGTGTGTGTGTGTGTGTGTGTGTGTGTGTGTTCGCTCATGTATGCGTAAAGATAGTTCGGGCAACCCATGAGTGATCGGGGACGCCGCATCCTGGATTTCAGGAGAGGGGAGACCATGACTAACGTAGAGAGAGAGAGAGAGAGAGAGAGAGAGAGAGAGAGAGAGACAGACAGACAGACAGACAGACAGACAGACAGACAGACAGACTGTTGTTGGTCGAAACTCAATCGCACACCTGTTCATTTTCAACACTGGTAAACACATATAATAATAAACAGGTCAAGCAAATCACGAGTGAAGGAGAACAGAAACACTGTTTGTATGCTAATATCTATTTTATTGCAAAATAGCTTCACCTAGAATGATATAATCCACTAATAAAAGAGTGGGATCACAGATCCAGAGAAAATTGTTGTTTTTTTCTTTTCAGAGGACGGAATGTACAGAAATGATTCCCGAAAATGTTCATCAAACGCCATTAACATGACCATAAAAAAAACTAAAAATAAAAAAATAAAAATTAAATCTTTACATAAAACAAGTTACAGAACAGTGTTAACATTAGAAGATGTACATCTCTGTGAGCGCTATATAGATGGTGGTGCGTTCACGTATAATATATACAATAACATATAATACGCATTCTGTACAAATATTCAAACATCGCAACAGGTCAGTAACAGTGATACATTTTCATCTTTCCCTTCCCTCAGAACTGACGACAAAAAATATCGACATATAATTCGCCATTCTTCTCTTCCCCACATACACATCACAAGATATCCATACAGGATATTGACCCCCGTAAAATTATACGAACAAAATTCATGTTGAATGTTTGGTGTAGTTTTTCTTAAAACAATTGTCATAAAAGAAGAATCTTTCTAACCTTTCTTACTTGTAAAGTGTGAACACGCATCTACATGCACGACTGGCGCTAATAACATAAAATAAAACGAAAACAAAAACAAAAATCGATGACCCTGTCGTTCACTTCGAAACTAAAACAAAGAAACTTCACGCGACTGCTCACGCATGACTGATCCCAACTTCCTGTACATACTTGTGAGGTTACAACTTATCATGATGGTGCAAGGTTTTGACAGATGCGTGGGAAACCAAAGGTTTCTGTTTCAGAAACCAACGATGTGGGAGATACTGAAGAGGTGCCTGCGTAGTGATTCTACGGGTGTGATAATATGACATACATATTCATGTGATGTTGATATCAGTCGATATCAGACGAAGAAAAAAAATCTTTGGCTTCTGGACGGATTTTAAATTGTCTGCGCGTATGGCAATTCAGACAGGCTGAGTTTTAGAACTACTTTTCCTGTATCCTGATTCTGGCTTGATGGAGATGCACCTCACCCGCTGTTCTCTCCTATCTTTTAATATCATCACGCTGAAGGGAATTTGTATTTCTTGCCACGCAAACACACAAAGCGGCTCGAGGAACCAGAAATACAAATCTGCAGACCCCGTTACTCTAGGTGCATGTTGATACACGTGTCACGCAACACCAAAGACATTTCTGCACCGAAAGATACGAAAGAAAAGAAATACCGGTAAGATAGGACAGAGCGGAATGTACCACCCGAGCACCCTTCATTCGTCAAGCAAGCTTCAGCCAAGTTTTGACAAACAGGACAAACCCCTTGGCAAGATGTAAACTGGAATGCTGTCACACATGTAGTCATCAGACCTAAAAATATGCTCGAAAACAGAAGGGTGATACGTCTGGTTCGTTCGGTAGGACACAATCAGGCGAATGAAATATCTGAGTAAGCGACTTCCAGACCATAAGAAAACTTATTCATGAAAAAAAAAAAATTCTATTACCACACATACATATGCGACATGTTGTTTCACTCAGTGTGTTCGCACCTAAACAAACTCACTCAACACATACCCGCTACAGCCGTTGAAGAGGTGATGATACTAGTAAACTTAGAAAATCAAAAGTATAACGGGCTTTAGAAACTCGGTGGTATGAGCTTCGTGACAAGACTGTTTGCACGTTCGCCCTACTTGAGACAGAGGAGCAATCATTCATAATATGACACGGGGGCCGAGTTTTTCCTCCCCAAATCGCACACTGCTGTTCATACATGAACTTAATAATAATAATATTACATTTGTAGAGCGCGGAGTTCTGCTTCGAAAAGCACTCAGTGCGCGTCTATTGTTACCACTGCCTACACTTTTCCCTGAATAAATAGGGCATTGTAGGTGAGTTTGAAACTATACACTTGAGCAGCATGATCCTTAGTAGCAAACACAACGGCAGCAGAAAAATTCACATCAGCTTTTCTGCACCAGAAATTTTAAAAAAAGAAAAAAAAAAGAAAGAAAGAAGCATCGTATCACAGGAACCTTTGAACGAAATGTACACAACCATAGCTTCATTATAGAAACAGTGTTTCAAAACACAGCCGACTGATTTAAAAAAAAAAAATCATACAAGCACAGATGTAAGCTTCTCCTTGGGGGTGAGAAAAGGAAAATTATGTGACAAAGGCACGCAGTTGGAGATTAAAGCTACAATGATACTGTTTTCTACAAGCACAAAATAATCACATGAGGCCCCGCACCAGTGTGTCATCACTAATGACGTTCTTCAATGCTTGTTTGCAACAATCTGAATGTGACGTTATGACTTCTCGCAAAGGAGACTGAATGACTGAATGATTTTCAATCAAATAAAGCAAGTGTTTAAAAGCAGCGCGCCTAGTCGTATAAACAACATCTACGCTCGAGTTTACATTCACGAGTTACCATTTTCTCGCTCCCACTTTGAACAGAGACGTAAAACCAGTGACATACCATGGACGGAATATAAACGCTTCGCCACAACTGTTTGGTATGAACAGCAGGAGATATAAAGTGATAGTAATACCACAACAAAAGTCCTGAGGATACGAGAGAAGTGAATCTGCAAATAGAAAAAAAAAAGAGAGAGAGAAAAGGTATGCCTGTAAACTGAAGACACAGAGACAGACACATAGACAGAAACTGAGAGAAGGAGGAAGAGAAGGTCTAGGCGACGGCCAACGGTTGAAGCGTCTGGGATGGGCCTGACATTGGTCGCTGGCCAAGATCCTGGACGGTAGTGTAGATAGGTGCGTACAGCTTGTGGCCCCTGGGGTCCGTCTCCACGTACGTGTAGCCCGCGGCACTGCTTTCCAAGATGGCCGCCGGACACGGGCCGATCTTCTTGGGCGTGTACTCCATGCGGTACATCGTGCCGTCGTCGAAGGGTCCGGAGTGGATGGCGGCCTGGTCCGGCCTGCAGCTTTGGGTCGGTTTCATGGCGTGCGGAACGTAGTGGGCCTTGTAGGTCGGGATGCCCTCGAACGGCGCCTCGTTGGGCTGGTAGCCAGGCTTCAAGCACGGCTGCACACGGTTGATCTCCCACGGCTTGAAGTCCGTGGTGTAGTTGGTGATGGCGTCGAAGGGCCCGGCGTGCATGACGCGACCTGGGGGAGGCTTGACGGCGGCGTGGCGCTGCAGCGGGTGTTGCTTGAAAGCCAGGCGGTGCGTGGTGTTCGTGTCGATGTCCCCTTCAGGCTTCTTGTACTGGTCGGGCTGGTGCTGGTAGGGCCGCTCAGTGGGCCACCGCCGGTAGTCGTTCTTCTGCGTGGTCGTGTCCTCCAGGGGAGCATCGGACAACTCGGCCCGGCCGTCAGGCTTGAACGACTTCATGCGGTCGCCCTGCTCCCCGCGATAGTCGCGCTTGAAGGTGGTCATGTCGTCCATGGGTACGCCGGGGGTCTTGTACCTCTCCCGCTCCTTGGCGAACCTGGGCGCCAGTGGGTGGCGGATGTAGTCCTCTCGGTACCCGGTGCGATCGTCAAAAGGGCCGGACTGCACGGCGGCGTTGGGTGGCCTCAGAGGCTGGCGTGGCCGTTCGTTGTAGCGCGTGTAGTCGCGCTGGAATGTGCTCTGACCCTCGAACTTGTCCTTGGGCGGCTGCCACGAGCAGTCAGGTCCGTAGCGCTTAGGCTTGCCTAGCTCCCACTTCCTGTAATCGGCTGAAATAAAAACAGAATTCATCCATGTCACACTCTTTTGTTTTTTTTTCTTCTCTCTATTCTTTTTTTCTACACACCTGACATGACTTGCGACAGGACTTTTTTTTTATACACGCCGGACTTCGGCTATAAACCGATTCATTTTTCGAAATGTCCGATCACGTCCGTACTGTCTCTTACCATGTACAAACACTTCTCCGCTATAGTGGTATGTATTGTCAGTTATAAACTGTTCTACGGGTCTATTCAGGATACATACACCATAATGTTTCGGTCAGCCAGGACATGTGTCCCGAGTATAATTTTTAAGCATAAGAAGTCCAGAAACGATATCAAATACATTTCTACCGGTTTCGGCAGCCTTCTCTTCCTTCTTGTAAGTAGTGAGTACAGAAATGTTTCGACCTCTACTACGTCAGTATCTGACTTCCATAACGGAAAACAGGCTTCTGTCGATCGTACTGTTCGCTGCTTCTTCACGAAAGATGAACAGAAAACTACATAATGCAAATTGTCAATAAAATAACATGACTTCCCCAATTTCCCCATCAAACAACTAGCATTAACCCCCACCCCCACCCACACACAAACCCCTATCCATCCCCCACCCCCACGCATTCCAACCAAGCACAGTATTTCTGAGAATCAGTGTAACACTTCTGCGTGATTCAATGTATTAAAATGCAAGTGTCTGGCGTGTTACATCAGAGAAGTGAAGCCAGTTTATGGTCCAGTACTTCTGAGAATCAGCGTACCGCTTCTGCGTGATTCAATGTTTTGATAAATGAACGTGTTCATCGTTTTACACCAGAGAACTGAAGCCAGTTTATGGTTAAGTATACGTACATGTATAAGTGGGTTCTCCCTCAAACCTGCCCTGCACCTGACGACTGGCGTCATGCTTGACAGCCTTGGCCGGGTCCACACGCTTTTCTGAAAACAAGCAACACATAGGTTCAGCTTAACTTACAGTCTCAATGCGTATGACCGGCATACAATAGTTTGTGGAAAACTTTTCATCGAATTGCTTCATCTGTGCATCAGACTCAATCACTTGGCTCACAGTGTAGCGCCTGAAACCATCCATGGGGACTCTGGCCGGCCGTACATGTTGTTTTACAAGTGTACCGCGTATTGAGCAGACGACGTTACTTGGTTGTGGACTGAGGATTAGCTGCACGGCGCTGATTGGTGGCTATTTTTAGAAGCTGTGTCGAGTCCCAGTCTGTTCAGGAATGGACAGTAGGCGCAAAGAAAGTCGTATTTCTCTAACAGTAGAAGCCACAAAGTCACGAAAACGGTCGCAATGGCCAAATGAAACATCCTTCTATCTGGCAAACAGACTTAACGATTGGAAAGCGGCTTTACTGAAACATCTTCATCTATTTTTTTTTTATTATTAATATTATTATTCCTCCATAATCTTGCACACGGGTTAATACAGTCAATCTTCACCAAACCGATGACCATGTGCTGGAAAAGTAAAGAAATGATGGAAATTCAAGGCCGCGGTTATTCCGAGTTCGCTACAAAGACAGAAGATGGCCCAGGTGCAACGTTCGTGGGAAGCAGCCCGGCATCTCGCAGGAGATGGCTGAACAATTACAGTGCATATTACATGGTCACCTGCAATAATAATAATAATCGCATTACTATAGGCGTTTTATCCCAAATATTTGTCTAAAAGCGAAGACAGACACTGAGCAACCATGTGAGTGCACTAAGATCTGTGTGAACGAGTATATATGAACGGTAACGTTAAACTGAATGAACTAGGAATTCACTGTGTCGCTGTTAGTAATTTACACTAGCCTAACGTCATCAAACTCCTGATACACTAATGCGTTATGATACCTATGCTGTTTATCTGTTTGTTTGGTTGGTTGTTTGGTTGGTAGGTTAGCTTCTGTTCCTAGGGGCAAGCTTTTCTTGTTGTGATCGCTATTCTCGTGGACTGAAACGACCACGACACAACAAACTGGCAAAACTCTCTCTCTCTCTCTCTCTCTCTCTCTCTCTCTCTCTCTCTCTCCGCCACGCAAATACCCCACACCACAGTCAGGACCCAACCCGGCGGTCCGATAATCCTGTCTACACTATTATAACCGGGAACCATAGTGTCCCCATGCCGTGTCACAATTCACTTATATAACCACATGTGGGGGGAAAACTAAAGGGGATTAACCCAACTGTTGACGTTCGCCAGGCACCAGGGTTTATCTACCCATATTATCTGGCATACGATCTCTGAGTTTGCAAAAGACTTTCCTTGTTTAGCTGTTCAATGGGTGAGGGGAAAGTGTGTTCGGTATGGCACTTTGTCAGACACTGACAAATTTGTCCACGTACAATGCACGAAGTAGTGTGAGCAACGCTCCATTAATCAAGTACTTTATTACCGGCTGCTTTTTTTTTTTTTTTTTTTTTTTCGTGCAGATCGGTGCGGTGCAATTTCCTGTAGGCTATAAACCTCTCCGCTAGACTCAGTCACCCCCCTCCCCCACCCCTCTTCCCCACTGCACCAACCCTTGTTCTCTTTCAGTATGCCGGCGTTTCGCTTTGTCTTGTTTGGACTTGTCCTGTTTTGTTGTCCGTTTCACTTTGCTTTCTAAGTTCAAGTTTAGTACAGTATTTGTTTTGTCACGTTGTTTGTTTGGTTGGCTGTGTGTGTGTGTGTGTGTGTGTGTGTGTGTGTGTGTGTGTGTGTGTGTGTGTGTGTGTGTGTGTGTGTGTGTGTCTGTCTGTCTGTCTGTCTGTCTGTCTGTCTCTGCGTGCGTGCCGCGTGCGTGCCTGTGTGTGTGTGTGTGTGTGTGTGTGTGTGTGTGTGTGTGTGTGTGTGTGTGTGTGTGTGTGCGTGTGTGTGTGTGTGTGTGTGTGTGTCTGTCTGTCTGTCTGTCTGTGCGTGCGTGCCGCGTGCGTGCCTGTGTGTGTGTGTGTGTGTGTGTGTGTGTGTGTGTGTGTGTGTGTGTGTGTGTGTGTGTGTGTGTGTGTGTGTGTATTGGGGAAGGTCTGTTGTTTTCTGTTACTGTTTGTTGTTTGAATTGTTGATTTGTCTCTACGTGTTGTCAAGCGCCAATGCTGACAACATGTTTAGGGGGCTAAGGCCGGCGTAATTATGGGAGGGAGGCTGGCGACAGTTGTTTTCTTTTGTTTTCTTTTGCCCTAACAGCGGCCTCATCGATCAGGAACGGAAGATTAACCAGCTTACCGATCACGAAACCTGAATCAATTAAGCGCACTCTTTTACTGGTGAAGTCGAGAAAAAACGACAGGCATGCACGCAACGCAACCCTATATTTCAAGCCAACGACGTTCAAAGGAAAAAAAAAAAAAAAAGCAGCAACATGTCAGTCTCAGGACCTCTACTGCCATTTGGTAAATGGATCTAAGTATTGTGGATTTCAATAAAGAACTTAAGCCCTTTTATGAACAGATAGTGCACCTCATCAAACTGTGTGCTCGTTTCATGGAGGCTATCGCGTTCTTTTAATCATGATCGGAAACGCCTTGGTGGTGAAGTGTCGAGCTCTATAGGTATCATGCTATATAGGTCCTAAACAAACCCCGCCTTGGTTACAGCTGTAGCTACCGCAAACACGGGTCATCCTGTGTGTGTCTCTTGATCAATTCACTCAACACCTCGCTATCATGCAGGGTTTATCAAGTTTCGGTCGATACTGTAGCCTCAGAAACACGCCAGGGTTTAGTCTCAGAAAAGAAATTAAGGAACTGATCGATATTCTGGGATACTGACGGTTAAACAAAATTAATGCGCCCCCACCCCCCCCCACCCCTCTCTCTCTCCCCCCTCCCCGCCCGCCCCCCAAGCACGACTGGAATAACTCAAAATTACTGTTAGCCAATTTTTCAAATAATTCTAGTCTGGGAGCCCACCGTGTGTGTCCCAGACCCACCCGCGACCCACTGTTACCCTCTCTCTCTCTCTCTCACACACACACACACACACACACACACACACACACACACACACACACACACGAGCACACCCTTTCTTGTGTGTGCTGGTCTGACGGTCTCCAAGCAATGCACTTCTCAGTTGTTTGCTTTGTAATAACTTTGTATGACACGACAGGGCAAGCACTTCACAGACCTAGACAGGCTTTTCCCTATACCTATACACACACACACACACACACACACACACACACACACACACACACACACACACACACACACACATACACACGGTATGTGTGCCTCAAGAACTATATTGACTTGTGCTCCGTTGCCATTAGGTATGGTGAGCAATGGATTAGGAGCAGTTCTGTTCGTGCCCCTGATCTGTATTGATCCCCGGAGATACATACGTGCGCCTGAACAAAGAACCATTCACCCCGCTCCTGAGCTGCCTGGGTGTGTTAGGCTGTGGAGTCTAAAGGCACGGACTGGCGGATAGGCACCCGTTGAGTGATTTGCGGAGTGCAGTTGGTGTGAATGTCATTAAGGGTAAAATTAGCATGCAGTTCTGGTGACGTGCGAGAAACCTTTTAAAGGGCACGGGTAAGGGTAAGGGCAAGGGCAAGGATGTGTGTGTGTGTGTGTGTGTGTGTGTGTGTGTGTGTGTGTGTGTGTGTGTGTGTGTGTGTGTGTGTGAGAGAGAGAGACAGAGAGAGAGAGAGAATGACAATGACAATGACACTTTATTTTTCAACGGTAGAGAGAGAGCGAGAGAGATTGTGTTCCTTATTACGCAGATCTGTGTGTCGTTTATGAAGAGATTTCAGAATCTGATGCTGAGATTTTCGTGCTGCAGGTGACATTGATTTTACCAAATGAACCTCTGCATTTGACAGTGAGGAATAAAGTGGACTTCAGTTTTGAAAGCTGTAAGGAACACTGACAGTCAGTGTGTGTGTGTGTGTGTGTGTGTGTGTGTGTGTGTGTGTGTGTGTGTGTGTGTGTGTGTGTGGAGGATAGAAAGAGGGAGAGATAGATCGTACGGGGGGAGGGGGGGGGAGGGGGGTAACATGACATTATGTGGAGAAAAAAAAACACAACAAAAACAAAAAATACAAAGATAATTACTGCAATGCACCTGACACAATCATGTACATAATTGCGAGGTGTGTGTACTGAAAGCACACATGGTAATAGCAGAAAAAGATGAAAAAGATACACATATAACACATGCAATTTAGAAAATCAATCACACACACACACACACACACACACACACACACACACACACACACACACACACACACTCTCACACTCACACGCAAATGCCTACAAATGTCCACCTTACACAGTGTCCAAGATTTGTCTTCAGAAGGCAGCAGATGGAAATCTGACAAAAAAATATGAAATAAAATGTTTAAAATTTTACCTGGATAATCCTTCGTGTATGAGGTAAGGAGATCATGTTCGCCTGGTGGTTTCTTGTACTGATCAGGTGCCCATTTCCATGGCTTCTCTACTGGATGTTTCACATAGTCCACCCTGCGGACAGACACACACAGTGTCACTGGCTAGATCAGAGGTGCTACAAGTAACCATTCTTGGAAAAAGAGACACAGAGAGAGACAGAGAGAGAGACTTTGACTTTATTTAACAATGGTAGAATATGTTGTTTACAATAACCATTTTTCGAACTAGCCATTGAAGACTAAAGTACAAGCTAAATGCAGCACAGAGAGAGAGAGAATTGGTTTGTCAGTTGTTTTAGGGTTTAACCATGTAAGCATGATCTTAAAGACGGGCCAACAAAGAAAAAGCAAAAAGAAAATTAACGTTTGGCTCCAGCCAGGATTTGAACACATGACCCACGCATTGAAAATGCAACGCTCTACCATTCTCCCGTACCAGCTCCCTATGAGAGAGAGAGAAAGAGAGAGAGAGAGAGAGAGATCCCACATAAAATTCCACAAAAACAAATTCCATGGGGTTAGTGACAGACAGACAATATAACCAGGGCGCAAATAGAGACTGAAAATCAGGGGGGGGGGGGGAACTGGTCTGTCTGTTTTCCTCTACGCATGTTTTGAGCATTGTCGCTATTCTTTTTCTACCATGCTGGATACATGTACTTAACAAACATTTTTACCTTACATTGGGCTTTCAAATGCTAGGTCACTTACAAATCAAACTTAGGTACCTTTGCAGCATAACTCTTTTTTTTTTTCTTTTTTTTTTTGCTTCCTCCTGCCTGCGCACAGTGTGTTTATGCCCAACATTATGGGTCTGCACTGTTTCTGGACGAAGAAGAAGAAGAAATTATACACTTATACATTTCACAGCTTATTGATCAACTCACCTGTGTGTGGTTTTATCTTCAATGGGGACATCACTGTCAATGACCCTCTGAGGAGGCCTGAAACTCTCCCGCAGATTGATGGGGTGCGGGTGATATGTGTGGGCGTACTCTGTCAGCATACATGGCTTGTCAGTGCCCAGGGGTGCATTTGGCCGATGTGGACAGCGATGACGACTGAAGCAAAACCAGCAAAAAGATGAGGGGACAGAATCAACATCCTGTACTTACTCAGCACCAGTAAAAATGTATCTGATGAAACAACTGGAACATGCGTACTGTTGAACACTGACATGTACACTTCTGCATGTACAGTTCTGCTTGCATTATTGCTCAGTCCTCTATGCAGATAGGGAACTCTTGGTTGGTGAGTGTGTGCAAACACCTGTGCTACTGTCAACAGGCAAGCACCTACCGAGAAGTTGCCATGATCTGAGGGACACAACAGCATCAAGTTTTCTTCTTTCTTTTCTTTTTCAAGGGTGGCAAACCCCCTTTCTGACCACACTAAAAAAAAAACAAGCTTGCTGCACTGATTCCAAAGCTAACTATGGCGGCATTGACTCATTCAGTCACACACCTACTCAAAACTCGTCATCCTTGCAAAGTCATCTCAATCTCAGCATGACACCATTCTCAAAGTAACCGCCAATTTGGAACATATCATCGTGCATGTATGAACATCAAATTATCGCATTGCGCCTAGCTATTACTGTCTAAAGTGTCTGATAAATGGATAAACACGGCGGTACGTACAATACGCTACCGTGTGTGCAGAATCGCTGACACAGCAAACAACTGTCATTAAACCCCCGGTACAATTGTTATCTGCTTCGTTTGCATGTGTAAATGGCAAAAACACATGGTGGTAATGACAGAGAGGGGAGTACAGCCACAGCGATTCAAAATAAAAGATAACTCACCCGCAGACGCATATTTCACATATGCACCTCTTGACCATCTTGTCAAGTTCTTCTTATGGCACGTCACCTTCCCTTAAATCCTCCCGAATAAGGAGGATGAGCTGAAAGTGGGAGGAGAGAAAGAAACGTCGGTAGTGATGGTAAACGTCCCTGTTGTCAGGCAATACCATCCAAAGCGTTATCAAAATGGCGGATGGCAACAGGCGTGAAAACTTCAAGGGGTGGCAGCATACGATTTACGTTCATTTATAAAAATAACCGATAGATTTTAGTCCATTTTTTCTATGTTATGCGTTTTAATCGTATTTAATATTACTTTATTAAGATTTTGACGAATTTATATTGAGAAATAGAAAGTTCTTTCAATGACCATGAGTCAATCCCCCCTATTAGAGCGGCCACAAGGTAGAATAGTATCGTCCACCAAAATTCTCGCGAGACCGACATTTCCAAGAGCCGACAACACTTCCCTTCTGAAAGTAGCCTCCCTTGCACTGTTTACCTCATCGAGCACATGGTACTATTGCAACATGACGTGAAAGTAAACCAGCTGTTTTAATTCATTTCAGCCCAAAGGACGATTGTAAAGGTGATTTGTGATAATTCTTGAATAGTACTTATTGTTCTCTGTGAGTTCCATATTCAAGACGGCGACGGAGATGAATTTTGTGTCGCACGGTTGTTCACATGGATTTCATAATGAAATCGTTCCTCTGGCTATTATTTTCGGACGTGAAGGCTGACCATACTTGGATGTCAACACTGGGGGGTGGGGGGGGGTGGAGGTGAGGGAGAACCTGATGATGTATAGGTGTTAGGCAGGCCCTCATTGTTTGTTCATGTAGATGACCGGTGCTTCCAGTACTTCTGGTTTATGTTGAAAGGTCTTCCTACTTATGGTTTGTGATATTTGATAGCAGAAGTTTACACTTACCACATGTAATTAACTCCCAGGTCAGGACTAACGCCGCGAGTTAGCCAGTGATTGTGTGTAAAGTGCTCGGCTTGGCCAGCTTACCATCAGCATGCCACTCAAGACAGTGCAGCAGCTATCAGCTCTTCAGCAGCATCCAGCCAACATCCGCAACATCTGTATCTTGGCGCATGTTGACCATGGTATTTATGTGTTTATCTTATGACAGCTTCAGAAAAGGAAAGAAATTCTGTTGATGCTGGACTTTTCATTGTATAGATGTATTCAGTGTGGGTTTTGTGCCTATCGCCTTTCTGTATGCATAGAATAATTTAATTGTGACTGCTGTAATTGACTGATTGATCGATTTTTAGTGTTTATGTGTGTGGAAATTCGGGTACTGATGCTAGTTACAGACCATATGGCTGTGTTTTATTATTTTTTTGGTGACTCTCAATTGTCAGAGGGTACTGCCATAAAGATAATGCACAACAGTGCACTGTGTAGGAGGGTACTGCCATAAAGATAATGCACAACGGTGCACTGTGTAGGAGGGAACTGCCATAAAGATAATGCACAACAGTGCACTGTGTAGGAGGGTACTGCCATAAAGATAATGCACAACAGTGCACTGTGTAGGAGGGTACTGCCATAAAGATAATGCACAACAGTGCACTGTGTAGGAGGGTACTGCCATAAAGATAATGCACAACAGTGCACTGTGTAGGCATTCACAGGTTTATGACCTGTGAGTAAACCATAAAAAAAGCCCAAGCAACTTCTGACAGCATTTAAGTTCTGCTGACATCGAAAAGGATTGCATTTGTGCTTTTTTCCACCTCCTTATTATGATTCATTCAATTGCAGGAAAGACAACACTTGCTGATGCACTTGTTGCTAGCAATGGAATCATCTCTCAGAGAATGGCTGGCAAGGTAAGAGGTAAAACCAGTACTGAGTCACTGGAATTGTTACATTGGAGTCATCGCTGCTTATTTTCATACGTTCTTTACATCCCACCCGTTTGCCTTGCAACCAGGCCATGCTGGCTTTGAATTTTGACATTATGGAAATTTGGCATAAGCGGATTTTGAGGATGTCATCCTGCGCAGTTCTCAAACTCCAGTTACTGTAAATGATTCCACAGCAATGTCTTTTTGATACAAGTTTTCATGTTTGAGTTTATTTGACTGAATATATGATACTGATAATCACAATATAATTACTTATAACAATTTTAAATTTATATGTTATATGAATGTGTCTATTTTTGTTTTTCTTAACAATTTTGTGGAAGTTTGTTTGTTGTTGTTGTTTTACGTACTGGAAACTGCGGGTAAAGAGTTTAGTATCTGCAGTATCTAAAGCAAGACAACTTCAGTCTTCACGGGCACTGTATGTTCATATTTCTTGTACATCATGTGATGAAAGTACAATGACTGTCACAGATGCGTTACATGGACAGCCGGGAAGATGAACAAGTTCGTGGCATCACAATGAAATCCTCTGCAATTTCACTCTTCTATGAAAAAGGTGAACTGCTGGCGTGCAGACGTCATGTTTACTGATTAGCTCTCGTTTGAAAGATATCACTGGCTCGGCTTTGTTTATTTATTGATGTTCATTCTGCTTATCCTTCAATGTTTCGTATTGGCTGTGTCGTGGATTTTTGGCTCACAATTTTGAGAAAAGCATAGGAGAAGTGTGCAGTGCCTGTGATCTTGCACTCTTCTAAAAATATGGTAACACTAAAATTCCATGACAATTACATGCTAATTACATGATTTGGTTTTGTGCCTCGAGTGTCATTATAGTGAGAATTTTTGCCCTGTGTCACAGTTTGTATTACTTGTGCTAGGATCTAAAATCACGTTCTCTTTTAAGTGTAGTTCTTGCCACTGCAGCATCCAAGGCTCTTTTTAGGTTTTCCATGAGACAGAGTGTTGCATGTCGTTGTGGTGAATGTGTTAATGTGATATTAACGTTGTTGTGGTGAATGTGTTAGTGTGATATTAATAAAGAGCTGCGACTTGTATCAACACCGAAACCATTTTGTCTGGCTACAACCAAAAGCCTCCACAGAACATAAATCAATAAAGTAGTAGCTACAATGCAAGTGTGACAAACACAAACACCCCACAGTAGTGAACACGCTTGTGTTTTTCTTCAGCAGGCGGGGAACAGTTCTTGGTGAACCTGATTGACTCGCCAGGTCATGTGGACTTCTCCAGCGAGGTGTCAACAGCAGTACGTCTGTGTGATGGGGCTGTTATCCTGGTGGATGTTGTGGAAGGCGTGTGTCCCCAGGTTGGTGGACGTAATTACGGATATGATAATGGCTCAGCGAAATTTTGCAGGGGAGCATGGAATGGTCTTTACCATGATGGTGAACTTGTGCTATCACATATTTCAGCACATTATGTACAATACACAGTGATTTCATGTTCTACTGGTTCTTCTCCCACCACTTTTTGGCGTACTTGCATAACAAAGTGTACAATTTGTTTCTTTCTTTTTTTTCTGGACACTGGGCATCATCTTCAGGTTGCTTCATAGTTTTACTGGTCTGGTTGAAAACTTAGGGACAGATTTTTTATGCCTACTCAAAAAGGAAGATTTTTTTTTTTTTTTTTTTTACCTAATGTTGTCATATTTTGCACCGTGTTCGGACAGTAACGATGGTCGAAAAGTTAAGGTTATTATGGTATCTGTTTATCTGATCTGCCTAATCACAGACTATGCATAGCTCTTGTAGGTGTAAAAATCGCCTTTGTGCTTCGTGTTTGTGTTCAGTAGAATGTTCTTTTCTTAATGTGTAGATCTACAAAACTGTTTGTGAAATCTTTAGACACATGCTGTACTGCGACAAGCCTGGTTGGAGAACATTCGTCCTGTGCTCGTACTGAACAAGTTTGACCGACTCATCACAGAACTAAAGATGTCTCCACTTGAAGCCTTCCTCCATCTCCAACAGATCCTGGTTGAGGTGAACGTTGGGGGGTTTTTTTTTTTGGTTGGTTTTTTTTTTTTTTTTTTATTTAAAAACACACTCTTGCTGCTGTCCAATTCTGATTGGTACAGTTGACAGAACATACTGTACAACTTCACAAACATTGAGAGGACAATATTGATTGATACTTCATCACTTCACAGAATTTCACAAGACTTAATTGGGGTGGAGGGGGGGTGTTGTTGCTTGTTCGAAATTTTAATATACATTGCACTGTAATGCTGAAAGGTTAATTCTGTGTGTATGTTTGATAACCTTTGATTTCATCTGCTTTGCTTTGCTGTTACTAGTTCTGTATGGGTTACAGTCACAGTTGTTCAGATGTTTAACGCTGTTATATTTGCCTTTTTTTTTCAGGTGAATCTTCTCACCAACCAACTTTTCACCTCAGAGGCAATGGAAAGGATGTCAGCTGTAAGTTTAACAAACAATTTGAACTGACTGTGTACATGTACATTTTAATAATGCAGCATTTACGCACGCACATGCCCACACACACAAAGATATGTACACACATGTTCATTTGTATGCTTATTGGTTTCAGGTGTTTCTGTACTTTGAATTTCAGAGATTCCAATTCTTAGCTCTTCTCTTTTGCAGCAAACAGATGTGCAGAGTGAACACACTGACCGGCAGGTAGGAACAAAATATTTACCACATTTTGTAATGTGCACAAGTATCCTGTGTTTCATACTCTTTTTTTTTTTTTTTTGTTTTGTTTTGGTTCTGTATGTGAAAATCAGGCAAGATTAACGGTTCTTTGATGTTCTTGTTGCAGCAAACACGAGTATAATTAAATCATTGTGTGCTTTTGTGTGAGACTGATTTGTAGCCCTTTCGTTGTTACAGTCTTACGACTGGACGTACATTGAAGACGAGGAGGAGGAGAAAAACATTTTCTTCTCACCAGATCGCGGGAACGTCATTTTTTTCCAGCGCTCTGGATGGATGGGGATTCACGTAAGATGATGTTTACATGCATATGTGCACGCATTTGAAAACTACAGTATGATTTGTATCTAAACTGTCAGGCATCCAGGTTCACCTTTGTGTGTGCATGCATTGATCCAAGCATCCAAAAGTCTACACTTTTATAATGATGCTTATCAATGAAATGAATCCAGTATATTGTCAGTTTTAAGTCTGAAAATTTCCTGCATTCCTGACTTTGTGAAGTTCTGACATGTATCTTAATCCATTTGGTACAGGCCCAAGTTTGTACTTCTTGTTGCATGCATTTAAAAATAAATCATTTTAGAAAAATCAAATAAAAACAGAATCACTTGAAATGCTGTGTTTTTAATTCATTGGTTAGACTTGTAATGTAAACAGTTTCAGACAAATAAGGACAACAGAAGTGTATCTGACAGATAGATGAAAATCGCAACATTGAACATATTGTTACACCTGGTCTGGGTCATCCCAGCAGTCATCAGGATGAAGGGATGCATTTGTGTTCAAAGAAGCAGCTACTTTCCTTAGACTGTTTGCCATGACCTGTGGGAAGAGCTACGCAGTATTAGTTTTGTGCCCATGCTCATGCTGACTGTATTGAAAAATCGATATTGCTGAACGGAAATGTGTTCATTTGTCCTGAAAGGTTTTCATTTTAGGTTGAACGGATTTCCCCTCACTTGTACCAGAGGAGTTAATGTATTGTTTGTAAGAACATTATTAACCCTGGTAATGCTGAGCCAGGAATATTCCAGACTACCTCTATGGCTTTTTCAGCATATTTCAGCATTAAGACAAATGAATTCAGCAAGACCAGGGGTGATAACTCTTTCATCAGACTGAGGCTTCCAGCTGCTGTCTAGACCTGCATCTTACAACGTCGATAAATAATATTATGTGATTGTGATAATTCATATTGCAGCATATCCATGTTCGCTCATTTGTATGCGACCAAACTGGGCATCAGCCAGGCAGTTTTGCAGAAAACACTGTGGGGCGACTTCTACATTAACAGCAAAACCAAGCGGGTCATGAAAGGAGCACAGGTTTTCCGCTTTTCTTATTATTTCTGAAGCCTCTTTCTAAAGTCCTCTCTGCTTTTGTCCCATTTCTGTTGTCAGTACATAGTGAACATAAATTATACAGTGTATCAGTTTGGGTGCCTTGTGAAATTTAAATTGTATGCCGGTTATACAAAAGTGTTTGTGAATGTTGTACTGAACTACGTGCATATAGATTTTTTTGAAAATCAAAAAACGCTTGCTTTTTTTTAACCCAGACAGGCAGCTTATCTTTTGGGCAGCTGAGGGCACAGGAAGGTGACATGCATTGGCTTGTAGATGTTACCCCAGCCCTGGGTGTAATGTCAGATAGGTCCATTGTATGGATGATGATGGAGACTTTGTATAGTGCACTGCTTCGTCCCGAGTGCTCATGGCACGGGGGGGGGGGGGGGGGTTGAAAGAAGGAGATAGTTACCCTCAAAACAACAGGGGGGGGGGGGGGGGGGGTTGAAAGAAGGAGATAGTTACCCTCAAACAACAGGTGGTTACTGGAGAGATGCACTGAAGAGATGAGTCTTCAGTCAAGATGTAAATAAGAGATCAAGTTGAGGGCAGGATAGTTGGCTTTAGATGACATAGGGTTAATCTTAATTTAGTAACATCTGTTACCTGCGTTTTGCTAGAAATAATGTTTGCGGCTCAGTCACCGGTACTGTTTTTGTTTAAGAATTTGTATTTCTCTTTGCAGTCAAAGGGGAAAACACCACTGTTTGTACAGCTTGTTCTGGACAACATCTGGGCAGTGTATGATGCGATCATAGAGAAGAGGTGAGAGTGAGAAGTTTGATAATTACACATTGTTTATCTTTGATCGTTATGTGCAGCTTTCTGATTTTTGTTTTCTTGTTTCTTAATTTGTTTACATCAGGTCTGTGCCAGTCCTTTTGCTGCAGGCAGTATTTCTTGTGAAATGATTTAGTAGGATATGTGGGAGGGCAAAAGGAGCTTAAAATCTTCGTCTTTTGAGGTATTTCCACCTTTGGCATAAAATTCCCCCCCCCCCCCCATCACTGTGTTTAATCCTCTGAAGCATTTCTTATCATTCAGTAACACACCAAATCGCACAGATTTTAGTCTACATGTAAATCTAAAAATTTACCGTGAAAAAAGTGTTTCCTCCTGGAAAGCACCAGATTGCACAGATTTTAGTCGGATTTTGAAACAAACTCCAAGGGAGCGTGCCCCCGAAACACCCCTAGTATAACAGGTCTTTGCCACTTCATCACTAGATGTTGATCACTTTTCCTCCTTTTAGATTTGAAGTCCTGCAACCGTTTTCACCCAGTGAATGCTGCAGGCAAATGATTTCATCACAGTTACAGTGAGGAAAGAAAAAGTGTAAATATTGTTGAAGAGCAGGATGACGGCCAGTGTGTAAAACTCATCATCATAGCACACAATGTCAGTCTGCAGTGGGGACTGTTGTGTAAAATACAAAACAGCAAGAACAGTATAAACAATGAACTGTGTGTGTGTGTGTGTGTGTGTGTGTGTGTGTGTGTGTGTGTGTGTGTGTGTGTGTGTGTGCAGGGACAAGGCAATGACGGAGAAGATCATTAAGTCCCTCGGCCTGAAGATTGCTCCGAGAGATATGCGCCACAGTGATCCTCGCGTCCAGCTCAATGCTGTCATCTCACAATGGCTACCTGTTTCCGAGGCAGTTCTCTGTGAGTTTCAAACAAGGAATCGATGCTGTGGTGGCATTCTGTCTCCAGTGGATGTTGAGAATAGTGCATTGCTTACCTCTCCTGCACAATTCTCAGAATGGAGTTATGCCACAATTCTATGATGATGATGATGATGTGTTAATTCTTACTGTTTGGATGTGGAAGTGGTACCCTTTTTTTTTTCCTTCCCCCCACCACCACCACCTCTGTATTTTTGCAGTTAGCATACTGGCACTGAGTGAAGTGACCTCGGTATCGAAAAATGCTGCCAAAAGAGAAACATTTTTCTGTAATTTTGAGCCCATAGTATTTTTTTTCATGATTCTGTGAATGGACAACTCCCCCGGCATAATGAGCACAACACATGGCATCGTCTGGCAAACTTCTTGCCAGGCGCGCTATAACTAGGAAAGCTTATGTAGTTTGATGTGACTGAAACCCGGAAAGAAAGCAGTAAGTCCACTGACATCATTTGAGGGGACAAAAACATTGTCACTCTCTTTCATCTTGAAATCCTGCATTTCCCATACAATGATGTCATGGACGTACTGAGTTGTGCCAATACACAGCAGAGTAAAGGGGCGGGGCTTATGGCCTCGGGGTTTGCTGAGTGGAGTTGTCTATTACCGCACGTTGTGATGTGTTCTTCAACAACGGCTGCTTTGTTCATTTGACCTTCCTCCTCTCCTTTCTTACACTTTGCCTACAGGCTGGGGAATTTTCAATCATTTAGCAATTTTCAGCCAAAGAAAAGGAAGCAGGAAAACGGTTGCACACACAGTCATGATACATGTAATGCCATAATTTTATGAGACAGTCTAACTTCATTTTTGAAGACATACATGTCAGTACCACGGCAGTATTTTATGTTTGGGTGCCAGGAGAGGCGACTAAATGCCTTTAAAAATGCTAAAATTTGTTTTCTTGAGTGGGGTGTTTCCCTCGTAGACCCCTAGCAGGGCGCTGCCTCTGCACCCCGGCCTAGGTTTCAGTCTTTTTCCCCTCAGCAATTCCCCAGCCTGTACATATTACCCAGTGTGTTAAGCAATTAGGAGCTTATGTTAAAATAATTGCTCTTTTCAGCGGTGGTCATTGAGCAGCTACCGTCACCACTGCAGATGTCGGAAGAGAGAGTAGAAAAACTGATGTGCAGTCAGAATCGACAGTTTGACTCTTTCCCGTCTCAGACACGACAGCTGAAAACAGGTACGTCCAGTGCTGGGTTACTCGTCGGGATGAAATAGGCTGGCAGGTGTACCCTGCCGTGCTTACACGTTCCAAGATCAGCATGTTGTAGAACTGTGAAAGCATCGCTGTGCCTCTTTTTATAAAATAGACAGTGAGTATTACGTTCTCTGTTTATCTCCGGGTATGCTGTTTTTCTGTTTTAATTCCATTTTTTCTTCTTTCTTTCTTTTCTTATTGTTTTGTTTTGCTCTTGTTGGGTTTTTTGGTTGTTGTTGTTGTTGTTTTTGTTTTCTTTGAAAATATGTTCGTTGTGTTTTTCTTGAAAATGACAGATGTTACTCGTATGCTGATTTAGCTGGAAGTGAGTTATGTTGTTGATGTACATTTATTTTTCAGACTTTGTAGCCTGTTCTGCGTCTGAAGAAGCACCTGTTATTGTCTACGTGTCTAAAATGTTTCCTGTGGAATGCAAGTCTCTACCACAGTACAGGCAAAGGTGCAATCAAGATTTTCTATTCTTCTAGGTGTTATGTTTGGTTTGGTTTTGGGATTTTTT
The DNA here is from genome assembly GCA_018292915.2 of Batillaria attramentaria. NCBI lineage: Eukaryota > Metazoa > Mollusca > Gastropoda > Batillariidae > Batillaria > Batillaria attramentaria. The sequence goes on along the minus strand of JACVVK020000572.1, from coordinate 143,174 downwards.
TTTTTCGTTATTATTTTTTATATACTGATGGTGTTATGCACACAACAAAAATCTATTTTGTCGCCATGTTTGGTTTGCAATCACTTACAGTTACATTTTTTTCCATCTTGACATTCAGAATTTGTAAATACTTTTTCAGGTCTGTCATCTTTGATGTAGCCCATGTGATGGGCAACAGTTATAACCCAAGATACACCTGCCCACACACATTCTCATACAATGACTTATTTACAGTGCTTCTTACATCTTTTGCATGCTCTACTATCAAGTGTACATATCATAAGTCCCATGTCAACCTGTTGTACTTGTAGAAGGGTGATGTGGATAGTTCCATGGGTAAAAAAAAAAAAAATCTACATTCAGGAAAAATGGAGGGGGGCATTTTTAAAAAAAAAAAAAAAAAGGGGGGGGGGGGTGCAGCATACTTCTCTAGGGGTAATCAGTCTGGATTTCCTGTACTGTGAATTAGGAATACCATTTGTGATGCGCTTGCTCATCTCTTTGACTGCAGGTCTCTGACAGAGCAAGAACTGCAGGCGAGAGCGCAGGCCGCAAGACAACGCTACGCAGAAAGTCTGGCTCAAGCTGCAGGCACAGAGAGCGGGAAAGCGCCAGATACAACAAATGGCGAGAAAATGAAAGAAGGTGCTGAGACAATAACGCTGTGGGATTTTGCCAACTGGAAGTGTGCACATAGTTTGATACTATTCAGGCGGAGAGGGGGGGGGGGGTGGGGGGTAGGGAAAGGGGGGTGTGGGGTGGAGGCAGAGAGGGTTTTGGGGGGGGGGGGTGAGAGTTTGGGGCTTTGGGTCGTAGTGGATAACTCCTCACAACTGCCTTGTGCCGGTTTGCACATAAGTTTACCTCTCACATTCAAAGTACGATTCTTTGCTTGCACAGGTGAAACCTCAGGGGAGACAATCCAGCCTTTGGAAGCCAACAACGTCAACGGCCACACAGAAGGGAAGGTGGATGACCCAGGGCCTCAGAAAGGACACGTCTTCATCGCCTTCGCCAGGATCTTCAGCGGGATGGTGCAGCGGGGACAGCGTCTCTATGTTCTCGGCCCAAAACATGACCCTGCTAAAGCTTTACTGCAGGTAGAGTTTGCATCTTCGTTCTGCGTGTTGTGTTTATTCAGTCTGAATGGGAGATCAAAGACTGATGCTAAAACCAAAACAGGTGACAAGATTCAAAGATTTGGCTTGTTGGTTGGCCGACTGGCTAGTGATGTCTCAACTGCAAGAGGGAGAGGAAACGACCCTAGTGGGTGAATTACGGAAAAGTACAGCTGTCTTAACAGACCATTAATTTTCAGCTGAATGGACTCTTTCTGCTTCTGGCACTGGTGTGTAAGGTCGACATGTACATGGCTACAAAGCAGCTAATGTATTATTTATTTAACCCTGTGATTTTATTTATTTATTTATTTTATTTTTTTTTTTTTTTTCGCTGTCTTCAATTTAAACAGGACAGTGGCGTGAACGGAGAGAATATTCCAGAAAGCGTGCGGAATCTTGGCAGTGGTCAGCATATCACATCGTTTGTGGTGAACGACCTCTACATGTTCATGGGGCGAGAGCTGGAGCAGCTTCACTCTGTCCCTGCTGGAAATGTTCTCGGTAACGGAAAATTTTCTGCGGTCATGTTCATTACCATTTTCATGTTCAGGGCTTCAAATGTTCCCCCTTTTGGTAGATTTCCACCTTTGACTAAACATTTTCCTACCCCCAGAAGGTGTGTTGCCTCCTGTGAAGCAATTGAAATGCACCAAATTGCGCAGATTTACCGGCCCCCGTAGTGTAGTGGTTAGCACTTCGGACCATGGACCGGGAGACCTGGGTTTGAGTCCCAGCCGAGGCAAGTGGGATTTTTCCTACCTAGGTTGACTCCTACCGAGAGCGGGTGTGCTGTGGGCCCAGTGGGGAGGCTGTTGCCACACAGCCAAGATTCACACCCACTTCACAGGTACGACTTTGGAAGTGCTTCCCTTGGTGTGAAACGTCTTATGATGTGGATGATTACACGGCCGGCAAAGCAGGGGCCATAGTTCCCTGGCCTGGTTAATGCCGGGATATTTATGACAGGAAGCGTGGAATGCGGCCCTGTCCTGCAGTCCCAAACCACACGGACCTCCATAGCATCATCTTAACATCATCCTCATCTCCATCATCATGCAAAAAATAAAAACAGCTTTTGAGCCCTCCGTGGATTCCACCCATGACCTGGGAGGAACACCACTGAAGCTGGCAAAAGAGTTGGGGCAGCAAAAAAAAAAAAAAAAAAAATTGTACAGATTTTAGTCTACTTCTAAATATTTAATGTTTGTGAAGTGTTTCCTCCTCTGAAGCACTTAAAAATCATGGCAAAATACACCAAATTCCACAGATGTTAGTCTTTTAAAAAAAAAGAAAAGAAATGGGTGCATGCGCATGCGTTTTTTTGTTTGTTTGTTTGTTTTTTTCCTCTTTGTTTGTGTTGCTTGTATTTTGTTAACAACTTACACTTAATTTTCAAATTTACTTCAACATCAGGTATTGGTGGTCTGGAGGATCACATCTTGAAGTCCGGCACCGTGTCGTCAACTGTGGCCTGCCCTGCATTCACTAACATGTACTTCGATGCTTCTCCTATACTGCGTGTGGCAGTGGAGCCAGCCTCACCAGGTACGTAGTTAGTGCTCTGCTTTGATCATTGTTTCTGTGAAAGGGTATGCCCCCACACTCCGATAGCATAACACAAATGCTTTTGGGGGGATTTGGTCTAGTGGTTAAGGCATCCGACTTCAGATTCTGAGCTGCCTGGTTCGAGTCCCTGGTGGGCAGGAATATGATGGGATTTCGAGTCAAATCCATGTGAAGACTCGTTTACGGTGTTACGGTGCCTGTCTCACCTTGGTGTACACACGCATGCACATGCATTAAGTGTGCATGCTAAAATTCCTACGTTCAGAGTAGGCTGTGGTCGGTGTCGTGGAAAACAGAAATACTGTCGCACGCACCAAAGTAAACAGCAGGGTGGAGGTTTGCACATAAAGTAGCGCTTTGCGGCAGCTGACTCTCACTGCTTCGTCCTCCAGCCCAGGGGCGCTGTGAGCATTTCAGCAGAGATGGATATGTGTGCTGAGGAGAAGTCTACCATACCATACCATAACACAAGACAATGTGCTCGTGGTTTTGCAACTTCATCACTAAACGCTTCACACTTTTTGTCCTTTTGGATTGTGGACCATTTTAAACCCTCATGGTCAACTGATTTGTGTTGTAGGTGACATGTCGCGACTCGTGGAAGGACTGCGGCTTCTGAACCAGGCCGACCCCTGCGTGCGAGTGCTGGTGCAAGAAACGGGAGAGCACGTCATCGTCACCGCAGGAGAAGTTCACTTGGAGCGGTGTGTGGACGATCTACGGGAAAGGTGAGAAGCGTAGTATATCAGAAACAACATGTTGCCATAAAGCCGCAGGTTCACTGAAGAAGGACAAGGCTTTCAGGAGTTTTGAATATCTCTTAGAGCCCAAGCTGGACCACTCCCTGGCGACTATATGATGAGACTGGTTAGAAAGAACAGTCATTGCACACCAGTAGCAGCCACTTCAAGCTACTAGTACTGCTAGGCCCAAGACTGCTGCAGATTGCGTAATAGTGGCTTGAAGTGGCTTCTGATGTATGAAGATTTCAAGTAAAAACCAGGCTGGGGAATTTTCAGTTATTTGGCAGTTTTCAGCCAAATTTACTTCTTTCAGCCGAAAAAGTCCAAGTTTCAGCCAAAGGAAAGGAAGGGGAAAAAAGACTGCACACAGTCATGTATGGATACAGGTGCCATATGGGACAGTCTCACTTTATTTTTGAAGGCTTGAATTTCAGTATTTTAGGTTTTGGTGCCAAGAGAGGCCGCTAAATGCCTTTACAAATGCTAAAATTTGTTTTCTTAAGTGGGGCATTGCCCCCATGGTCCCCCAGCAGGACACTGCTTCTGCACCCTGGTCTAGGTTTCAGTCTTTTTTTTTTCCCTCAGCAATTCTCCAGTCTGAAAAACACATTTTTTTTTTCATGGGATTTTAAGAGAGATGAACTTTCTCTGCCAAAGCAGAATAAAAGGGACATTGATTAAGTTGACGTACACTGATCTTTAATTCATTGCTAGTGTAACCTCAGACATTTTCTTCTTTCTTTCTTTTTCAGGTATGCAAAAGTTGAAGTGAACGTTTCCAAACCCATTGTGCCGTTCCGAGAGACCATAATCCCTCGGCCGCGAGTCGACCGGGTCAACGAGGCAATTCAGGATCAGAACGTGGTGTTGTCCAGCGGACGACTGAAGGAATTTGAAGACGACGATGAGGTGCTGGAGGAAGGTGTGGTAGAGATCTACACACCCAACCACAAGTGTGTGGTGAGGATACGAGCAGTGCCTCTCCCTGCCGGCGTCACAGACTGTATTCTGCGGCACCAGGAGGTCATCAAAACGCTTCAAGCGATGGCAGCCGATCGCGCTGGTCAGACGTGTGATTTGCAGACTGGATTTCAGGTAGAGTGACACAAGCAGCTGTCTGTTCGAACACATGCCACAATAACTTTTTCAACCGCTTTTTACACTACAAAAATTCTTTGAATTTGAAGGTCTGGTCGATATCCAGGGAGCAAAAAAAAAAAAAAAAAAAAAAATTGTTTCAGTTTTTGTTCTGGGTGTGTTCTGGATTTTCAAGTTTATGGTGCTGGAAATGTCTATTGCCGGATGGGCATGCCTGATAGGGTCTACTTTACTGCACGTCAGTATGTTACTCAAATTTGCTTCTGTTTTCAAGGTGCGTGAAACAGCTCGAGAAGAATTGACAACACTGCATAGTGAGCTACAGCAGGCTTTTAAAGCTGCAGGGCCACAGTGGGCGGAGGCTGTCGACCATATATGGGCGTTTGGGCCTCGTCACAATGGCCCGAATATCCTCTTGAATAGAGTACCAGACTACAATCGGCAGTCAGTTTGGGGGGCGGTGGAGGCGGAAGACAACTCCAGCAGGGCACAGCAACCAGCAGGGGAGATAAGGCAAAATGACAGTAGCATCATGGCTGGATTCCAGATGGCGACACAGGCGGGCCCTTTGTGTGAAGAGCCATTGCATGGTGTGTGCTTTGTGATCGAACGCTGGGAGAACGTGGATTCAAAGACTTCTGCCGCACAGTTAGCCAAGGACACAAAAAATCTTTCCCTTCGCACTGACAGTGCATCCAACAAAGTTTCTGACGTGAGCAAGAAGCGATCTGAAAAATCAAAAGACACTAGCGCTAATGGCGGTCTACAAGACAGTGACGATAGCAGCAACGTGAAGGATGTGTTTGGCCCTATGTCAGGTCAGCTGATGTCTGTGGTGAAGGACGGATGTCGGAAGGCATTCCAGACGATGCCACAGAGGCTGATGGTGGCCATGTATCGCTGTACCATTCAGGCCACGACAGACGTGCTGGGTGAGTAGAGGGGGCTTGATGCTGCACTGTTCAGGGCAGAAAATCTTCCACCTTTGGCTAAAAATTTTCCTCTCCTGTTGAAAACTCCTCCGCGAAGTTGTAGAATAGTGAACAGTTGGGAAGGAGAGTGTGTGTGTGTGTGTGTGTGTGCTTAATCATATGCGGCTCCCGGGCGTTCATGCTATACAACATAGTAGTACAATAGATAATATCCAGTCTGTATACTGTAACTTTATTGTGTTAATCATGGAGTGCACACTTACCACTGTCTTGTGTTTACAGTTATGTGCTGTATTGTAATGTTCTTGTAAATATAATATATGACAAAAACAGAATTATAAAAAAAAAAAATTCCTCTCCCGTGAAAAGTGTGTCCTCCTCTGAAACACTTAAAAATCACACCAAAACGCACCATATACACAAAGTTGTCTCCCTTGCAGCAGCCACTTGCCTATTCCTTCCCTTTGAGTAGCACTTTTCGCTGCTGGGATCGCTACTTGTTCTTTTTTCGGGGTATACAGTTGCAGAAGCCTACAACACCAGACCTTTGGCAACTAAAGTTGACTCACTGAAAGTGCTGTGACTTTGAATTGACATTTCACCCTGGTCAAGCCCGCTCTTTACTGGGCACAGCACGCAAAACACGTGCACATCACAGTCGTTGCGCTCAGTGTGTCTACTAACATACAAAACTGAACACAGCTGTGTTCGGTGACAAACCAATTGAAGATGCACTGTCCGCCATGTTTGCGCGCCGAGTGATGTAGTACAGCCAGTGAGAATCTGTTGTGGAAACCACAATCACAGTTGTGGCTATTTGAAATCCTGGTTGCTGTGATGACGCCACAGCGGCGGAAACCCCCAAAATCACAACTGTGGACAGCACTGTGGTGCTCCGCAGTGCCCAGTTAAGAGCTGGCTTTACACTTACCTTCAGCATCACACCTCAGTGACCTGCAAAATCACTCATACTTACTATGCGTTCAGGGCTGCTGCTAACTGCTGCTTCATGAATCTCGTTGCAGGGAGGCTGTATGCTGTGATAGGGAAACGACATGGCCGTGTGATCTCCGAAGAGCTGCGGGAGGGGACACAGATGTTCAACATTCTTGTCGAGTTCCCCGTCGTGGAGAGCTTTGGGCTGACGGACGAGATGAGGAAACGGACGTCTGGGTTAGCCAGCCCACAGTTCCGCTTCAGCCACTGGGAGGTGAGAAATACATTTCTGTACATAGCGGTTTCCTATCCATTTTGCAGACTTGCCTGCCTCTATGCTTTTTCCTTAGTAAATGATAATAGCGTGTTGATCTCGCGTGGCAAACTATTGAGCTGCATTATTAGCGAAATCAGGTCTGATGCGGTTATTGAAATAAAATAATTGGGAGCAGAATATAGTTTTGGAATTTATGGAGTTGCTTTTCAGTTTTGTATGTGTGTCACATTGAACTCTGTTGGTTAATTTGTGTGTGTGTGTGTGTGTGTGTGTGTGTGAAAGCTGTTGTTCATTACATTGCCAGAGGTTTCTTAGGTGGTTGCACTTTCCTGTGTATATGCATGTATATGTTGTACAAACATCTTTCGTCGAACTTGACTCGGTATCGATCTGTCTGTATATGATCTTGGTTTGTTCGTTGTGTGTTTTCTTTTTATTGTATCCCGCTATACCCCAGAAGGGAAAACTGGATCCATGTCAAAAAGGGTACTGGAAAAGTGCTCATTAAAAATTGTGTGATTTTGACTGTAAACAAACAAATGAATCGACCAAAAAAAAACAAAAAATTGTGTAATAACACAAACATCATTGGTTGTTCCCCTTGTTTCAGGTGCTGGACCTTGATCCGTTCTGGGTCCCGTCCACAGAGGAAGAGTACATGCATTACGGGGAAAAGGCTGACATCGAAAACAGGGCTCGTGCCTACATGAATGAGGTTCGACGACGCAAAGGACTCAAGGTCGATGAGAAAATTGTGGAGTTTGCCGAAAAGCAGAGGACACTAACACGGAACAAGTAGCTGTGCATCAAGAGGGATGATCTATGACCTCAGGACTTTTATCTTCGTTTTTTGTTTTTTTTATCTTTCTTTCTCCAGCAAGGTTTGCTGTGTGATCTGTTCTGCAAAGGGATTACAGATTTGGGTCGCCTTTTAACTCTTTAAGAGCCAAGCCTGACCACCCACTGCCTGCTGTGTGATAAGACTGGTTAAAAAGAACAAGCCACTGCACACCAGTAGGAGCCACTTCAAGCCAATATTATGCAAGGCGTGGGTCTTCCAGCTAGGCGTGAGACTGCTGCAGGTGGCTTTAAATGGTTGCTAGTGCTCTAAATATTTCTAGTAAAGCTGCACTTTCTTCATGGGTTTTTAAGAGTTATGACTCTTTCAGGGATCTTATCCTAGGACAAATGTCCTAGCTCAGAGTATAGGACATCTGTCCTGAATATTGTACATGGTGGCGCAGAAATGATAGGACATAGTAATGTCAGGCTTGGTAAGAAGGTACTCAGACATTTTTAAAAAAATGACGTACGACCAATGTCCGTAGCGAAGATGTAGCCCTGATCTGTGGTATTGTTAAATGACTGTTGCATGATTGTTAAATGGAGTGAAGATTATTATGGAATTTCATGGCACGTGCCGAGATGTTTGGAACAGAAGCTGGTATGCTTTGTGGTGGTTTTGTATAGGGGTGCCGCAGTTTGAACCAATAGGATGCGTAACAACGCTGGCATTCCTTTCTCGTTTGAAGTCTTTATGTTCGCAGTGAGTTCTGAGGGGAAAAACTGCTGTAAACAAAGCTTTAAGGCTGTTTGCCAGATGAATAGACGTTCCTTTTGGCCATTGCGACATTTTTTTTGGCTATTGCGACATTTTTGGGGACTTTGTGTCTTCCAATGATAGAGAAATATGCCATTCTTTGGCCTGATGCTTCCATATCTGCACTATACATCAGTTGACTATACATCAGTTGACTATACATCAGTTGACTATACATCAGTTGACTATACATCAGTTGACAAAAGTTGCTACAAACAGCCAACAGCGCTTTCTGAATGGGCCCGTATGTAAAACTCGAGGTTAATTTAACCCACGGCTACGGGCCTAACCCAGACTAGGACAAAAGAAACCCCCAAAACAAAATTAAATAGAAAAAGGAAGCGAAGAAAGACAGACAAAAATCCTTCTATAACGGCATAGGCACCTTGCTGGAATAGACCCGCTTCCTGATTTAAAACAAAAAACAACAGAAAATTTAACCCTAGAGCTAGTTTAGTTCGAGGTTAGACTCTAAGCCGGGGCTAACCTCCCTAACCCCGACTTTTACATGCGGGCTATGGTCTTCACCCTGCGACCAAATAACGTTGTCTGCTCAGTACGCGGTTCGTGAAAACTCGTCCACAGCGTTGTTGTACGTCTGACAAACGTATTGACATTTTAGAGATACAGAGTAGTTTCAGTGCAGACACACACCACATACACACACATTAAAATGCATTTATTTGTGCCGATGATTTGGTGCCATGTGGACTGTGTGTGTGTATGTACTGTGTGTGTGTCTTGACTGAATATGTCTATCTTGTCCTTGGTTTTAGCATGGTAAAAGCACATTGTACTTTTTTCAACAAGAAACTAAAATGTTTCAGTTAGTCAGTTAATAATTTATTTTTAAACATAGTTATGAAGGTTTACATTCATACAAAGGTTTCTTCAGAAGTCCATACCTTTCAAAAGGTTTCATGTAGGTTTTTTGTTGTTGGGGTTTTTTTTTTTACATGCACAACAAGGCACGTTACATGTATATCAACAGAGGCAAATGAAACAGCCACTTTGCAAATGACTAAACAGTTAGATTAGCAACAGAATATGTCTGCCAAATCATCTCAGTGGCCCGTGGAAAGCAGTAACAGTAGCTATACGTTCAGACGAACTTTGGCATATCATTTAGGCCACCATCACTACCCGCCCATCCTCACCCTCCACTAATCTAAACACCCTCCTGAACCCTCTCATTCTCTTTAGTTCGTGTGGAATGGACCATTGCCCCGAAAATTGAAGTAACAGACATAAGAACTTGTTCAGTTATTTGATGCGGATCTGGCTTCCCAGATTTTAACTCCTTGTGGACATGAACTAAACCATGAGATAGCTAACCGTGCGTCGTCAGATTGTTGTGCACCATTTCATGTCAAACTCTCCTGTCCATGCGATCCAGGTAGTCGTCTGCGGTCTCATTTAGTGATTTTTCGTTCAGCGTTTACCGGGGGGGGGGGGGGGGGGGAGTGTAGTAGGGGACAGTTATCCAGTGCTTTGGTTCAGGCGTCCCAGCATACACCAGTAATCCACTCCTGTTGTTATGATGAGTTTGGGGCTAGAGATTTTGTTTAAATTAAATGTATGGATAAATGCATGCTTCATTGAAACTCAAAACTGTACAGTTATTTAAGAAATTGCTCTGACAAATGCACGTGTTCAGACAAAAAGCGTGTGTGTGTGTGTGTGTGTGTGTGTGTTACCTAAGACGTTACTTAGAATGAGTCTGTCTCTTATATTAACACAACTTAAAGCCTCTATGTTCGTAACCCGGCTGAGATGAAACACTCGCTGTCGAAGCTGTGAGACTGTTCACCAGATGGACACGTGTTTCATTTGGCCATTGCGACCATTTTCGTGACTTTGCGGCTTGTAATATCAGAGAAAAGCGACGTTCTTTGAGCCTGCGGTCCATTCCTGAACAGACTGGGCCCTGACAAAACTTCTTAAAATAGCCCCAATCAGCGTCGTCCAGCTGGTCCACAGCCCGCAATCAAATAATGTCGTCTGCTCAGTACGCGGTACACTTCTAGTACAACTGACACGTCGGCCAGTGTCACCATAATGGTGTCAGATACTATACTGTGACCCAAGTGACTGGTTCTGATGCACAGATTATGCACACTTGATGAAAAGTGTCCATATATGCTGTTGTATTGAAACTTCGAAGAGCACCGGCCGGCACTGAACACTGTTATTCAAGTATCTGTCAACGCATTTGCAAGTTTGCATCCAGTTAAACATTATTAAGTCAACACTCATTTTCCTTTCTGTTTTACGGTCACGTTCCACCTTAAACTCTACACGCTTACAGTCATGGCCCGTCTCATCGTAAGACAAACACCGTGTACAAATGAACCAATGCGCCAGCGAGGATCCACAACACCACCCATTCAGCGGTATCGGCAGTTGTCGCCCCATGGTTCGTGTGGTTGTTGCCGGCGTCGGTGTGCTGAAAGATGCTGCTGTTGTGGTCAGGCAGCAGGGTCCGGTTGTGGTCCTCCCAGAAGTAGTCCCAGAAGGTGACGTTGTCGTCATACGCGTACACTGACGGGTCTATGTAACCCTGCGACAGATGACGTCATTTCAGTTTCAATGCCGCACCGGGCATACTATTCCAAGATAACTAGGCTTAATTTATATACATACATATAGGGGAAGTATTGACCTGATTGAGGCATGTTTTCGGCTTTAGCGACGCCTTTGTTCCTATTCTATATATATAAAACTGTACAGTATTTTTGTTTTTGTTTTGTTTTTTGTTTTGTTTTTTGTTGTTGTTGTTGGGTTTTTTTTTGTTTTTTTTTTTTTTTTTTTTTTTTGGGGGGGGGGTTGTTGTTTTTTTACGACTTTATTCTCCCTTTCGAGAAATTCGGGCTGCTAAAATATAAGGAAACCTGTAGTAGATGAAAAGGCATGAAGGTGAATGACGACACTGACAAAAAAATCTGTTGCTGCAAATATAAGGGTGGGTGGGTGTTTGGGGGTTCAACGTCCTTTTCCACCACGTACAGGTGATATCAAAGACGGGGCAACGACGAAAAAGCCAGCACAAATATTTGGCCCCAGCCGCCGGGATACGAACTCACTGCCCGAGCGGCATTAGAAGTCCAGCCCGCACTACCATTTTGCAAATACAACAGTGGATCAATGATGACCACCATATTAAAGTAACAGTGACAAAGAAAACCTCATACCTGAGCTGCCATAGCTTGATAATATTAACAGCACTCAGTCTTGTCCTCACATGCGCTCACTGACGACTGATGTAGGCTTCTGCAGAACAGATATTTGGGACTAAGAGCTGCACATACGCACTGAAACAAGAAGGCTGCATGGACCGACACGTACACCGGAGGAAGAAGTCAAAACAATAAAATGAGGAACGCACAGCTCACAGATCACAAAACCGGGCTATTGCACGGGGTCAGGGATTCTTGAAGAGTCGCTCCCGCTGTTCAAGTCTGTCTCCGAGACGCTGACACATCACCGTAGGAAAAGTGGGGTGAGGATGTGTTGGTAGATTGCATCTGTTTTGCTTGTGATATCAAAGTGGATCTGTTGACTCATACAAGACGTCTAGTCAGAGGTGGCCGGGATGATGGCTGCAATTCTTACTGACGTTTTCTTCAGGTTTTGTTGTTGTTGTTTTTGTCTTTTTACTCAGTCTAAACTCAGTTGCAGGCGTACCGGCTGGTACACTGATAACTGTACCACTACTGGCAAGTCAAAAATGCGGCCGCAGTTTCAGTTGTAGTTTTTCTGCTGACCATACTGTCTGAGTGATCAGCTGAGCGCACCATCCTTCTCCATCACTCCACTTTTACTAAAGACTGTCTCACGCTGAAGTTTCAGTTCTCCGCTCACACAGTTGGCCGTATCCGCTTTCCGAACTGCATTTTTTTCCCCCAGGAAATCACACGAATTGGTCGGTGTTGCTTATTACTTAGAATCAGTGCATATCAGTAGTAAAACCTCGCAGAAATCATAATATATTATGCACAACCTGAGACTGAGCCACGACTGACTGACAGGCCGATTTGCACTTGAAACGCCGCTCAACTCAACTGAAGATATAATTATTCTCCCGATTTCCAAAGTGATGTCTAAGACTAAGTGACGGATGTCGCACACTGCTAAATGCACCGTGACTGCCGCCTTGGCCCCGGCCGGTGACAATCAGTGGAAATCCACACTGCACTGGAAATCACGTGACAGAGTAAACTGAGGAGAAGCTCTTCGAGTCACGGTCAAGTCAATCTTTTTATTGTTCACTGGTCAGGCTGCCGGCTTCAGTGATGGACATGTTTAGCCTCATGTTAGAACGTTTGATCGGGAGACCCCCAGTTTACTCCGACTGACTCGTCTGACTGATGTTCTAACACTGATGGCTTCGCCTTCGAGTTCAGTCAGTTCAGTTTGAAGGCCGCCGTCAAGTTGCCAGACTCTCACACGCTATGCCACGGATCCGATGTTGGTCGAACGCAGATCATGCAGTTCCGTTCAGAGAAGCACTAAGCCGGCAGATACAGAGAGAGCAGTAAAGCACAACTTGACATAAAATGAACTACCGACCCCCGGCGGCTCACACATCCACCACAGAAGACGGAATGAGATGAGAAGTAAGAGAGAGAGGAGTTTCTTATGACGTCCGTATCCCCTCTAAAGCCTTTACCCCATATGAAGCTTATGCCTGAACCATAAACTTTCTCCTCGCTTATCAGGTTTCCTTGTATTCGTAAAAAAGCGGGGAAAAAAGAGACAGTGAGGCTGCTATCTCTTTGAAGCAAGCCCATCAGCCGTAACCCTTGACCTCTTCTCACCCAGTCACTGCCTCCGAAGCGTAAGTATGCCGCTTTGGAAGTTTGGGTTGTTTCGGAATAGCTGGGGTATCAGGGAGTGCAAACTGTCTGGGACCTCTGTGACAGAACGTGTTTGTGCGTGTATGTTTGTTTTGTTTGTATGAATATTTGTTTAATTATCGGCTTGTCTCCCTTCTTTGTCTCTGGTCTCTCCGTTTCTTTGGTTTCACTTGTTCTTATGCCTTTGTCACAGTCCGGGCTGCCAGCGCTTTTAGATGTCAGTTTTGGCCCAACTGACGGTTTGCTTTGGTGTTAGTTCTGTTTTTGTGTTTGTTAGTTGGTTAGTTGGTTCGTGTGTGTGTGTGTGTGTGTGTGTGTGTGTGTGTGTGTGTGTGTGTGTGTGTGTGTGTGTGCGCGCGTGTGTGAGTTTTCTCGTCTTTGCTTGGTTTGTTGTCCTTGCCGGCAAGCGTGTTGTCGTTGTGGGTGGAGGGGGGGGGGCGGAGTATTTTGGTTGTTTTTATTGTTGTCGTTTTAATGTTGTTGTTTTTGTTTTTAATTTTTGGAGGGTGGGGTGGGGGACGGGGGGTGGGGTGGTGATGGTGGTGGTGGTGGTTTTTGTTTTGTTTTTGTTGTTGAGTTCATTCGTTTATGTTTTTGTTTTCTCTTTGGTTTTTGTTTGTTTGTTTTGTTTTGTTTTTGCTGTTGTTTTTGTTTCTTTGTTTGTTTCTTTGTTTGTTTTTGGGGGTGTTTGTTTGTTTGTTTGTTTTGGTGTTGTTGGTTTTTTTTTGGTTTTTTTTGTTGTTGTTGTTTTTTTTGGGGGGGGGGGCTTAACACACTTACGTCACTGGTTCTGAAATCAGTCAGACTGCCAGTCCTGTGTAAGACCGCTGGTAAAGCATCAACGCACTTAGACGTAAGAAAAAAAGACAGTCGGCGTCTCAAGCGAGCTGCTTTACAACTTTGGTTTTCTAATTCTCCCCAGGCCGATGGCATAGCGCGCCTGCGCAGTCCGTCATCACCGGCACTTCAACGACTATCGCGGCGAACAGGCGCGCTCTCTGCATGGGTTTGTTAGCCCCGCTGGCCCAAGGGTAGGGCAAGAATGGGTGGGGTGGGTGTTGGGGAGTTTAACGTCCTTTTCCACCACGTAAGGGTGATATCAAAGACGGGGCAACAATGAAAAAGCCAGCACATATATTTGGCCCCAGCCGGGATTCGAACTCACAACCGGCGCATTGAAAGTCCAACGCTTTACTCAGTCTTCGGCTATCCTGGCTCCCCAGGGCAATATACAGTATACTTTGAAATGGAGAATACATAGTCTGTTACGAAACGATGGTGTGTTTGGTCTGGCGTATAGTTTAGGTTATTTGCTGATTTGTTGGTCTTGTTTTTGTAGTCAGGTCAGTTTGGGAAGTTGTTTTTGTTTATTGTGGTTCAATCTCCTATTCAGTAGAGCGGAACTATGATACGACTATCACTGGAGCCTACGGTCCATTTCTGAGCAGGGGGAGCCGGGGTGGGCGAATGGTAGAGCGTTGGACTTCTAAAGCTCGGGTCGTGAGTTCGTATCCCGGCTGGAGCCAAATATTTGTGCTGGCTTTTTCATCGTTGCCCCGTCTTTGATATCATCCGTATGTGGTGGAAAAGGACGTTAAACCCCCAAACACTCACCCAGTTGTCGTGAGTTCGAATCCCGGCTGGGGCCAAACATTTCTGCTGGGCTCTTCAGTTCTCGTTGCCCCGTCTTTGACATCACCCTTATGCGGTGGAAAAGAACGTTAAACTCTCAAACACCCACGCAACCACCCATCCTAATTCGTGTTACTGCAACAACCCCGAAACCATGTGACCAGCTTGATTTTTCTCAGTTCTTCATCTCCTGCGGTCGATTTGGCCGGTTGCGTCAGATCTGCAGCCCGGTCGCCATGACGAATCCCACTGTCTTCTCCAGGTCATGACGGCTACATGTACCGCAAAGTTAAACCTGTAGCTCCGACTGCGCCCTCTGGCCAGGTTTGACGTCACAGACTATCACGTGCAACTTGATTTGAATACTCCATCTTGTGCGCGATAGTCCTCTACTCCAGCGCTTCTTTCTCTGATCGGGCACCGTGCATCCCTGCCGTTCTCCCCTCACGTCTTTGAAGGCGGTCATAAATTCCCATTTACCTGCAAGCAGCAGAGATATCTGGCCCCACATCGTAACAGACGATGAAAACAGCCCTCAGCGTGGGGTTAAGTATAGTTTTGTGCCTTTTCTTTCCGTTGCTGTCCGTGTTTTTCTGCAGTGGAAACGACGCAAATAGAGTCTGAGTGGGCTTGATTGATGGGCTTTTTGAAGTTTTTCCTATCCTCTTTTTTTTCAGTCCCCTCCCCCCCCCCCCCCCCCCGAGGACTGACGCCTGGGGATGGTTTGGTGTATTCAGAACGTACCTCGACGCTGTCAGCCTGCGAAATCTGGCAAATTACCGGCCCCCGTAGTGTAGTGGTTCAGTTAGCACTTCGGACCATGGACCGGGAGACCCGAGTTCGAGTCCCAGCCGAGGCATGCGCGATTTTTTTCCTACGTACGTCGGTTCCTACCCAGAGTGGGTGTGCTGTGGCCGGGCCCAATGGGGAAGCTGTTGCCACACAGCCGAGACTCACCCACCTCAGTCACGGGTGCGATTTTGGGCGGGGGTGCTCTTCGTGGCCGGGTATGACACATCGCGAACGCCGGGATATTTATGACAGGAAGCGTGGACTGCGGCCCTGTCACGCAGTCCCAAATCACACGGCCCTCCATAGCATCATCATCCTCATACCCATCGCCATACATAATAAAATTTGTTCCGGCCAGCTTCCGAGCCCTTTGTGGATTCCACGCATGATCTAGAAGGTACCGTACACCGGCCACTGGAGCTGGCGAAGAAAAAAAATCTTGCAAAGCGTTCCACCGACCACTGATTGGTGCATTACAGTCCGTTAGTGAAGACGTAGAACATGCAACAACTACTGTCCTGTACAATAGAAATCACTGACTGGCTAAATCTGCTGCTGCAGTTTTACGCAATAACTTGAACAGGGGCGACTCAGTGAGTCACTGAGTATCAAACATGAAATCACTGCAGCCGGTTTGGGTCAATAAGCAGTCGCCGGGCCGGCCTCAGTCACCGGCCGTCAGCCCCTTTGGAAAGTCAGTCAGGGAGCACACAAGAAGCTGGAAGAGCGAGACTTAGCAGGGCTTCGTACGGAGAACTTCGCTGAGCAGCGTAACCCACTTGCATGTAAATTAGGCACGTTACGGGTACCATTAGCTAATCGCAGCACGTTAGCAGCTCGCGGCCTCTGCCGTGTGAGCCTAATTTACATGTAAATGGGTTACGCTGCTCAACGAAGTCCTCCGTACGAAATCCTACTAAGTCTCACTAATAGGTCAAACCAGCCGAAGTCCGCTGGAAACACTCGGTGCAACTGTCTCAGATTTGAAAATGGAAACACTGTGCTACTGTTTGAAAACACTCAAGTCACGGCTGTGGTTCCAAGTTACCAGGTCGAAATGGCATCGTGCATGCAGGGCCACTGAATAAGGGAAAGAACCCAAATCAGTGTGCGCTTTCGGCTTCCCTGTTCGTTGTTATGTCCCTTGCGACGATTGTTGCAAGAAGATTCTAGTGTTATCCTATTACGATCATTATGTCCAGTGTTCTAAAAATGGAAAGCTCTTAAACTGAGGCAAGTCAGTTCATGAATGCCTCAAGTAAAACCTGCCGACTGATTTGGATTACAGTTCCGACACTGTTTGATGTGCCGCACCCCACCCTAAGCTGAACACTAAACTGAACTGAGAGAACTTCCGAAACGGCGAACCGCTGACGTACAACTGACCCGGCAAAGAAGCCAAAGATACAAAAGGAAAAGTCAGGTGAAACATCGAGCGTCTCTGTTTTCCACCAACAACTGTCTTTCAGCGCTGCGGCGGGGAGCCGGGGTGGCCGAATGGTAGAGCGTTGGACTCTCAATGCTCGGGTCGTGAGCCGGTTCGAATCCCGCCGGCTGGGGCCGAATATTTGTGCTGGCCTTAGTTCTCGTTGCCCCGTCTTTGATATCACCCTTATGTGGTGGAAAAGGACGTTAAACTCCCAAACACCCACCCACCCTTCAGCGCTGCGGGCATCTCTCAGTGCATCAGTAAAACTAGTAACCGGCTGTAGCCGGGTCGCCAGGGACCTCAGTACTGGCACACATTAGGACGTGCTATACCGTGACTATGCAATCAGTCAGCGATGCTGACATGTCGCGGTAAATCTGCAATTGGGTTTTCCGTTCTGTTCCACTACGGCACCCAAATAGGCATCAGCAACACAGCAAGAGAGAATACAGTGGAAGACACGTAACAATGCGTTATCAAGTTCTGCTCCCTTGATGTCAGTGTGCCTTCTCATGGCCGTATGGCAACTCATGTCATGGCCCTGCCCAGCGAACAGCTGGGAACGATGAACTCGGAATGCGAACTTGCCAGCTGCTGCCCTCTCTTCGTGTGTCTTTGGCTGGAGCGCCGCACTGTTTGATCTTTGACTTTACGATTGAATCTGTCAGAGTTCAGCTGAGAGATTTTACGATAATGTCTTGCTTGGTTATATATTGTAAGGCGACTGTGACTGTACTGAGTACGGCACATCTTGTCGACCGTTATTCCAGTGCCCGGCCACACCAACTGCAGACTTTACTGACTGAAACCGACATTTCAACTCAGTCACTGCAGACCGGCGGAGGGTCAGGGAGCCGATTAGTAATTTCCTTTTCGTTTCAAGTGGAAGATGATGCACAGTCAGTGTTTACTGTGTCTGATTTCAAGTCTTGACTAGACGACTTCGCATGAAAAAGGCGCTGAAACAACTGGCCAGTGTTTTCTAAACTAGTGAAGGCGGTTCGCATTTTGTTCAGTTGTCAGTTTGTTTGCCTGTTTGTTTTGTTCTTTGGTGCTTTTCTTTTGTGTGTGTGTGTGTGGGGGGGGGGGGGGAGCGGCCGGAGGGGGACATTCCAGTCAGTATCCTAAAAACCAAAACCTTTCGCATGAGTAGACCAGCAAGGCAAATGAATGACACCTGTCAGTACCTTTCATGGCTGATAACACCTTGAGTCTTCATCAGTGACGACATGAGTGACGTAATGACCAGTTGCGCGAGGCTATGCCGGACTGCGTTATGGCTCATGCGAAGAACGATTAGCGGTTCAGCGAGGTGAAGAATTATTAGAGCGTGAAGACAGTCGTGCATGCATTGGGTACTAAACAAGCCACGAAGATCCGACTGTCGCTGAACTGTGACCTTCACTGACTGTGATTCGTCACATTTCTGTACGAATTCCTCGACTGAATACTGTACGAATACTGACCCCCCAAAAAATGCCCCGCGGCTCGTGCCATTCGCAAGCCGTTTAGTGGTCCCCCGTTGCCGTAAATGTCAAGACATTTTTCGATGAACTGAATGTAGATACCTGGCCGCGTTGGCCAACAAGTCAAGAATTGTATTCAGGATCCCCTAGGGACATTGAATATTAATTGACACCATCCATACTATATGTTCGCCATAAGGCAGAGAAAAAAATACATAGATATACTGACTTAAACTAGATAATGAGAAATGCAAAACAAAACAAAGTGAAACACACTCACACACACACATACTCGTACTTATGTACTGGGAAAAAATCTCGAGTCAAACAAGCCAAATGAGAAAAAGAAAACATACCAGCCACAACAACCACAACAAAAAGAACCAAAGCAGCAAAGAAAAACAAACGAAAATAATCAGCAAAAACAAACAAACAAACAAACAAACAGTGACCACGGCTAAATAAATGCAACACGCGACTAACGTAGGTCATCAAGTTCTTCTGTATTGCATTCTTGGCCAGATGCATAAGATTCACGTCTCGGCATATTTTAACGTCAGAGAGCGTGGCCGGCCGGGCCGGTGGCCTGTCATCCCTATAGCGGCCAAGTGAGGGAAATATTCGTCACCAGTATTGCTGGACATCTGAAGATGGATCGTCGGATGGGACCCAGGGAAGCTGGCATGTTTTCCGTCAGTCCGCTGCCGGACAACCGTTGTTAAGTACTGCACGCTTTGTAACTGACTGGTTTCGCCACCTAGGCAGTTAATTGTGAAGGTTGCCATGGCTACGACTGCCCACTGAGTTTGCAGTAGTACCGTGAAGCACGGGCGAGCGACACTGAGCCGCCGCTACAACCAATCTACGGGGGCCACCATCGTCAGTGACCGCCGATAGTCACCAATCGATATGAGCGACACACGCTGTTCAGTGTCCTGGCGCTGAGGAGGTGACTGAATTGCCAACCTGTAGTTTTTACACAACGTCCCGGTCGGTCTTGATCAGCAGCTGATGACGTTGTATCCGTCAGCAGGCCAGCTGAAAGTAGTACGCGGGGGTGAACCACGTGACTTGAACATGTACGAGCAGAACGGAGTATACGATAAGAGCTTGATTCATCTATCGTTGCGAAGCTGCCAGAATAGCAGGTTTGGGTTTTTGGGTTTTTTTTTTTTTTTGGGGGGGGGGGGGGGGGGAAGAGACAATCCTGAAGTTTTCTTGCAGAATAAATGGCATTTTCTTGCAGAAAACTGACATTTCTGCACAAGAACTGACAGTTCTGCACAAGAACTGACATTTCTGCACAAAATAGTTTCTACCCACAGAAAATAGTTTCTTTCCAGAGAAAATCGTTTTTCTGTAGAAAAAAAAAAACTGCTATTTTGTCATCTCTCGCCAGTGTTTTTCGCAGAGAAGTCATTTTTCTGCAACTGATAAAGTTTCTGCGACAAAGTCATGTTTTCTGCAACAAGGTCATTTTTCTTGATTCGGAAACGTGTCGGGAACGCCGGTGTCGACGACCTATGAATTATGGACTAATAAACTTTGGAAATTTAAATCAGTTGAAATAGGGCACATCGCACTAAGTACATATACTACATAGTAATTATACTACAACGAAGGTAGTTTATGATTTACTTCTGTTCTCAGATTTCCCTGATTCCAGAATTGTCAGAAAAGTATAACATACAGATTTAACCATCTGACAGTGTTGACGACCTTAAAGATCAGCTGTGCCGTTCAAGTAAGGAACTTATCAAACATTAATTTTACAGACGGAATAATCCGGCTTCTGGATAAAGATCCCCACCCCCGTCCCCACCCGCTCCTCACTGATAAAAGTACTACAGAATTTCACATGTAACACTTCTACACAAAACCCGCTTTACTTTACGTCTTGGGATGTGATACCTGTTTGAAACCGGCGGCTATTTGGAATAATATTTACCAAGTAAGGACTATTTTCGGGCCAAAAGAGGTTCATCGTGACCGCCAAAGCACCAAACTAACGCCGCATAGTGCACATGGAAATAATCGGATAGATGAGAATGACGCAGTTGTGTACGTGACTGAGTATGCGAGTTACAGAACAGGTTGAACGATTGTGGACACTGGTCAGTATTCGTGTTCCGGTATTACAGTAATTAGAATATCAATGACTCGGCGTGGCGCTGCCAGCCAGTGCGAGGCAGTCTGGTATAGTCATCAAGTTCCCACAGGACGGCCCCATTACGGAATCAGTGGAGGGATAGTTATGCAATTCGGGGCCCATCTTGGAACATCCGATTGGAGTAGTCTGACGCTAGACTAATGATAATAAGGCTCTATGCCGATCTAGCGTTCTAACATGTCCCGGGCCCGGCTCAGTTTTGAAGTCGACACGTTCACATCGTAAATTGGAAAAAAAAAAACGACGACGACGACGATGACAACATCAGCAACCCCCCTCCCCCCCCCATTCCCCTCCAAAAAAAAAACAAAAAACAAACAAAAACAAAAACAAAACAAAACAAACAAACAAACAAACAAACAATAAACCCAAAACAACAACAACAACAACGACGACGACGACGAAAACAAAACAAAACAAAACAACCCCTCCCCACCCAAAAAACAAACAAACAAACCAACAACAAACAAACAAATAAGACAAACAAACAACAAAAGAAAACAACAACAACAAAAACAACAACCGACCAAACAAACAAACAAAAGATCCCAACCAACCAACCAAATAACCAACCAAAGAAACAAAACCCAACCAAAATGGGTTGCAGTGTTTAGAGCGAATATATACTATTACTAGTGAAAGAATTCCACTGCAGTGTGTAGTATGAGACTAACGACAGTACTGCATGAACCCTGTAGAAGGTTAGTACTAATTGTGACTCAGCCGGGCGGTTCTGCATTGAGTTTCCTCTTTACTCACCACCGCCAAAAGAGCGATACTCAGTGACGGAACAGATTGCGCGCTAACCAAAAACACACACTCGCTATCATTGTTCTAATTATACACACGTACATTCACTTTGTGAACACATGCATTGTATTCTCTTTACAGTCAGTGTAGAAATAATAAACAACTCCACTCCGGCAAGCCCCTAGTCAGTTCGGGTAACCCATGAGTGATCGGGGAAGTCACATCTCGAATAGAGGGACGCCCTGCCTAGCAAGCCCCGAGGCCAAAGCCGGCCCCACCCCTTTACTCTGCCGTATAATTATTATTGGCAACACACATTGCGTCCATGATGTCATTGTAGGGGGAAAAGGGGAGGTTTCAAGATGAAAGACAATCCGACATTGACGTCATGGTTTTTTTCCTCCAGTGAGACGTCAGTGGACTTTACTGCTTACTTTCCGCCATGTTTCAATCATATCAAACTTCACGTGCTTCCACGGTCTGACAAAAAAAAAAAAAAAAAAAAAATGCCGCCAGACCATGCCATGCGTTGTGTTCATTATGCCGCGCGACGCGATTTGCTGAACTATGGGGGCTCGACTCAGTCTTTTCATCGACGGGAGTGGAGTTATCCATTCCTGAAGATTCTCAGTCAGTCAAAACATTACGCACTGACCAAAAAAAAAAAAAAAAAAAACCCAGCCCGGATCGACTGTACTGTGACGGTGCAGCGTGCCAGTCAAACAGACCTGAGATAAGACTGACATACATGTACTGTACTGCCAATAACGTCACAGTTGATTGTATGTCAGGTGAATCGGCATGTCATAAATCACCGTGAGACCGACGAAACTGCCGATGGGTCAAGTATCAGTAATGACACCAATCATGGCTTCACTACTTAATTAACTTACTGACAAGGTCGGCCAGCGTGGACAACGAGAAACATAACTGTGGGTCACTGTGACTGGAGCATGAGGAAAAAGCGCGTGCCTCAAAGCTTGCGAGTCTCGGCTCAGTGCCGTGATTAGTTCATGCGGCAGTTTTATGCAGTATCCCATTACATTTGTCAGGCATACAAATTAAACCAAAGTCGTGAAAGCCGACAGTTCACCAAATTAATGCGCTTAATCCGTACATCAGAATCAGTCACTTGGGACACCATACAGCATCTGAAAGCATTGTGGTGACTCCGGTTGGCGTATATATACGTTCTACTACGTACGTAGAACTGTACTGCGTACTGAGCAGACGACACTATTTGGTTGTGGACAGAAGACCAGCTAGATAGCGCTGACTGGTGGCTATTTTCAGATTTGTCGAGTCCCAGTATGTTCTGGAACAGGGCGCAGGCTAAAACGTAAGTTACATTTCTCAGTCTCATACTAAAAGCCCAACAGTCACGAAAACGGTAGCGATTGTCAAATGGAACATGTTTCCTTTTTTTATTATCCCTTTCGGGAAATTCGGACTGCTTCCCCCGGGGGAAGCGCGTCGCCGCGGTGCAGCGCCACCCAATACCTATCATTAAAAAAAACAAAAAAACAATTTTGCTGCGGGAGGAAAGCCGGATATCCCGGAGAGAACCTCGATGAGCAGCCCGGTAGCCAAGAAAAACAAGTATCACATATCACAAGCTCGACCTGGGCTCGAACCCGCGCTTCATTGCCATGACATTGGTGACGGCCGTTCAATAGCGCAGCGGCTACATCAGTCCGACGCACTACCTATTAGACCACCGCTCACCCTAGACCGTCGCTCACCCCTGGAACAGGACCCAGATATCTGGCAAATAAACTTAGAGATTTGAAAGCGGCAGTTTTTTTTTCATCTCAGTGGCATTACGAACATAGAGGTCACGTTTTAAATGTTCTAACAGCACAAACATGAACAGTGGAAACAACCCTAGTCATGTGTTATGGTGCCGGAGACGGAAGGGGAAATGCAAAGCCCATAGTATACTTTACCATTGTGTACCAGTCACTTACTGTGACTGTGTACGCTACAATGGAAATGATTATTTGATCACACTTGACCCGCAAAAACATCATATCAGTCGTCATAAATCTCACCGCTGCTTAATGATCGCTTCGTGTTCAAGTGTTTGCTCTCGTTTCTGTAATGATACGAGAGAAGTCGGTCCGGGATATTTTCGTTGACCGTGACCGCGGCCTAGCGTAAGAGCGCATATAGTATTTATGTACTGCGGCCGAGAAACTTGACACAAAATCTGAGCCTGAATTTAGCTGATAATCAGGGCACTCGGACAACGCCGTCGTATTTTTCTTTCAGTTTGTAGAGCAGCATGCCGGCAAATGTATCGTAGTTTGCTGTTTCATATGCACCTCAGTCGTCCGTCCCATTTACACCAATCACGTGCAGAGAAGCCTACGGAATTATGTGAAAAAAAGGCGGAGAAGTATTTGACTCAGTGACACACAAACTATCTGTGTCCGGCAGTGTCGTGTGCTTGAAGGCTTGGGCTGACTGAATACGTGCCGTGCACCACTGGGGGGGAGGGGGGGGGAATTAAAAAAAAAAAGCAAAAAAAAAAATAAAAAATGTATCAATGATAAGTTCATTGTCAAATTCAACTTGTTCAGTGTTTCCAGAACTGAAAAACTTTATGCCGGGCTTGGGATGGAGTCGTGACTCGGAAGTCAGACGGGGAGACGGAAGGGTGGGAGGGGGGTGAGTGTACCGGCGTTGGACTGATCATACTATAGGCTTACGATCATACTATAGGCTTATACACACACACACACACACACACACACACACACACACACACACACACACAGAGAGAGTACGTGACATCAGTTGGCCCGTTTTAGCACCGACGCGGACGGACGGGATGGGAGGCATAAGTAATCCGGCGCCGGGGCTATTTATACATCTGCCGTGCAGAGGAGGATGTTGGTAGCCGAACTCCGCCTAGTGATAAGTGGCCTCGTTAATTTCAACTGACGAATAAAATTAATCCGACAGAATAAACACTTGAAAACTGAACAGCCGGCACATATGCAGTAGAAACCAGGACTGACACGCAGGTTTGTACACGCCGGATCGCTGCCCATAGCTTTCTCAGGCACGAGGCGTGCGCACAGAGGAGAACTAAACTGATGCGAGCCGGTCCGCGGCAATTCAGTCGTCAAGTTGAAATTCAGTCGTTGAAATTCAGTCCGGCGTAAGTTCTTTTGTTGTGGCAGTAACCAGCGAGGCGCGGAACTTGACTGACTTGACCTCAGTATACAGTGGCAGCCAGGTGCCCGTTTGAGAGCCATTTCTCTCTCTCTCTCTCTCTGAGTATGAGGGTTTGCATGGCCCACGCCGGTACCATGTCAGTTCATGCACTGCCGGACTCAGTCAAGGCTCCCATGCAGTTCCTCAGTCAGTCCTAGACCGAAATGGAAACTTTTTCTTTTCTTTTGGCTCGCAGTTCTCAGTGGCGACCTCGAGACTACCGCGTTAGTTAGTCTAGCAGTTAGTTACATTGTCTGTGATGCCGTGACTGACTGATAAGGGACGTATAGGACCGGCCGGCGTCCCGCCCTGGCTGTCAGTTGAAGATGGTGATTGACACTGATAAACCGGCTTCACTGAGCCGACGTCGCTGATTACGTTCAGTTTCAGTCAGGACTTCGCTCCTGCCGGACAGTGCCATATCAGTTTAGCAGTGTGCCCAGTTCTATGAAATCAGTAACCAGGCCGGTGGACCATGAACTTGAACTTAAAATAACTTGAAACGCTGAGTTCTGAATCAGTCACGGTTTCTGTTCAGTGGCAAAGAGAGAAGTTTACAACAGAGTCCGTCTGCGCCGGAACACTCAGCTGTCTGCCTCAGTGAGCGGCGGGCGTGTTAAATCTCCGACGATGCAAGACGCACGGAACATGAAACCCACACCCACGCACTCAACTCAGTTGCGAGAACCCCGAATATCCTAAAAATATCTTGACATCCTTCGCATTACTTGCGTTACTGACACACGTTACGCACACGCTTTTATCAGACACACCCACCGGCATCAGTCTCAGTCTTCCACTTTTTAAAAAAAATAACAAATCGCCTCTAGTCATTTTCCTCATCTGGTTTTAACAGCTGCAGTTTACTATAATAATTTATGTTGTGTAACATTTATTTTCGTAAATCAGCCTCAGCGGCCTTCCCTGTCTCGCAAAGCCGATTTTCCGACCCAATGAATGACACACGCCGGAAGAGACGCTAGGTACGAGGTCACGTGACCGAAAACGCGCGAGCACGCGTTGCCGGCCGGCCATTTGCATCCGTGATAGCACCTGTGTGACTGTTTGTTGATCGCGTGAACTTTCACACTTCCAGAACCCGTAGCAAAGATGGCGACCAAGCAAACCACGAGGCGGACAACAACATCGACAACTTATAGTTCTGCTTCTGGCAGTGAAACGCCCGGTGCAAGCGCTGCTTCACCGCGAAGACGGGAGCGTCCGCCATCACCGGCGCGAACCACCCGACAACAAGAGCAAGAGGAGTTGCAGGGTCTGAATGATCGCCTGGCTAACTACATTGATCGTGTTCGCTACCTGGAGGCAGAGAATAACCGCTTGACCACGCAGATTACCTCAACTGAAGAGGTTGTGAAACGCGAAGTATCATCTGTGAAAAATTTGTACGAAAGTGAGCTTGCTGATGCCAGACGTTTGCTCGACGAAACTGCCAAAGAGAAGGCCCGTCTACAGATAGAAGCCAACAAGTACAAAACCGAATACGAGGATCTGCTGGCAAAGTAAGTCTCATTGTTTCGCGTCCAATGTGTTTTGCGTTTATGCACAACTTGGTTAAAATACCGATTATTTCCTTTGGATGTGATCGCATTGTAGAGCCATCGCTGCATGGGTGTTTGTGTGCAGCGAACCTTATCGGACAGAGCGGTCCGGCCTGCAAACGGCAGCGAAACTAGTAGGGCAGGCGTGATACGCATGAGTGATTTTTATACTGTGGGCTCTCTATTTACTCTGAGACGGACGGGCTTGTTGTAGGAAACGCTGACACAACTTATTTCCCGATAACACGCCCGTGGTCGAGTCTGGTCACGGTAGAAAGTGAAACTAAGGAATGCGGACATTCCTTAGGAATGCTCGGAATTTTCACGTACTTTAATTTAATCAAGTTGTGTATGACCTTGATGGGACTGAGAGCAATTGGAACCGATAGTCACTTAAGTGTCAATGCTATCGTGCAGGTAGACAACTACTATTAGTGTCCACACTGTTCTGCTGAATAGGTTTATTTGTTCAACCCCTCCACCACCCGCATTGCCTTCCAGTGGCTCTTTGTTGACAAGTGCTTGAGTGCCGGGCCAGGCGAACGGGTTCGGGATAATGGGTCACAGATAAGCGCATTGGCCAGGTATTGACGCAGCTGACCTACTTTTCCCAGAGGGTTGTTGGGGTGGGCGGACAGGTGTGAAAAGCGTTGAGTGGACAGTTGTTTCAAGTTAAGGGATACTCAAGTTACAGTGACCGGCAGGTTATGACGGGGGTTGTCCATTTGTGACGTTTAGCACCGCAATTGCTACTGCAGACTGGTTGATCCACTCCTTGCCACAGCTTCTTTCTGTACACTTGGTGGCTCAGTGTTTCACCATGCAGGGTATTAAAATTGTGTGTGGTAGAATGAACAAACATAACTTTATTTTACAAGGATAGAAGATTAGGCGTGCAGACCTGTCTTACAGTAACATCTTGTCCTTGCTAGGCTAAAGCTACGACTAAGTAAACTACAACAAAGTGCAACACACACATCGTAAATATCTAATCCAAGTAAGGAAATGAAGGAAGAATAAAAAGGAGAGAAAGAAAGAGCTCTACGTGCATTCATTTTTACAGAAGAACATTTGTTCCTGTGGCAAAATAGTATTGCTAAAGTCTGTTATTGTACTGTTAGTAACATCTAGCCTACTACTGCAGTGATCGTCAAATGTGTCAGGACCATGGTAGCCATTCGGGCTACCGCCCTGAACAAAACTGGTAGCCCGAAAAAAAAATTAAAAAAATCTGGAGGCTGGAGTGGCTGCTTGGCTCTGATTCATCTCAGAATTCCTGCTCGCCATTCGGGCTACCGCTACCGGAGCTTTCACGCGCGCGACGGTAAATTTGGTAGCGAAAGCGAGCGGGCGAGCGCATTTGACAATCGCTGCTACTGTACTGTGGATTTTTGTCTGTGTCTGCTTCATGGTGGGCTTACGACAGGTTGGCAACTGAAAGGTGGATTGTATTGGCCAGTATGACTATGATGGTACATGTAACTAAATTACTAAATTATCACTCGTTCTTCAGCTTTGTTCAGTTATTGAAATATATCATTATTTGTTTATAAATTTATATCAGTTATAAAAGATATTTAGTCCACTGTCACCAATTTAAAAAGTATACCATTAAAAGGGTACCGCAGTGATCATGTGCTTTATATTAAATTATAATGGTCCATGCTGTTCTGGATATTTCAGTAGTTGTATTTTCAACTTAACTGCATGGTCAGCCTGTCAAGTGACATAAAATTAAATTTCTGTGTGTATTTGCAGGTTTAACCGCCGTGACCGCGATGCCACAAATGCCGAGCGAAGACTGGAAGCTTTGGAGGCCCAAGTGGCCGATCTACAGGCCAAACTTAATGAGGCTGATGCTCCACGCAAACGCCTAGAGAAGGAGAATGCTGTTAGTAAATCAGCTGATATTGACAACGCAAAACTTAATTTTTTCAGTAGGAACTGTTGCCTGTCAGGCATAAATACTACAACACTGTCAGAGATAAAAAAAATAAATAAAATAAGGGATGGATTTTGTGTCTTTATGCACAGTTAACAGTGTATGATCAGTGTTCCTGTCTTACTCTTCGCCTCAAGACTTTGGGGGGGGGGGGGGGGGGAGTAGAAAGTCCCCGTTTCTAAATTCTCTGCATTCATATTTTTGTCAGAGGGAATACTAGTTTCTGGTACTAGTGGTGAGGGAATGCTCTTTGTGTTTTTGGAGAACCACCTGGCCATGTTTACTGTTTTAAAGCTTGGAGTTGTAGATACAAATTTCTAAATTTGACTTGGGAAACACTTGGTCAAGAGAAATGGAAAGCAGGAGTGTCGCACAAAGAGTTAACAAGTTTCTGTCAAAATTACTCACTACAGGAATATTTTTTGCGACTGTTCAGAACCTGCGTGCCGAGATTGCCAAGTTGGAGAAACAGCTGGCGGTGGCCAAGAAACAGCTGGAGGACGAAACACTGCTGCGTGTGGATCTGGAGAACCGCGTGCAGAGCCTGAAGGAGGACCTCCATTTCAAGTCTCAGGTGTACGAACAGGTGAGAGGATCAGGCTGGGGTAAAGAAACACCGGGGCTTAAAACCTTCCGCCTTTGCCTAAAGATATCCCCCCCCCCCTCCCCCCCACAAAAAAAAGGTGTTTCCTCTTCTGAAGCACTTAAAGTCATTCCAAATCACACCAAGTTGCACAGATTTTAGTACAAATTTTCGGGGGTGGGGGGGGGGGGTGGGGGGTGGGACATGCCTCCGGGCACTCAAAGCATAATGCGCTTGTGAGTTTGCCTCTTCACCACTAGTAAATGCTACACGCGTTTCGTTCTCTTGGATCACGGACCAGCTGTAACACCCTGCATGCTGCAGTCACAGGGCTGCCACTCTTCCTGCTGTGGCAGGATTTCCTGTTTTTTGAACCGGCTGTGAAGAGCCTTCCTGCTTTTTGAACCGGCTTTTAAAAGCGTTTTCCTGCTTTTCCGGCCAAAAAATCGCGAGTCTGTGTCTATCGCTGGACCGTTGGCTTTCCTGGGTAAGGTGGATTTTGCGCCTCATATTCGTCGGGGACGTTAGCACCCGACTGCCCCCTCCCCCCGGCTTTTCATTCCTTCGGGCAAAGTCCTTCGTTCCACTGGCTCCCTGGAGTCTGGCTTTCCTTCCATTCAGATTTTGAGGGTCAATTTTCAGGCTTTTTGTGTCTCAGAAAGTGGCAGCTCTGCAGTCATAATGTGCAAACTATGATACAGGTCTAGGCAGTAGGCCAGCCGCTTTATTATTTCCTACAGGTATCACTGTCAGAGGTACACAGCGATTACCCATTCTTAAGTTTCCCTTTGATATTCTGTTTTAACTCCTAAGGCTGC
The DNA here is from genome assembly GCA_018292915.2 of Batillaria attramentaria. Taxonomy (NCBI): domain Eukaryota; kingdom Metazoa; phylum Mollusca; class Gastropoda; family Batillariidae; genus Batillaria; species Batillaria attramentaria. The sequence goes on along the minus strand of JACVVK020000572.1, from coordinate 113,682 downwards.
TGTCGTCTGAGAAAGGTAATTTTAGTGATGTGTGTGTGTTGGGGGGGGGGGGGGTCTTAATTGATTTAATATGTGGAGCTTATAAGTGAGTGCTGTTGGTGCTTGTTGTTTTTACTTAAATGATAAACCTCTTCCGGATGTTCCTCGAGATTTGATAATTAATTTCGAAATTGCTTGGGTATGAACGCTAATATTTTTTATGCACCTTCAGAGTCATATTCTTCATAGGGATCTAACTTGTTACTCAGACTCAAACTGAAAGACTTTGCATTTTATTTTATTTTTCACACAGGAGCTTGAGGAGTCGCGCGTTCGCACCACCACTCAGATCGAGGAGGTTGACGGCCGTCTGGAGCAGGAGTACGAGGCCCGTCTGCTGGAAGCGCTACGTGACATCCGAGAGCAGCACGAGGTCGACCTGCAGACAGTCCGCAGTGAGCTGGAGACATTGTATGAGAACAAGGTTAGCTGTGATCTAAAGCGTACTTATTGCAAACTTTTGGTAATTGGTACAACTTAAAGTTACAGTCCCATGATTGAGTCAGGGAAGTTTGCTCTGCCTGGGGGGAGTGCAGCCTTCTTTCTTTTTCTTTCTTTCTTTTCCTTTCTTTTCCTTTCTTTTCCTTGTATGGATGATGTGTACTTGTTTTCCATTCCATGGCCTGTCCTGTTTGGAATGGGATTTTTAGCATGCACCCGTATTTTGTGTATACATGAAGGCGAGACAGGCACCTGAACCTAGCCTGTGTGTGAATTTGACTTCATTTGGTAAGGCAAAATCCCTTCGTGCAAATCTGCCCACTGGGAATTCATACTGGTACTTGCGTCTCAGGAACTGTAATGTCCTCGGGGTCCGTAGCGGCTGCCTCAACCACTAGGTCTAATCCCCTGTCCGGAAAAACTCCACATATTGCAGTTTCTGCCGGATAAGTAGATCAGATTTTGTGGCAGATCGTTTCATATCACAATCACATAAACCAGTGCAAATCCAGCATCAGCTCCAGACATCGGGGGAGACTAGAGAAATGTGAAAGTGTTAGGTGACGAATGCTAATTGTAATTCTACAGGATGTTTTGTGAAATTATAGACAGTATGGAGTAGAAGGTTGCTTTTTCTTTTTTTCTTTTTGGAATGTTGGAGTAGATGCAACACTTGTTTGGTTCCTCTAGTGTAAGTGATGTGTTTGACTTTTTATCTACAGTTCAAAAGCATTTCACGTGTGTGCTATTATTTTTGTTATTGTATCATGGGTTTGTTTTGAGAAATACATGATATTTTACAGAAGTTTGTTTTAAGACACACACGATACGCAACTTTATTGTTTGCTGTAGCATTTTATTTTCATTAATTTCAGTTTGGTTTTTCCGTTTTGTGCATGTACTCAGGTTTTGTGTTCAGGCATAATATTATTGTGTTTTCACTTGCATTGTCCTGTTGAACTTAAAAGACATTTTGAGATTATCGGATATGTATTGTGGCTTTAGTTTAGCGTGCGTCTTGCACACCCTCATACCCTTTGTCGGCAGTGAGCGTCAATGACAAATACACAATACTGTATTTAAAAAAAAAAAAAAAAAACATACACAAAAAAAACGAGGGAACTTCGTTAACATTAATATTGGCCTTTGTGGTCGCAGTTATTCACTGTGGCAGATAATAAATTGGCTTCTTGTGCTGAACAGAATGTTGAAATAACAAGGATACAGAGCTCCATATAGATCTGTGGAAACTATTACAGGACAATTTCTCCTGACTCGGTGAAAAAGTTAATTGCTTTTGTCCTGAGTAACTAAATCTGTGCAAAAATGGAAGGACATACAACTTATGTGACAGTGTCCGTGTTGGTTAGAAAATAAACATTTGGAAATAAATAGGTCAGTGACTGATGTCCGAGATGGATTATATGAAACCTGGCTAATAGTATAGTTTATACCCATATGTACTTGTATCTCGTCCCTTACATATTTTAAGTCTGACTCAGCAAGGCTTGTCCTTGGCATTGTGTACTTAAATTCTGTGTTGTGCCGCTTTTCCTGACTGTCCTCTCTGTATGCAGATCGCTGACCTGAAGGCACAAGCGGAGCGCAGCAACACAGCATCTGGATCCGCCTGGGAAGAGCTGCGTGTGACGAGAAAACGCCTTGACGAGCTGCAGGGTGAGCTGGGAAAACTGAGAGCAGAGGTAAAATATTGCGCTAGTGACCAAGTACTCAGTACTAAGGGGGGCTGGTGATTCATGTTTTGTTTGTGTTTTGTGTCATAAGTCATTAATTGCCTTTGAAAATCAGTAAATGAATTAGCTTAATATAAGGCTAAGAAATTTAAACGCATATCTTGCTTTTTAATTTTAGTCTTCACATGACTAAATCCATGAAAAGCAAGACCAGAAACTCGTCATAAGAACACACTGTAAACAGTATAGAAGAACCTGCTCCCATTCAGCGTTGAACTTGAAATAGGGAAATGCCACAGAAAGCGAGAGTATGAGGTGAATATTTTGTTTCCTCCTGCTTGAACATTGAATTCAAAGCATATGGCACCCTGAAAGCATACTGTTACCATTCTTGTCCTGCTTTTGCAGAATGCCGGGTACGAACTCAGACTCCGAGATATCGAGAACCAGATGGCGCGTGAGCGTGACGAGTTCCGGGTGCGTCTGGCGCAGAAGGATGATGAGTTGGCTGATCTTCGTCTGACTTTGGAGGAGCAGACGCAGGAGTATTCTGACCTTCTCGAGATCAAGATCCGCCTGGACCGTGAGATCGATGCGTACCGCAAACTACTGGAAACTGAAGAATCAAGGTACTAATGTCTGCTTGCTTTTTTTTCTCTTCTTTTTAACCTAGGTACAGTTTACATAAGTTTTGTTTGGGTTTGTTTGTGTGTGTGGTTTTGTGATCTTTGTGTGGTTTAGTCGGTCTGATTTTGTGAAGCAGATTTTTGTTAAAAATGAGAGAGTAATCAAACACTGCATCTGGAACTGTCGTGAGGAAAACAAGTGTTTCCAATAGCTTTCAGACCATATGGTCTCAAGAACCCTGTTCCGGAATTTCAGGGTGTCCTTTTGCAATTCTGAGAGTCCTTTAGTGATATATACATGTACCTTTTTTATGTATTTCTTTTCTGACCTTTAGTGATACATGTACTTTTTTATGTATAAAATTTCTTTTCTGACCTCTCTGGCACACTGCTGCTGTCTGGCAAGTTTGCAAGTTTGAAACCAGAATACGCCACATGCACAGCCGCAGCGATGCTGTTAGGGAAGGGAGCACAACTCTGGCTGTTGTCTCTGAGCAAAGATCATAAATTTGCACCTATAGGGCAGTACCAGAAACACAGTGACTGAAATTTTCTGTGTCCTTTTTCTATATCTCTGTGTATTTTATGGCGAAACTGAAAACTACGTGATTGGGTTATTTCCTTCCTTTCCTTAAAAAACCTCCTGTTTTGCTTGCCTGATTTTATTCCAGGTTGAATATCTCCCTGGATGCATCTCAGTCTAAGTCACCCGGTCGCACGCCTGCAGGTCGTGGTGCCAAGCGTAAGCGTGTGGAGATGTCTGAGAGCACTGCTGAGTTCAGCCAGCAGAGTTCCAGCTCTGGCTACGCCCGGTCTGCCAGCGCCAAGGGCGGCATTGACATTGCAGAGGTGGACCCTGATGGCAGGTTCATCAAGCTGACCAACACTACCTCAAAGGTCAGTTGGATTATAATTCTTATTCTCGTTTTGTAATTTTTTATACAAACTTAGATGGAAAATTCTAAAGTGATTCTTTTTTATTCCTCTCCTTAAAAATGATAGTTGAGATTTATTTATGTTTGTGCCCAGAGTAGCTGAATCTTTAGACACTTATCAGGCTTTTGTTGTTGTTTTGTGCCTTTTCGCGGAATTCCGCCTCCTCTGTGACTGTGAATGTTATGTTCACTTTGGCACTCTGTTTACAGGATATTGCAGTCGGCTCCTCTGTGACTGTGAATGCTAGTTTGACTTTGGCACTCTGTTTACAGGATATTGCAGTAGGCTCCTCTGTGACTGTGAATGTTATGTTGACTTTGGCACTCTGTTTACAGGATATTGCAGTGGGCTCGTGGCAGCTTCAGCATAGCGCTGGTGACAAGGAGACGACCTTCAAGTTCCATCGCAGCTTGGTTGTAAAGGCTGGCAAGACGACCACAGTAAGACACTAGCATCACCTGTAATTAGTATTTGGCGGATTTCCACCTACGGCTCAAAATTTTCCTCCCCCCCCAAGAAATGTGTTTCCTCCGGTGAAGCTCTTGAAATTAAAAAATGAAGCAAATTGCACAGATTTTAGTCTATTGCTTAAAGAAAAATTCTGAAGGACCATGTCCCGGGATACCCTGTGGCTTTGCAGATGCACTTGTGGCTTTGCAGATGCACTTGTGGCTTTGCAGATACACTTGTGGCTTTGCAGATACACTTGTGGCTTTGCAGATGCACTTGTGGCTTTGCAGATACACTTGTGGCTTTGCAGATACACTTGTGGCTTTGCAGATACACTTGTGGCTTTGCAGATACACTTGTGGCTTTGCAGATACACTTGTGGCTTTGCAGATACACTTGTGGCTTTGCAGATACACTTGTGGCTTTGCCTTTTTGTCAGTAAATGCTACACATTTTTCCTCCTTTTGGATCACGGACCGATTTAATTTAAGCCCTGAAGACTAGTAGGACTGATAAGCAGTCATGCTAAACTTGTGAAAAACCTCTTCACATTGTGAGATTGCCTAACTGTCTTTGTCTGTTTGATAAGGTGTGGAGCTCTGACGCTGGCGAGACCCACAACCCGCCGAACGACATCGTGATGAAGGGGAAGCGCTGGTTTGTGGCTGATGAAATGAAGACCGTTCTGGTTGACACTGATGAAGAGGTTCGTATAAATATCTCTTGGCTTGTGTTGAAGGTATAGCTTTGCATCTGATTTCTGTGTGCGTTAGTGTGTTATGTTTTTCATTACACATTGTAACCATTTAACTTCTGTTAAACTTCATATGTTTGTTTTCCTTGGAAATTGCTGCGTTGTAAACGATTAAAATAAAGAGAGAGGTGGAGGTTGTTTGAGATAGGGAACACAACTTCTTGACTGTTGCTGGTATAGGCGACGCCATTATGTCAAAGGGGTCAAAATTCAGCCAACTGTGTACGGCGGCATAATGAGCACAGCACATGACATGGTTTGGCAAACATTCTGGGCAGACATTGCAAAGAGGTAAACATGTGTCAGGTGTACAGTTTCAGCTTTTGCCCCCCCCCCCCCCCCCCCCCCCACACACACACACACCCCCTTTAGCATTTGCAGGTTGATACTGTCCATTTTTGTTGGATCAGTGAAAAAAGATTGATTACAGTGAAGCTGTTTGTGTGATTTGCAGGAAATGGCAACATGTCAGATGTCCAAATCCTCCTTGCGCAGCAGCACCTCCTACACACAGCGACGTTCAGGACCTCGTGATGAACTAGACAGTGGAGATGTATGTGGTTCTTTTCTGTCTCTCTGTCTCTCTGTCTCTCTCTCTCAAAGATGTATGTTGCTTTTTTCTCTCGTCAAAGTCTCTCAGTCTCTCTCTAGGGGAGAGATTTAATTGCTTTTTTCTGTTGGCCTGTCTGTCTGTCTGTCTCTTTCTCTCTCTCTCTCTTGCTCTCTCTTCTGTGGTGTTTGCAGAGAAGCGTGTCTCGGTTGTGCAGCTACATCCACCTACCTATTTTCTTTCTTTGTTTGGCAGGTGGTAAAATTTACACAGTTCAAAGCTCCCATAAAAAAAAACGAAAGACCCTGGTGTCAACCACCTTTGTACAAATAATTGATTATTTAATCATGCTTATGTTTATCTCTTCTTTTTTGTGTGTGTGTTTCAGGGTCCTGATCGAGAAAAGTGTGTGATGATGTAGATTTCCATCGTTAAAACAATAAATCGTTCACCACCATCAGACCTCATCTGTGCGTTCAAGGGGAAGCAATCGTGAGACCACCGTGTGAAAATGTTATGTCCCTTGGCTTTGTGTGAGGAGACCTCAAAATTCCGTTGCTCGCAGTTTCCACTTTTGCCAGCATTTGTGAATCATTGTGAAAAGTTGTATTCTGCAGCTGATGTTTTCAGATTTACGTGCAGGTTGTGTGTGTGTTCGCTGCAGCTGCCGTGTATTACCTCTGTTGAACACTTGAAGATCTGGAGGGACTTGATTTCAACTGGAAGCCGTTCATGATACCTACGGCATTGAAAGAAACAAAGCAAAAACAAAGAAGAGTGTGTGTGATGTAATTAGTGTTTCAGATTTCAAGAGCAATTGTCCGCACCATTGCTAGTATTGATGCATACGTAGGGGTGTCACACCACAGCCATTCACTGCCACCTTCGCTTGCATGATTTAACATCTCTCTATGCTGCCCGAGTGCCAGGTCTTTCATAGCGGCCTTGAAGTAAATATTGATAATTATAAATACAGTCCAATTGCCTTTTTTTTTTTTTATCCCATCGCTTGACAGCTTGAGGAGAAATCTGTCGCTGATCTAGCAGACCATAATGTGGGGCTTTGGATCTGAAGTAGATGAAGTCGATAAAATGCGTGTGTCCGGTTACCCATTTTCGAAAACTTTTCGGGTAGTCTGAGCACTTTACATCAGCATTTTTGTGTTGTCAGCTGAAGATGTGATGATTTGTACACACAGGGTCACACTGCGTTTTCAAAATAAGAGGTCCTTAATGCTTTTTTTTTCTGCTCAGTGCAGACAAGTGCAAAATAACAAAGGCCAGTGCAATGGTTTGCACACAGGTTCACATTGAATTTTCACAATCAGATGTCCTTAATGCTTTTGTTTTTAAAAGTTTCTGCTCAGTGCAGACGAGTGGAAAATAACAAAGGCCAGTGCGATTCCCTGTAGAGTTGCTGTGCTCTGTGTGTCTGTGCATTACGAACATTCAGAAATGCATTTGAATGACCCGGGGAAGAAAAGCAAAGAGGAAAAAACAACAACAACAACAAAAATAGCCAATTGCTGTGAAGGCGGTTGTGTGTCTAGTGCAGCTGTAACTTTCTGTGTCATTCTACTTCAAACATTTCTTTTTATGAGGCTTTATTCTATTTGGATAACAGCTACATCGTGTGTTGCCACCATCTTGTTTATTGACTAGTCCCGGGCTGGGTGTCGGTGTTGTGTCGCTCTGTGTGCTAACTCATAGTCATACTCGGTCTCGCTATGTTCTGCTTTGTGTCTGCATATGTGCTTCAAGTTCAGAATCACCCCCTTGGCTGCCTCAGGTCGTAATGCCAGTGGCCTGGTGTGTGATCTAGCTTTACAAATTCCGTTTATTTGGAATTGGATGGTAGAGTTGGATTCAATTAGTAGTCCAGTAAAAATTCTGCTTAGTCGGTTTTAATCGAAAGCTTGAAGCAAAACTCTGCAGTTACTTTGAGTGTGGTAGTATTATTGTCACTATTATGTTCAGCATGATGTTAACATCAAAGGTCTTGATGAGATGTGTGCAGCAAAACAATGCCACCATCATTCAAACTTTAGGGGTTTTTTTGTGTGTGAGAGAAATCTGCTGGCATCCATAACTTACGGCATCAAAGACCTTCCTTTCTTATCAACATATCTGTCAGAGGGTAATAATGATGCATGTGATTTCTTCTTTACTCACTGTGAACTTAATAGTTGCAGAGCTTGGGGGTCAGTTTTACTTTTAAAGTGGTGGCATGACCGTTCGGGTCACTTGAGATAGGCAGCGATCTCACATTCACTCCCATTTCCTGTGTGCATTTCTCAGTGTGTTTCTTGTGAGTGAACGTGTGGATATGTGATTCACGTGTACGTATCTGTTTAAGTCTTCATCAGTTTAATGATTTATTTGTATCAGTGGCGTTCATCAACCTTTCACTTCAGCTGCTTTTATTGAAACCTGGCATCACAAAGGCTTACTCAGCTCAGCATCAGACCGGAGAGTGGAAAGTCTATAGGGTCAAAATCAAACATTCAAAGGTTTTCTTTTCCAGTACCGTCTCGCCAGTCTTGTTTGCGGCAGTGAAGTACCTGAAATTAATTCAGACCAAGGATGTCATTACTATATTAATAGTGTGTGATTTACATTATCACTGTTGAAGCGGATCTAGAAGTGAGTCTTGATTGATGCAGCGTCTACACTGAGTTCCCTGTGATCACTTGGAGCATCTATTCACATACATGTCTTTGGTCTTTTTAGTCCAAGCGTTTATATCGGATTGATCTTTTTGTGTCTTTTTGTCTTTTTAATTGAAATGTGCATGTGGAAAATTGAGTCTTTTTTTTTTTCGGTAAGCTCTGACCAATACACATATGTGAAGTTGCGTTCCCTAAACCCACGTGATAAGCTAGGTCTCTACAGGGGTTCTGACTCGATGTCTGTAATGGTGTTGGAACCCCTTACAGAATAACCTGTGGTGCTCTTTCAGAGAACAGTTTCTCTGCTCTTATTTCATTGCTGCGTTTCGTAAGCCATTTTGTGCAATCTTGTCAACTTTCATCTTCTTTGCTATTGGTTTTGTGTACATGAGTTGGACTTTGTAGTGGTCTTGTTTTTAGAAGCTATTGACTAATCACTCTTTTTCTACGTTTTGTGTCAACGGCAATATACAAGCTTTGGGTGTGGGCAGCGCTTGGCTTTTGGTAAAATGTACCTGACCTTAAAGGAGCATAACTAGGATGATTTCTAGTGTTCAGAGACACCACCACAGTGGTACTAGTTGGATAGATGAAGATATGCCACCAATTTTATGTGCCTTTGCATTCGCAAGAAATACATACTAATACTACTGAACAAACAGAATCAGTATACATGTAACCTAAAGTTCCACCCTTTGCAGCGAAACAGTACTGTAAAGGACTGGTCTGTTTTAGCATGTGTCACTACGCACAAAGATTTAGTCATGTGTGACGAGTTTAATTTAACAAGGATTAAGTGTGCGTTGATGCTGGTGTTGAAGCTCCTTTAAGGTGAAGTGTGCTCGATTACAATGTATCGGCTGCAGTCCTGAGTTTAGTGAAATGTACAGGATCGATGTGTAGTGGATTTGCCTTACTCTGCTAATGTATCTACAGTGGTCTGTCTACAAGTGTTGTGAGCGTAACCGAAGGACCAAATGTGCCGAGCTGACAAATGGTTGTTATTTTAATTCCAGATAATCCAAATGCTGAGTTGCTTGTGAAATCTGAGAAGTGACTTTTACAGTGTATATGACATGAAGTGCGAAACGGACATCCGACAGTGATTGTCGTCGATGGCACTGTCTGACACATATTTTGTGGATAAATTATTTTGGGTAGATGCTTGTAAAAGATGCATTCCTGTGGAAAATGTACCCATTTTAACAACACTTTTATTTTGATGAATTTCTGTAACCTCACTGTTCTGATTTCCTTTGGTTTACAAGGTCACACAATCCACTAAACGACTGAATATTCCGACGTTTGGGTGTGCAAAAACTGTTTCACCTTTTTGGTTAAAAAAAAAGAAAAGAAAGCTAAACAACATATTTATACTGTACAGCAGTTGTGGCTAATTTGAGCCTTGCTTCGGAGGAAAGAAGTTGACACTTTGTGTAATGAAAAACAAACGTATTTGGTTATATCATGAATCTCATGTACACACAGTACTTAGAGCTATGTAATCAACTTCATTAGCGTAGACTTGGTTCCCTTCGTAGTTGTCATTTGTGAATATATAGAAGTTTCTTTGTCTGTCTTGAAGAAGTCATTACTGGTAAACAATTGCTCTGTCAGATAATAAACACATTCTGCTATCTACAGCTGATGTTGGCATTTCTGTGTGTGTGTGTGTGTGTGTGTGTGTGTGTGTGTGTGTGTTTGGGAGTTTAATGTCCCCCCCCCCCCCCATGTATGCGTGAAATCAAAGACGGGGCAAGGAGAAAAAGGCCAGCACAAATATTTGGCCCCAGATTCGAACTCACGACCCGGGCATTGAAAGTCCAACGTTCTACCATTCGGCTATCCCGGCTCCCGAGAGAGAGAAAGAGAGAGAGAAATGAAATTACCTTTATTTGAGAACGGCAGAAATTGGTTGGCACACCAATTTATTCCTTGCCATTTCTAAAGACTTCAAGTATCCTAAATACCAAAAGGAACAAATTTGAATTCCAACGGATTTCGAACAAAAACTGGAACACAAAGGAACAGTACAAATACAAATACAGATTTACCAAGCACGTCATCCATTACAAACAATATTAACAACGGACAAATACAAAGGAAAGGAGAAAAAAAAATTACAGAGAAAATAAATAATTATGTGTGTGTGTGTGAGGGTTGGAGGAGACAATATTGATGTGTCAGTTTGTAGACACTACACCACTGAAAATAGTAATAATACAAAATGGATCTGATTTGTTTGTGGTTATGGAGCTGGGAATACATCCCGCTCGTCACACCACCCTCCCCTTGGTCGCATGGACACAGGACTACAAACACTGAATGGACGAAACACTTTGTATCCAACAGACGAATTCCAAACGTTGGGGGCGTGTGCTTCTGATCGCCTCTCCTTAACTTGGGACGGACAATGTTGACAATAGGCCTCAGTCTACACGCCAATGGCACTTGAAGCGTGTCAGATGCGTAGGGCCCTGTCCAAATATTGCCCTATTTATGGTTACAAGTACTTCCTCGGACCGATAGAGACGTGGATACGGTACTCTCACTGAGTATCGGCTTCATACATTTACCTCTCAACGGACAGAGCAGGAAAAATCTGGGGGAAAAAAAAAAATCTGCACTTTTTTTGTTTCAGATACGAGAAGATGTCAGTGATGCGCAAGTTCATTTTTAATTTTTCTTTCTCCTTGTTTCTATAATTCCGAGGTGTGTGTGGGGGAGGGGGGGAGTTAGGAAGATATATATGGCTAATTCCAGCTGTCATAATTTATCAAAACTCGTAATACGTATCCTATGACTTTTTGTTGTTGTTGTTGTTGTTGTAATATCCACTTACAGCGTCACAATTCTTCACGCAGTGTGTCAAGGACAGGTAGGTAAGACAATCCGTGTACGGGTCGCTTCCCTTTGCCGGCTGTGCCGCCTTTGCAGTGAGAACCGACCGCAAAAGCCATTAAACTGAAGACAGCACCGCCGCTATTAATAGGCCCAGTGCATTTTTGAAATGGTGCCATGGG
>JACVVK020000572.1:72500-95000 GCA_018292915.2 Batillaria attramentaria | reverse complement strand
CACTTTGTCAGATACAAGCCTTTAACAGCAAAGTAGTGTGTGTTTTTGTCTACGTATCACTACAACACAGCGTATCACAGAGCAAGGGCGTTCACCCACCCTGACAACGACTGCAGACATTTCGACCTCAGTGAGTCGTAACTTTCCTCCACCAATCCATCCCCGTACCAGGGGCCGTAACGCTACATAGTGTAGCGTTACGGCCCCTGGTACGGGGATGCCACCAATCTGTATGGCGACTAACATACATTTCCTTATGTAAATTTTTTTTTTCGGTTGGAAATCTGAGTAGGAAAACAGAGTGGCTGCCCTTAGCGAATAAACCTTACAATGAATGGATCAATTGTTCGAAAGTAGTGGGGTTTATATAGTGAAAACTGAGGTGACCGTTTGGGGCAGTAATACGAGATCCGTGTTACTTGCAGAGTGGCATGCAGACGGTGATTGTAATACCCCGTACATTACACGACTGTTAATGTTATGTTGGTTCTCCACACTGCCGTTAAGTGGGGGAAAAGGTCATGCAAGGGCCGAAACTGCCGGGGGGGGGGGGGGGGGGCTGTCCTCGCCAGCAAGGCAGTGCGGTAATGGGAGGCATTGTAATCGAAGCCTGAGTTATGTTTTGTGTTAGTTCAGTCGATGTCCTGTCGGGAAACACACACACACACACACACACACACACACACACACACACACACACACACACACACACACACTCTCTCTCTCGGGGAGCCGGGGTGGCCGAATAGTAGAGCGTTGGGCTTCAAATGCTCGGGTCGTGAGTTCGTATCCCGTCTGGTGCCAAATATTTGTGCTGGCTTTTTCATCGTTGCCCCGTCTTTGATATCATCCGTATGTGGTGGAAAAGGACGTTAAACTACCAAACACCCCCACCCTCTGTGTGTGTGTGTGTGTGTGTGTGTGTGTGTGTGTGTGTGTGTGTGTGTGTGTGTGTGTGTGTGATAGATACATAAGAACCTTTATTTTACAACGGTAGAATTTACAGGCATGTTCATACCAATCGGTTTTACAACTTGCCGTTTCTATACTACACGGACTAAGTCTACTGTCGACAAAAGAAAAATATGATAATAGGTAAAGCCAAAGCAGACAGACACACACACACACACACACACACACACACACACACACACACACACACACACACACACACACACACACACACGCACGCACGCACGCACGCACGCACGCACAGAGAAAGAGAGATAGAGGGGGGGGGGGAGCGGTCACTAGCAACTAGTAGGCAGATCAACACTAGACTGAGCTCAGTAAAGGAAGACAGTACGTTCTAACACACAGGGTTGCGTGCAGAATTGACCAGGGACACTTTCTGCATAGACAATATAATGATCGTAGTTTGTTTTATGCATAACAGTGTGACGGTTTTCTCCACCAAGCGGAATCGACACTGTTTAGGCACAGGTTACTGCTAAAGCAAGCCACCCCTCGGAGTCCGTCATACCCGCGTACGCCAGAAATACCCGCAGTAATTAAACTTTGAGCTGCATGTGCATCCGTCGGCAAGCCATGCCAAGACAGTCTTTAACTTTCCCGATTTTTTTTTAACACAACCAGCCATCTAGCTATACCATCTTAAGGCCCCCTTACACACATACAGTTTTCGTTCTGTTAGTCACGCGGCTTTGGTTGGCTGGAATGACCGCTCTGTGATTTCGAGACTAGCCCAGTACGCTTGTACCGACATAACTTTTCCATTACCTGCGCCCGCCGCTTACCTTCCCCCCCCCCCCCCCAACTTCTTTATGATGGCACTTCAACACGTACCTGTATTGTAGCAACGTCCGTCACGCAGGCGTGGTAACTAAGAATACAGCCCGGCGCGCGGGAATCATAAACAGAAGGGAGCTACTGGCCCCGAGTTCAACACTGCACTGTGCTGTACATAAACCTTATACATGTCAGTGATTCTGGCTGTAGAGGCGTGCTTGTTTAAGGGTTTAATTAAACGTCTTTTGCCACCACATACGGGTGATATCAAAGACGGGGGCAACGAGACAAAAACTGATCGAGTCAAAATCACGTGCAGACTTGTTTACGGTGTCTGTCCCGCCCTCGTGTACACACGCACGCACAAATATCCAGTGTGCACGCTGAAATCCCACGTGCATCTTTCGGAGAAGAGTAGGCTGTGGCCGTTAGGGTGGTAAACAGAAATACTGTCGCACGCACCAGAGTTTGAAGGTTTGCACATAAAGTAGCGCTTAGCGGCAGCAGGCTTTCACTGCTTCGTCCTTCAGCCCTGGGGCGCCATGAGCATTTCAGAAGAGATAGATATGCGCGCCGAGGAGAAGTCTACCATACCATACCATACCATACCATACCATACCACACCATACCATACCATACCATGTAGAGTTCTAGAAGGTTACAGCAGAGGAACAGAAAACCCAGCCCAGTTTTCGAGAATCTTGCTAGTTGTTCACAACACCAACATCACAGGGGGAGCCGGGGTGGCCGAATGGCAGAACGTTGGACTCTCAATGCTCGGGTCGTGCGTCGAATCCCGCCGGCTGGGGCCAAATATTTGTGCTGGCCTTTTTTCTCGTTGCCCCGCCTTTGATATCACCCTTATGTGGTGGAAAAGGACGTTAAACTCCCAAACACCCACCCACTTACCCAACATTACAGCCACTGCTTCACCAAACTGCACTTTAGTGTCACGACGCATACATTTTGTAACCTTGGTTCTTCTAAAATTTAAACTCAAAGTATCGTGTGACCTGCATGACGAATGATTTAGTGTGACAGACAAAAAGGGGACGAAGCGGACAACCCACCAGGTGTATAATTTGCTGGGCAGGTGAGTCGTCCCTGGGGACGTATCTTACAACAGTCCCCTCCCCCCTGGGTTATATCACAGGCAGCGGGGCGTAGCCAAGGCTGCATATCTCTACAAAGAGTGTATGCAGGAGGGTTAGTGAGACTACACAGGGTGGGTGGGAGGGTGGGTGGGGGGTTTAACGTCCTTTTCCACTACACACGGGTGATATCAAAGACGGGCAACGATAAGAAAGCCAGAACAACTATTTGGCCCCAGCCGGGATACGAACTCACGACCCAAGCATTAGAAGTCCAAAGCTCTACCATTCGGCCACCTCGGCTCCCCGAGACTACACTGCATCGCTGTACCACTTGGTGTTTTATCAGCCGTCGTGATATCAAAGACGGAGAAACGAAGAAAACGACAGCACGAAGTTTTGCGGATTCGAACTCACGACCCACGCACTGGAAGTCCAACGCTCTACTATTCGGCTACTTTAGGCTCCCCCGCAATTAAGAGGACGATAGAAGAAAAGTATATCCTTTATACAGATAAACACAGATTAAAAACTGATTGATTACTGGTCTATCAAACCGACTACGTGATCTTATCTCTGTCTTTTCAGTCAAGGACTTTCGATCCGTCACTCTTAAGGAGTCTTCGGTTGTTTTCGAAGCTCACATACTCTCAGTCATACGCCCTAATATCTCTAGCTGTAAGGCGGACTACAGCCTGGTCGCGAAACAAGCAGTTTTGTTTGCATGATCTATTATTGATCCTGTGGCTTCAAGGTTCTTATACCGCTAACTCGCCCGCTCGCCGGCACAGTGGTCGGGAGTTGAGGAACTGAATGAACGGAGGGGGGACAAGCAGTACAACACGCGGGTTTTTCAACACGCCCGACCTTCAACAGACAGACTACAGTCAGGCTGTAGTATCGCTCCATACTTGCGTGTAGATGTGACTACAGCCGTGAAAAGCGTGGAGTAGGTTATATCGCGGGTTTTGCTAAAATGTTGAGGTGTTGGTTTTGTGGAGAGACGTGGTGAGAAAGTGAGAAGGAGTTTCTGGCTTCGTGATCAACCACGAGACAGCCTGAGACTTGAAGACAAACTCAAGGTTTGGCTGAAGACGCGGAACTGAGGGAATCATCACCCTCTTCCACAGGCATTTACAGGTATGTGTGTATCACTAACCTACACAACAACTGCATGGGTGACACTCTTCAGTCTGGGTGACTGAAATCCGTTTTGTTTGAAACCTACCCTGACTGAAATTCCGTTTGTTGAACAAAACATGGGTCAGATATTACTGTTAGTAGCAATGCAGAGATAATTGCCACACTCATATTTTACATTTACATTGCTGGGAGAGGCCACCAAATCCTTTTAAGATTGCCAAAATGTGTGTTTGGCTGGGTGTTTCACCCTTATGGAATCCAGGACCCCTGTATCTCGACCTGGGTTTCAGTCTTTCTCAAATTTAAGTCTGTCACCCATGCAACTGTGATGATTGTGACAAAAAAAAAAAGGGGGGGGGGGAGTTTTAACATGCATTTGACACGCGGCTTTAGAAACAATCAAAGGTTGTTTGTATCCATGGATGCTATCGCTGTGCAGGCATCATCACTTGATGCTCTTAAAAATAGATTAGATAGACTCTGGCAGGAGCATATGTACAGCATAGAGACACTCCCTTCAGTAGTTAAGAAATAGTTTACTCAGCCTTTGATCAAAAGATCAATGGGACCGTTTTTAAGAAAGTTTTAGCAGTGTAGGCCTGGTCAGAAGACCAGCTTTTTTTTTTTCTTTTTTTTTAGAACCAGCCACAAGATTTGTATCGTTGTGACCATACCTGCACTTCAAATACACCAGCGCACGGGCCGAATCGGCCTAATATCATCATCGCTGATCAACTCTACTATAAGTGATGTTCGTATGTTAGAAATGAGGTATCCAGGATACCCGAAATGGTAGAACTTTGGACTTTCAGTGCTCGGATCGTGAGTTCGATTCCTGACTGGCTTTTTTTTCATTGCCGCCCAGTCTCGCAAGGTAGAAAAAGGACGTTAAACTATTTTTAAGACCCCTTTTTCCTGATTCAATTAAACAAACAAAGAAACAAACAAACAAAGAAACAAACAAACAAACAAACAAAGAAACAAAGAAACAAACACTTGAAAAATCCTACGCATTCAAGCACTTGTACAAAGCATTAACTGTCCTCTTTGATCTGTAATATAGTCTGGCACTGCAAGAGATTTCAGAGCCATTGAGATGCCTAATACACTCCCAGATTGCAGACTCACGGTACGGCCAATAGATCGGAAAGTGATATATATGAAAAGCTCCACAAATCCCATTCACTCGCAAATGTATGTCAGTAAGTCTGCTTTACTGTAGCCGGCGGCATAAATACAAGAACAAGTCAATAAGAGCACGGGGTGCAGGCAAAATTTCCCCGATTGTTTCCAGTGCTACCTCGCTCAAAACCTTCGACGATGATTGATCTCAGGTACAGCCGCGATACCTGGGGCGGTCGGTGGTCTAGTGGTTAAGAGACTTGTCACCAGTGCGAGAAGTCAGGTGTTCGAATCCCACTCGGGGCAAAGAATTTTTCCTTCTCGTATGTGGCACCGTTCATTCGGGCCGATCGTCGGGGGTTCTGTCCGGGTACTCCGGCTTCCTCCCCCTCTGCTTTGGAAATGTTCAGCCCACCAAATTTGAAAAATAAATGCAATTCTAAATTCCGAAATTCAAATAGCTGAGCTGGCCCTTCGCACCACGCGATTGTAATGTGTTTATGTCCAGTGTGTGAGAGAATGCGTGTGATTCACGTGGGCGTGCGTGTTGGGCTCAGTTCGCGGCGCTTTGAGCCGATTTATGAAACTGGGTAAAGCGCCTATACAATACTCATTATTATTATTATTATACTTGAAATATGAGCAGGACTTCAAATACGCGTCGGGCGCCGGCCATAAACGGTTATTGGGTGAGCGGTGGTCTAGAAGGTAGCGCGTCGGCTACAGGGCTGCTCATCGGGGGGTGTCTCTCCGGGTTATCCGGCTTTCCTCCTCCACCAAAATTGTATTTTGGGTGGCGCTGCACCTCGGCCACGCGCTTCCCCCGAATTGCCCGGAAGGGATAATAAAGTACTGAAAAGGAAAAAAAAAGAAAAAAAGAAATTCATTTTTGAAATGTCCGGTTACTTTCTTACCAAGCTGGATATATGTCCGGTAATATCTGCACCATAATGGTTAATTTTTAGGACAAATGTCCTATACCTTTACAGTCTGTCGTAACGTTCGTCCCGTTATAGTTCTCATGGATACGAAACCTTGTATAAGTATGTACACGTCTTTGTATTGTAGTGAGGCGTTAGTCAAGTCGTTGTCTGGTTGATAAACTGCAGGGGAGCCGGGGTGGCCGAATGGTAGAGCGTTGGACTTGCAATGCTCGGGTCGTGAGTTCGTATCCCCGCTTGGGGCCAAATATTTGTGCTGGCTTTTTCATCGTTGCCCCGTTGGCTTTGATATCACCCGTATGTGGTGGAAAAGGACGTTAAACTCCCAAACACCCACCCCCACCCTTGATAACTTGCCCCTTTCCCAGCTTCACGCCGACAGACCCAAGTCCGTTGGAAACACTCGGTGCTACTCAAATTTAAAATGGAAACACTCTGTGCTACTGCTTGGAAACACTCTGTCTTAGCGGTGCTACTATTTGGAGCCGAGTCGCACAGGAAACACTCCCGTCTTTTTTAAGTACACCCCCGGGAAGAGGCTAAGTCAGCTCTCCAGCCTGTCACGCTGTACCGTGGAACTCAGTTTATTGAACAAGAATTAACCTCGAGGTTTCAGTGTGCAGATTTCAATAGCAGGACTTATATATGAGCCGTTGGATTGTTAGGCGATGGCTGAAGGCCTATTGAAGGAAAAGTTACAGTACTGGCTGGCTTTGTCGATGAACTGAAGAACGACATTCTGACTGAGTGAATCGGATAGAGAGCCCGAGTAGAGGCGCTAGTATTTTTTGACTTGTCAGGAACAAGACGTGAACATTTCATAATGTTTGAAAACCAGTCACTGTGTTATATGAAAGAAAGAACTCTCAAAAGAATTTCCTCTCAGCCCACTTTTATTTTTAATGGTGGTGTGGTGACAGATAGGGGTAGGGGAAGGCGAGTGGAAAACTTGTTGGGGGGGGGGGGGAGGGGCGGGGGTATGGGGGGGGGGGGAGGTAGTAGGGTTCAGAGAATGTGATAGAAACTTACAACAGATCAACTTCTACGCAAAGGTAGTTTCTTCTTTCAATAACGCGGGTGTAAGTAATATATACTGCAAACAGGAGATTCCGCTTTTTGAACGCAATTTGACTTTTCCTTTTACTTTCAGTTTATTTATGTATCAAGCTGGCATTGATATGCAGGAAAATTATCTGTGCAGTGTATTGAAGTTGATAGTTTACTTGCAGACAGTCGGTCCTTACTGTAGTTCACGTGTGTCCGGCACTTGTCTTTAACTTCTCCGGGGGAGCCGAGGTGGTCGAATGGTAGAGCGTTGGACTTCTAATGCTCGGGGATATCGTGAGTTCGATCCCGGCTGGGGCCAAATATTTGTGCTGGCTTTTTAATCGTTGCTCCGTCTTTGATATCACCCTATGTGGTGGAAAAGGACGTTAAACCCCAAACACCAACACAACCCATCCTTTAACTTTCCCAGACGCCGGCTGATGTAATTATGTAAGATCGCATTTTGGAAATCAACCAGGTGCAAGAAAGACGATATACAGGCGTGTAATGTGGAGATTATGTTCCGTAAACTTCCACGGTCTGTCAGGAAAGACAGCCAGGAGTGATTTTACCTTGAGGTGATTTAAAATACGGCTAGAGAAAAACTCCTTGAACATCGACAACGCTCACGCAGGCAAGCACAGAGAGAGAGAGAGAGAGAGAGAGAGAGAGAGAGAGAGAGAGAGAGAGAGAGAGAGAGAGAGACGCACGCAAGCACGCACGCAAGCACGCACGCACGCACACACACACACACACACACACACACACACACACACACACACACACACACACACACACACATGCACGCACACTGGCGACCGCACACACAGACACAGACACAGACACACACACACACACACACACACACACACACACACACACACACACACACGCACGCACGCACCCACGCACAATAATTTTATTCCATGGAAACTGCTAATTTCATGTCATTGACTGCTTAACAACAAACAAACAAACAAACAAACAAACAAACAAACAAACAAACAAACAAACAAGAAATCCCCCAAGTTGAATATTGCTCCCTCCCCCCTCCACCTTCCCCCGATCCACCCTCCATTCTGTGTCTTTCCTAAACCTGCTTCACTCAGCCCAGCTAACGACAAAACAACCGATTTCGTTCATAAAAGGGATTGATGATTTATTTCTCTGCCTCGCCTGTCGATTACACCTTACAACCTCACTCCAGCAAACGCGGTGTCCTGGCAACACTCATAGTTTTCTACTCTGGAGGGATAAAATAGGCAACGCGCTTAACAGCAGCCTGTGTGTGTTGTGCGATAGCTAAAGATCAACGGTAGGTAATCAACATGGGCGGGAATGTTTCCAGTGCTACTCCGCTTCAAAAGTTAGCACTGCCAGGAAAGAGTTTGTCCAAGTAGTATCACCGAGTGTTTCCATTTTCAAGTTTGAGTGGCACTGAGTGTTTCCAACGGGCTTCGGTCTGTCGGCGTGGAACTTAGAAAGGGCCCGTTATGTCAACCAGACAACGACTTTTGTTAACGCGTTACAATACAAAGACATGTGGCTTTGCGTGAGGGTTGACGTGTCTTAGGAGTGGTGTGGGTGTGTGTGGGGGGGGGAGGGGGAGTAGAGGGGGGGGGGGAGATGGAGGCGGGTGGAGGGGGGGGGGGTAGTAGTCAACTTCCTTTTCCACCACATAAGGGTGATATAAAAGACAAGGCAAACGAGAAAAAGGCCAGCACAAATATCAGTTTCCCCCCAGTCGGGAATCGAACTCACGACCCGAACATTTAATGTCCAGTGCTCTCTACTGCTCGACTGTCCTGGTGTAACAAGCGTGACGTCAGTACTCCCCAGCTGCATGCACTCCGGGGCGCTTCCCGCGTTAGCGCTAGTCAAAGCCACGTACATAATATCGGTTTGTTTCGTCAGTGAAATTTTATCACAAACATAAAAGAGGTTATGTTTCCTCTGGCATTGTTTTTGAAAAGTCTGAGAGTTTTGCTGCAAAAGAGATCGCGGCATGAATGAATGAGCTTTCAAGAAGATGTGTAGATGATAGATTTTTGTGCAGAACATCATTAGAGGACTTTTCAAGCGTGTTTGCTCACTTACAACCAAACCGCGTTTCTTATGGCATACCAAGTTTGCAATGTTTATACAAAAACACAGCATGGTCTACATGTAGTTTTCAGTTTAGGAGTTTCCAGCTTGGGGAGTAAGTCTGGCGTGCTTGTCTCTCCAATACATGGAGTATGTGTGGCTTAGTCTATCGGGAGTACATTCGGCGTGAACGCGGGATGCGCCCCGGAGTATGTGAAGCTGGAAGGAACATCCCACGTGTTACACCGGCTCCCTGACTGCACGTGACAGCACTCGCCGTCGACACTTTTGATTCGAAGTAACACCTGAAACACCCTCGCCCGTTTTGATTGCACCCCGTAAAAAAAATCTGCGAAAAGAACTTAACGACACTTGACCGCCGACCTCGGCCGGAGTTTATGACAGGTGCGTGTCATATTTATGAGTGTTTTTGTGCATTAGTGCAAGCTAGTTTCACCGCACGCACTCGCAATTTTTCTCACCTGAATGCGATATTGTCTGACGCCTGTCAGCGTCACTTGTGTGTTCAGTCTGTCATTGTCTCCTACTTGAGACTTGCTTGCGTCTTATCTCGGTCTCGGTGTCGTGATCTATGAAGAAAAATGTTGAGATTCTACGTGAGTGATGAATTGGATGCACGGCGATGACTCGATCGGGTTTTGTGAACATGTCAACAATGTGATCAAAATAAGTCGTCGGTTGTTGTTGTTTTTCTTAAGATATAGCTGACACAAATCGACAGTGCAGTTAATCAGGTGACGTACTTTGCATGTATGTATTTATGGAGCAGCGTCCAAACATCAAAAACAAGAACACACACACACACACACACACACACACACACACACACACACACACACACAGAGACACAGACAGACAGACAGACAGACAGACAGACAGACACACACACACACACACACACACACACACACCAGTACACACACACACACACACACACACACACACACACACACACACACACACACACACACACACACACACTCTTACTCATTTGAGTCTGTGGATCAAATAACCAAATAACAAAAGGCGTAGGTTTATTGTCAAAGTCATATAATGTTCGTTTGTAAGTCATACCGAATGTCAGTTCTCTCGATCCACGTAAACCCATCAGAAACTCTTCTATATGCCAGCAGGGTCCGTGTGTCGGGAGATGAGGGGGGCGGCGGGGAGGGGGGAGGGGGTTTCAAAGTTAAACCGTCAGGAACGTAACTCTTTGCATTGGTAACGGTCCATTAGCTGCACGCGGCCACTCATTACAGTACGCTCTTGGCAGGGGGCACGTCACGCGTGATTGGCTACAGAAGCCTGTCATATCCTCACCGGATGAAATAGGGCCCACTTTCTGTTACAGTTAGCGCCCTGGATTTGAAGGAATACAGAGAGAGAGAGAGAGAGAGAGAGAGAGAGATGATGATGATGATGAGGAGGAGGAAACACTCATATAAACTCAAATAAACTGTAAAGCAACAACAACAACAACAACACACACACAAAACAGTTCTACCTCTAAGATAATAATAATAATAATATGCTTTTAGTGGTAGTCAATTCAGGTAAACCTGTTTATGACTGGATTTAACACGAGAAACTACACTGATATGACTCGAACTCAGTCTATTCACATTGAACTGGCTTGCTTGTATTGCTGAATGTTGTAAGTACTCAACAACTTGCCAGGGACATGTAAATTACGATATCATGAAAAAACATCTAATGAGAAATAAATTACGTGCTAAAAAAAGTGATAAAAAATAATGGCTTAGATATGATAATAACTGTTTTGACATCCTTTTCAAATTACTCGTAAATCAATTTGCGAGCAGCTGTTTTGAACGTTCACACACCCAAAGTCTTCCTTTCTATTGTTTCTTTGCTCTGGAGTCTAAAACCATGGGGTTCAGTGCCCCTTTTCTCACAGCCTGGTTTGAACGAGCAACAAGGGTGTGGTGTTGTGTGGGGTTGTGTGGGGGTAAACACCAGCTTTACCTTCTACATTGTACGGGATTACTGCCTCCCTCGCCTTCAAAGCCCGTGAGAAGCATTCTATCTGGTAAATTGCTTTCTGATCTCTTGTTCCGAGTCGCCGGTTTTATTTATACACGGATGGGATTTGCTGTTCTACATTTTTCGATAACTATTCGTTACTCCAATGAATAGATGTTAACACCCCCCTCCCCCCTCCCTCCCCAAACAAAACCAAAACAAACCAAACAACCCCCCCCCCCCCCCAAAAAAAAAAAAAAAAAAAAAACAAACCCAAACAACCAAACACACACACACACACACACACACACACACACACACACACACACACACACACACACACACACACACACACACACACACACACACACACACACCAGAAAACAAACAAAACAAAAACATAAAACACCAGACCCCTAAAACAACAACGAAAACAACAACAATAATACAAAAGAAAAAAAGAAACACACCACAAAACGATAACAATCAAACAAAATATTAACAAAGAAACAACAAGAAAACAACAAAACAAAACAGCCGCGAAACAAAACAAAACAAAGCAAAACAAAACAAAATAAAACTTCTAAGATCGAACAGTCGCGGTAACAGTCTGGTTGGTAAGTAATCAATTTTATTGTGATCTAGCTGACGTGGGAGACAGGTTCGTCATTTTGGCCATCATGTGATCCAACAATAGACCTCTCCCTCAGTTTACATACCAACCTGTACCTCATTTTGGCGGCAGTTGAACACAAAAGCCGACCTGTACTGAATTCAGTCGTTCTTTGGACGCTGAAGACATTCAGCCCAAACTCAGGCCGGGTTCTCAATTACCACACTCTGGCCGTCAACACGCGCTAGTTACCCCCCGCTTAGCGTCGCAGGCTGTGTACACTGTTTGAAGAACAGTTCATAAGAAGACCTGTAAAACCCTTCATAGCAACTGGCGTACGCTCGAGCTGGTTCATAACACTAATACTGCATTGCAAGTGTATGGGTAAAGGTTCACCGACTGAAGTGAAGGACTAAAGTGGCGTTAGTTATGTGTCTGAACACGTTTGAAGTTTGTGACTCACAATTTCAAATAAACTGTGCTTGGTTAATTTGCCATTGTACCTGCTGTAAATGCACTACGACTGACCGTGTAAACAACATCGGGACCGCACCATTACTACAAGGTGACCCCAAGGGTGGGTGGGTGTTTGGGGGTTTAACGTCCTTTTCCACCACATACGAGTCACGTGATATCAAAGACGGGGCAACGATGAAAAAGCCAGCACAAAATTAATATTTGGCCCCAGCCGGGGATACGAACTCACGACCCGAGCATTAGAAGTCCAACGCTCTACCATTCGGCCCCCCCGGCTCCCCAGGTAACCCCAAACCTAAACTAAACCTAACCCTGACCTTAAACCTAACCCTAAACTGATCTAAACAGGTGAAATCTGCTAAATGAGCGTGGCTGCGGTTGTGTGATTCGCCCGATACGGCCCAAGGGTGCGAGCTATACTAACTGTGCCTTAATTTGTTGGTTGGGTAGTTTGAGAGTTTAACGGCTTTTACCACAACATACGGGTGATATCAAACACGGGGCAACGCCGCCGGTAAAGCTGGCACAAATATTTGGCTCCAATGCAGGATTCGAACTCTCGGCTAACCCAAACATTGAAAGTCCAACGCTTTATTAGTTCCGCTACCCCGGTGTAACACGAAAAACATTCCCATGAGAGATTTACTCTGAGTAAAATTCTTGTAGGAAATTTTTACTCCGGAGTAAACACCCCGCACCATAGAAGTACTTACGATTACGTATTTCCTTACGATTTTTTTTTTTACTCCGGAGTAAATCCCTTGTTGAGTAAGTTTGTCTTACACCGGTTCCCCTCAAATAAACGCATATATAATTACAGAAAAAGTACCTCAGCTGAAAACACGCCAGGCACACAATATTTTCCTATAGTACGTGTATCATGAGAGATGAGATAAGATCTTTTGTGAGGAGGGGGGGAGGGGGGGGGACGGTACACTATTAAATGACATTTGCCTACGTCTGAGCAAGTATCGGAAACGTGCATATGTGCACAACAGTTAATCCTTTCCTAGCGACGAGAAACTGGATACACGCACTGTTTTCACGTAATCTGCCTACACATGCCAGCTAAGCCACGTGTGAGGTAGAGTAATTGAGTTAGTGGGTGTTTAGGGAGGGTTAACGTCCATTCCCACCAAACACGGGTGATATTAAACACGGAGCAACGCCGGACGAAAAAGCCAGCACAAATATTTGGCTCCAACCGGGATTCAAACTCACGACCCTAGCATGGAAAGTCCAACGCTCTACCATCCCTGTAGCCTTCTTAGTCTTAGTATACAACGACCGTAAAGCAGTTGGTAGAGCATGACAATGCCTGTAAATGCTTTGCACGAGTATGATTAACGATCAGATATTAACAGTATGGCAGGTCGCCAGTTGTGACTGTTTTCCCCCCTGAAGTTTGCTAAACATGTACATTATACCTCTGGTCACCAGTAAAGTGTGAAGTTTGCTTCTACTCTGTTATCTAAACAGCGAATTACTTCATAAACAGCTGGCTATATGAAGCGTTTGACACCAGATTGCGTGCATTTCACGTGGGCTCTTGTCACTTAACCGCTGGCATTTGAGCGGTATGACACGTGGATCATTTACGAGTTTGGCAACCTCCTGAAAATTGACTTGATAATCAGGGACTTCTAGACGACTATAGGTTAGTAGAGCAGTGCTGGGACCAACACAGACTGTTTCGGTCACGTAAGTATAACTGTGTGCACACAGGCAGTAAAACTCGTATCGCCGCCTACAGCTCCTCAAATATATTATGTTAATAATGATTTTATACCACTCACCAGTGCCTACTTCCAGTGAGCTAAATTTGACCGCACATTAGACGCTAGTCCGATTCATCTGACTCAGGACAGGCGTCTAGTCTGCAGAGTTTGTAGTGTACCAACTAATTAGACACTAGCAGAAAAAAGAATACAACAAAACTGACCAGTAAATCGAAAAGAATGACCACTGCACACACACACACACACACACACACACACACACACACACACACACACACACACACACACACACACACACACACACTGAACACACACACACACACTGAACACACACACACACACACACACACACACACACACACACACACACACACACACACTGAACACACACACACACACACTGAACACCGTTTTACTGCGCATGTACATGTGTATGTATATGTGCGTGTAATATTTCTTCCTTTCCGTTTATTTTATTTTATCTTTAAGCGCTTAGAACTATAGTGTATGAATAATTTTCGCGTTTCTTTTGGAGTTCAGTATATAGATTAACGCGCTATATAAGTATTATCATTATTATTATTACACACACACACACAACACACACACACACACACACACACACACACACACACACACACGCACGCACGCACGCACGCACGCACGCACGCACGCACGCACGCACGCACGCACGCACGCACGCACGCACGCACGCACGCACGCACACTGATAGGTTAGTAGTGAAAAGCGACCTTACGAAAAGTACACAGTATAGACTATAGAGCGAGCGGTGTGCGGCCAGTCTGTGTACATTCACTCGGCTAGGACAAGTCCCACGTCATCACACCGGTCACCAATATGGATAAGATGTCGGCAGGACAACACAACGGAAAACACAAAAGGACGAAAGGCAGGGCAGGCTAGCAACTGGTGAAAAAGACTGATGGCTGGCCAAACACTTAACTCGGGCGTGACCAAAGGAGGTGACATTGTTAAAACATGTATAATGGATGAGTATTTTGAGAGGGGGGGGGGGGCGTTGTACGCACGCTGGCAGCGTTTCTCTACAGTGTTTCGGGCCGATCGTCGGGGGTTCTCTCCGGGTACTCCGGCTTCCTCCCCCTCTGCTTTGGAAATGTTCAGCCCACAAAATTTGAAAAATAAATGTAATTCTAAATTCCGAAATTTAAATAGCTGAGCTGACCCTTCGCACCACGTATTTGTAATATGTTTATGTCCAGTGTGTGGGAGAATGCGTGTGATTCACGTGAGCGTGCGTGTTGGGTTCAGTTCGCGGCGCTTTGAACCGATTCGTGAAACTGGATAAAGCGCCTATACAATACTCATTATTATTATTATTATTATTATTATTATTATTATTATTTTCGTTGACATTGGCTGGGCATGGTAGACGTCTCAGTCTGTCACTATGGGGTCTCTTTCAGTCAAAGACGTCAGCCTAGCAACCATTGAGTAAAATAATAATCATAATAATAATAAGCTCATTAATATATATGCGCTTTATCCCAAATATTTGGCTCAAAGCGCCGCCAGCTAAACCTAACACGCACGCTCTCAAGAATCACACGCATTTTCTCACACACTACATTACAGTCACGTGGTGGGAAGGGCCAGCTCAGCAAAATCAAACGTGCGTGGCTTCTGTAGCATGTGGTATATGGTTCAAGTCCACCCCGGCCAAAGGCGGGAGCCGGTGTTACAAGCCAGATGTACTCCCCGACTTGTGTGACTCCCGGGGCATTTCTAGCCTTAAGCTACATTGAGCCGGGGCACTTCCCCTCATGGTGCTTAGTCCCCGGGGCAATTCTACTCTCTTGCTCCATTGACCCTTGGCACTTTAACATTGTATCGCATTAAGAGCTGCACTAATCATAAAGATAGCGTATTTCGTGCGTGCAGCCGCATTTACGAGCGAAACTGGCCCAAAACATAAGCTGGCTTAGCAAAGATGGAATTACGCCGTTTAACAACAACAACAACAACAACAACAACAACCAAAAACAACAACAACCAAAAAACAACAACAACCAAAACAACAACAACAAACAAACAACAACAACAACAACACACCAAACAACAACAACAACAATAACAAAAATGTGGCTTCTAGCATGTTGTATACTGCGCAAGTCCACGCCATAAACTGTACTCGTTTGCCCGCTCCGTGATTTCCAAAAGAACCATTATGGCTGTGGGGAAACTGTGTTGATCACCTCCATTACTCATTCCTAATAACGGATTTACGGGGCGGTCGGTGGTGTAGCCAGTGCGAGAGGTCAGGTTCGAGTCCCACATACTCGGGGCGAAGAATTTTTCTTTCTTGTACGTCGCACCGTTCATTCGGGCCGGCCTTCGGGGGCTCTCTCCGGGCACTCCGGCTTCACCCCCCTCCCTCTGCTTTGGAAACGTTCAGCCCACAAAATTCGGAAAAAAAGCGATTCTTAAATTCCGAAACCTAAACTGCTGAGCTGGCCCTTCGCAACCCGTGATTCTTATGTGTTCACGTTCAAGTGTCTGAGAGAATGCGTGTGATTCACGTGAGCGTGCGTTGGGTTTAGCTCGCGGCGTTTTTAGCCACATTTGGGATGAAACGCCTATATATTAATGCAATTATTAATATCATTATTAGTGCAGCTACACCGAAAATAGCACATCGCGAGAACTCCTTACTCTCCAGAGGATTAATATTCGAGAGTAAATTTTCAAAATGAACTTATGAGAAGTTTTGGCAGCTCATTTATCACTTCAGTCTATATTCTTGTTGTCGTTACTGTTTGACATAAACTACAGTACATATCAAATTTTCAGGCGTGGATTGTGATTTACCCGGCCGAGACTTTTTATCAAAGTTATATCATTTCATCCGTTTGAAAAGCTTTAAGGTAATTTTAATGCACGATGTTGCGTGTGAGATACCTGGCTTACCTGGCAGGGGAAGAATGTTAGGTGGGTTGTGGAGCCGGGGAAGATATATGAATTGGAAGGTGTGTTGGCAAAAACAGTAGGGTTCTTACATTGGTAGGCGCCAGGAGAATGCGGAAAGATAACGTGAGCTTCTTAACACACACACACACACACACACACACACACACACGCACACACACACACACACACACACACACACACACGCACGCACGCACGCACACACACACACACACACACACACACACACACACAGAGTCACAGAAATTGAAATTGAAATAACTTTATTTGAAAACGAGAGAGAGAGAGAGAGAGAGAGAGAGAGGGGGGCGGGGGGGGGGGGGCGTTGGCACTCAAAGTTACCAAGTATAAAACAAAAACTGTTTATGTTTCTTCTAGACTCCGGAGCCGGACTTTGTGTGATGTGATGTGATGTGTGGGGGGGGGGGGGGGGGGCAAATTATATGTGAAGTACAGCCCAAAATGTATCGATCTTGCGCAAAGTAAAGACTTACACAGCCAAAGGGAAACACGCACTGACCGACAAAACACAGAAACCTTTACATAATCATAATGTTGTCCAGTTTATGCTATGCTTGAGCTTTTCGCTTCAAGAAAACGTCATTATTTTCCTTTAGTCGCGATTTTCTCCCAATGTCTTTCATCTGTTTACGACCAGCCATTAGTAGTGTGACACGTTACTTATTTCACGATGCTTCCAGTAGGCGACGGTCAGTTGTTCGCGGGAGACCCCAAGATAGGTGAAGATTTTCAGACTCTCCAGCTTTGAAGCCAACGAGCAGACGTTTGCTCCTTGAATTACGTATTCTGCTGGTAGGCATAGGTCCGTTCCGCTGACACCTAGGGAAAGGAGGTCAAGATGTCCAGACAATTGAGGTTTCAAGCCAAGGAACTGCCGTTTGTTTGAAGTTGTTCTGTGGACCATGTTTTACGACAAACGTGAGCAAACACTCTGCAGGATATAAGCTTTGTGGTGTCCCGAGTTTTAGACCTCGATCTGCATTTTCGAACATTGACCGATAGTGAGAAGACCAGAACATTCATGGTTTAAACAGTTTTATTCATTTTGAAAAATAAATATGCACTCTCACGAGGCCGAGCACAACAAGTCAAAAACTTATAAGTGTGCTCATAAGTACAGAAACATGTGCGGCGGAGGCTTCAAATACAGTGTTATGATAGGACAGACCTGTAAAGAAAGAGACAGGCAGAAAGGGGATAGAGAGAATGGCCAATACGTACTGTACAAAGAAAAACGCATTGGGACTGTGGTTTCAACGGTGGCAGCGGGTTGGCGACTGCTAATGGTAATCGGGGTTTTGGTGTCAAAGCGACCTGATATTTCTATAAAGTGCTGTACAGTTTCAAAAAGATGTATATTATCATTCAAAGATAGACTGAGATTCCCTCTCAAGAGGGTGTCGATGTTGTAGTTATATGGAAGAGTTGATATTGTTTGAGTACGTGCATTATTAAAGAGAGGACAATCCACATGAAAGTGAGCTAGGCCTTCAACAACGTGGCCGCATGCACATGTGCGGTCTTCAGATAGATGTCTCTTAAAGAGATGGTCGTTAAGATCCCTCATCTCAAGTCTCAATTTACAATGAATGCTCTGGATTGATCTTTCACCTGAATAATAATAGAGAGGAACTGTGGGATCTGCACTTGATAAAAAAACGTTTGAAGGAACTGAGTGAATCTGAGAATTTCACATGATCCGGCAACTCATTCCATGCGGCGGTTGTTGAGGGGAAAAAATGAAGAACTTCATCTGGGAAAAGAGGTTTAAGCGCCTATTAAACCGCTGGCTCTTACGTTCTTTCAGTTACAGACGACGGTAGAATGAATATTTTTCGCACTTGAAATTCGAATTTACACATGTTGTGTGTACATGTAACACGAAATTTGTTTCTAATCTCTTTCTCTATGTTGTCAGGCCTACGACCAAAGTGAGCCTCTGACACGGGTGGACTAAAGCCGTGTCCTTGTGAAAGAGCTGTGTGGCGTGCCAGTGAACCCACGTCTTGACACAACCTTCGTCATCAGGCCTGACATGACGTCATGGTGTCCCATCGTCACACTGGAACTCACGTCAGCGTACGATCTGACCGAGCCCGGGATGGTGAGCTGACAGAACTGGACAGCGTCTACAAGCACCACCCGCTTCCCAGCATGCCTCGCTTTATGACCAGTAGCGTTCAGCGGCAAATGGCCGGCGACTCCATGCTAGCCTACACCGAGCGCATGCGTGAGTTCACGAAGGCCCGAAACGAGGCTGCTTTCAGTGACGAATCTCCGCGCAGCATGTTACAGGTCAGAGCTCAGCACATCCCGAAATCGAAAGAGACGAAGAAAGGCCCTGCAGAGTTCAGACGCCGACGTCCACTGTCGCTAGACGAACTAATCGGTCGCCCTGACAACCAGGGTTTACATGACAACGGCCAATCCAAAAGGCGCTTCTCTGTCCCTTCCAGTGTGCCGTCAATGTCAGTGTCGTCACCACGGGAGAAAGACGCTGCTGACAAGCAAGTGCGAATAAGTTTCGTTAGTGCGGCTGACCTCTTTGACCTTGTGGACTTCAGCTTGCGTAGTAAGCGCTCTCGCAACGAGAGTATCAAACTGGCCAGAGCGGAGGACACCCTGAGGTTGCTAAGCAACGCTGGATTGTTCAAGACGCCACTGAAGTCGATCCCCAAACCCGACGAGGATACTCAAAAAGCGCAGTCACCCCAGCTGATGGTGACAGGCAGTTCCAGCCCACGTGAAACAGTCGACAGTGACGCGGATGGCGAGTGGGCAAGAGCAGAACGCCAGCGAAACACGAACGGCGCACGACATTCCGTGATGACCTCAAAGGACGAAGACTTTCTTAGCTTCATCGGGGACCCGCGGACTCTCGGCCATCCTCCACACAAACTCCGGACTCGCCCAAAACGAGCCAAGCGGATGAAACTGCACCGCTCTCACCTCAGCGCCATCCCGGAAGACGACCAGCACCACGAGAACTCCGCGCATGCGCAGGATATGTCCGCCACGCGCGAGCCTGTTTTACCCACGTCGTCATCCTTGGCTGCGATCAAGAGCACGCGGTCACGGGCGTCCCCCAGAAACAGCGAGGAAGTTGACGAACCTGCCCGTGTCATCACGCACAAAGAAAACAAACCCCCACCAAATACGCCGACAAAAACTGAAGGTGACATGAAGAAAAGTAGTGAAAGTCCCAGAATGTCGGTTGCGGGAAATGGCAGTCGCCAGACAAGCAACGGACAACATGCCAAGGGTGCTAAAGTCAAAGCCCAGAAGAAATTCCGGAAGCTGATTTTTCTTAGAGACTATCCTGATCAAACATACAACAGGTATTCGTGATAACGCCTTCATCTACCACGTGGCTTCCAGTATGGCTTCGGATATTGAAACCCATATCAATGCTATTTGTTCTAAAGCTGATTTGCCTGCACGTCCATCATTGTACATAATAATAATAATAATGAGGATTTGTCTGGCGCCCAACCTCCTGCTGGAGCTCTGGGCGCCTCACAATAGTAGGGTGGCAATACATACACATGAAATACGTCACATTACATACACATGAAATACACGTCACATAAACGTTACATACACACAGCTATGATACATCCTAACACGACATCCTAAAATGACAATGATGGTAACAGTGATGATAGAGAAGTTAGTCTGTATAATAGTTCGTGCGGGGGGGGGGGGGGGGGGCATGGTTATGAGCATCGTATTCTATTGAAAACTAGAGTTGAAAGTAGTAGAATGTTTTTCATCTAAGACTATCGCCAGACTTTTGTACATCAGCTCAAAACGTTCGGGTAATGGACGACTTCACTCCTGTCAATAAAAAGGGTCGAGCCCCCAGAATTCAGCCAATCGCGTCCCGCGGCATAATGAGCACAACACGTGGCATGGTCCGGTAAATTTTCTAGCCAGACACTACAGCGAGGGAAACACACATGTAATTTGATATGATTGGATCATGAAAAGAAAGCAGTCATTAAATGACGTCATTTCGATCCTTGAGGGTCAAAATCTTCCCATTGCGGCCGTCGTGTAAGATTCAAACAAACTCGGGGACCGCAAAATGTTTCGAGAACTTTCGTATTTCGGCTCGAAAGTAAACTGGGCTCCCGGAAAAGGGCATTTCAAGCACATGCGACTAACCAACGCTTCATTACACGAGAAAGCATAAATATCTGTATGTTCAAAAGTACTGGTCTTGGCACATTATGTGCGATCGGTGTGTTTACAAGACAGATTCTCTCAAACCCTGCTGGTATCATCTGCTTGGTTTGGCTAACGATGAGTTGATGAGTGCTCGGAGCGTTTGCTTGAATATGGAGCAAGTGTGTGTGTGTGTGTGTGTGTGTGTGTGTGTGTGTGTGTGTGTGTTTGAGAGAGAGAGAGAGAGAGAGAGAGAGAGAGAGAGAGAGAGCAAACCATTCCTTGTAATAATTATTCAACTTTCAGCATGTGCAGTGTCATACGATAAATAAATTGTACGTTTTTACCTCCGTTTCCTGTTTGTCTTTTGCAGATTGATTGATTCATTCCGTCTTTAACTGTGTATGAGTGGGAGCAGCTATAGAAAAACCCGAAAACACCACCACAAAAACAAACAAACAAAATAAAACTTATAAGGACAATATACCATGACGTGTCTAGTCTGTGTCTAGTCTGTGTGTGTGTGTGTGTGTGTGTGTGTGTGTGTGTGTGTGCGTGCGTGTGTGTTAGGCCAATGTCACACGGGAGTATTCTGGGTCAGAACAAACAGCAAACATGGTGTGTTTCCGTGGTTCTCGTGTGACATGCTACCACAACATGCCTTTCGTCTATTTGTTTTCCCCTGAGCGCGTCTTCAGTTGTTCTCCGCGATTGTTTATTCGAACAAAAACATCTCCCGTGTGCCCCAAGCCTTAGCGTGAAAAATAACAAAATCCCGGCAAGAACGCACTATAAGGAAATGTGGAGAAACACACAGACACACGCCCACACACACACACACACACACACACACACACACAAAGCTGTTCAACGACGATTTATCTTTTCATACCACACTCGCCTCGTCCATCTTGAAATCAAGCCTTCAATCATAGGGCTGTCACAGGCTAATAACGGGCACGGAAAAGGCGATAATTTCCTGGGATTAACAAGGAACCCGAAAGAAACTTCGGCAAATTCACTGTGCATTCAGTTGTGAATCGATCACGTCTTTCCGTCACTGTACACCCATTATTAAACGCTCATTTGCGAAGATTACTAGACTCTGCAGAAGCCAACTAAGTTTTCAGCTCAGGGCCCAGCCCGGAAAATCTGACTCAAACCAGAAGCGGTCGCCCCAGCGTGTTAGGCATCTGACAGCACGCATTGTTTTTGCAGGGCTGAGCCCTGAACTGTTTTGCAACAGTTGCTCTTGTGGGTGAGCCTGCTGAATCGCAAGCCGCCAGTCAGAGCTCAGAATACAACACACTGCCGTCAGCAGTCTGTGCGAACCGGCA
>JACVVK020000572.1:17500-70000 GCA_018292915.2 Batillaria attramentaria | reverse complement strand
CCCCCCCTCCCCCCAACATCTTCCGGCGCCCCTGTATGTACATGTGTGTAAGTGGTGTGATATAAGGCACCACCAAAACAACTCACAACAACCTGCACACCTAAAACTCTTCACAGAAATTGGGCCTTTAAACAAGAAGAAGAAGAAAGACGACAGAACCAGTCCGGCTACAGCAGTGTGAACGTCTGGCTACTGTCAAACTTGTCCCCAGCCTTCAGCACGACAGGGGAGACAACCTTGCCGGCCTCTACACACAGCATGTGGCGCCAGCCGTCGTCGTCGAAGTCCGCCATTTTTTTCGCCTTGTCCTCCCATGGGTTCCACACCACTGTACGGTAATCACACACACACACACACACACACACACACACACACACACACACACACACACACACACACACATCACTAGTGTGAGACGTTCGATTCAACTCAGATGATCACTCAGTCTGACACGCTGATCATATCTGGGACGGAAATGTTTAGACCGGCCAGTTAAAACGGTCGTTATGTGAGTGACTCATCCATTTTCTAAACTGACACCTGTTTATAACAATACGCGATTAATCTAGGTAAACGCTGTTCATTAATACCAATCCTGATTGATTCTCTGAAATCTCAGGCTCAGACTTTTTTTTTTTTTTTTTTTTTTAAAAGAAGTACTCATGCCGGCCTGTCCGATTCTCTGTGTGTGTGTGTGTGTGTGTGTGTGTGTGTGTGTGTGTGTGTGTGTGTGTGTGGTGTTACAAATTTAACCGCCTCAAATGTTGAAATGTTGGCATGAGATCCCGAGTATCGGCAAACTTGAACTTGACATCATACGGGGAGGTGAAATGATACGGCCTTTATTTGCAAACGGTACTAAGCTGTTGGCCTGCGGACCAATTTTCAAACTTGTCGTTTCTAAAAATCTTGAGTATCCAAAATACCAGACGGAGAGAGAGAGAGAGAGAGAGAGAGAGAGAGAGAGAGAGAGAGAGAGAGAGTACCAATATCTGGCAGGTTGCAAGTACTCAGCTGCAGCCTCCGAGTGGGTGCCGTCTGAATGACCACAGTCTTTGGGGCATCTTTGTAAACACTGCAGCCAACATGCACAGAGAGGTACCATTAATTTTTAAAAATTTTTTAAGAACACATGGTCTTTCTTGCAACATACAACAAACTAGGAGAACAACCATAAACCAGACATGACCAGTTTACAACACGTTCTGTTGGCGTTTTCTTTATGAAGGGTGTTGTTCTAGGAGTGTACCGCCTACTGAGCAGACGCCGTTCTTGGGTTGCGGACTGAAGACCAACTAGACGGAGCTGACTGGTGGCTATTTTTAGAAGCTGTGTCGAGTCCCTGTCTGTTCAGGAATGGACCTTTGGCTCAAAGAAAGTCGTATTTCTCTAATAGTAGAAGCCACAAAGTCACGAAAACGGTCACGATGGTCAAATGAAACATCCTTCTATCCGGCAAACAGTCTTGGAGCTTGGAAAGCGGCAGTTTTCTATCTCAACGGCGTTAGGAACATAGAGGCTGTAACTAGAGCAATGCTTACCGGTCATAGTTCTCAGTCAGCGTCACCACTTCTCTCTCCTCTCTGAACTCCTTACCATCATTCACCTGAAACAAAACAAACAACTGAAACACTGAAAACAACTTTCATATTGAATTGGAGAAAGACAAGGAGAGCACGGAGTAGAAAACTGCTGCTCTTCGGTTCACGTTTCCTATGCATATATTTTCAAGTTCTTGGTGGCGTTTTTCCAAATGTCTCATGAAGCTGTAAGGAGTAGGCTACACGTCAATTACTGAACAAGATTATATTACTTTGACGTCATTGTCACGTGCGGTTCTCGGAAGATGCATTTTAGGCTCATTTCGATACTTTATTCCATCTCGCATTTTCGCCCAATTTTCGTTTATACCGAGGTCGTCAGCTACTTTATAATCATATCCATTGTTGATAAAAACTTCGGTCACAAGTTTTCAGACATATTTTCCCAATAAATACGCACAAAATCACACTTTTACAGAAATATTCTCGAAAAGCTTTGGCGACTAGATAACCCCAAACACTACATTATAACAGTAATAATAATACTAATAATAATTCTTATATAGCGCTGTAACCTATTAATAAATAATTGTTCTAAACGCTTAAAGATAAAATAACGAGTGAAAAGGAAGACATACATACAAAAATACAGAGCCATAAGGTCAGCGCCTAGGTGCAACGACAACCACACACACACACACACACACACACACACACACACACACACACACACACACACACACACACACACACACACGACACAAACAGTTAAATGATGTTCATGGATGAAAACAGATGGGTTTTAAGATTTTTCTTGAAAGTTTCAAGGGACGGGTGACTGGTGGACAGAACGAAGGAGGGAAGTCGAGGGAAAAGGAAATAACATAGTGCACCTTGTCAATGTAGGTGAGCCCTTTCAGTCCCTGTACGCTGGTGTTGGCAATGTCTGGCACACGGAAGTATGTATGCAGCAAGCAGGTAAACTCGAAGTCGGTTTTGTCTGTACAATACAAAGGCAAGATTTGAGGCAATACACACGATCACAGGCATGAACATTTTTTAATCAGCTTACTGATGTACTGCTCTTTCTAGATCTTTATAACTAAGAGAAAAACAAACAAACAAACAAACAAACAACAACAACAACACACAACACAACAACAACAACAACAACAACAACAACAACAACAACCACTCTCCTGTCGCACTTTCGCACACAGCTCGATTGAAATTTCTAAAATTCCGAAACTTAACTTGCTGAACTGACTCTTCGCAATATGTTATTGCTATGTGTTCATGTCCAGCGTCTGAGAGAATGCGTGTGATTCACGTGAGCGTGCGTGTTGGGTTTAGCTCGTGGCGCTTTGAACCAAATATCTGGGATAAAGTGCCTACATAAATGCAATTATCATCATCATCATCATCATGATTATTATATCATCATCGCTATTATTATATGTGACCCGTTCTCGCAAAAGGGACCGCAAGTCGCGCTCGGCCGAACGCCGCTACAGGCGAAAAGAGTGCCGGGGGTCAGTATGGCCGCCTTGTGAGTAGCCAACTTCAACTGCTGATATCTCTGTCAATTTTAGTAGTACAGCTTTCATTCTTATACTGAATTGAACTGCATACCCTGTAGATTGCACTATTGAACATATCTCTAAATTGATAATTTTCGACTTATGGTCCCTTTTGTGAGAACGGGTCACATATTATTATTATTATGTACGACGCGGACATAAAGATGTGCTTATCATTACCTGTATTGTGTACCACGAAGCTGGAGACCAGAGATTTTTCCGACAGTTGAAGCGTGTACACAAGCTTAAATCTGAAAAAAAAACGACGTTAATACAAACATTTAAAGTTTCACTACGCTTATCTGGCACCCTACAACGTTGTGGGAAAGTTTCACTGAATGCGCATAACATTCACTTGTGTCAAGATATAACATCACAGATAACCGCTAAAACTCGCGTGTGAAAGTTTAGGAAGGGGCTGGCTGGCTGGTTTACTTATAGAAAGATTCATGGTAATATTTACGCAGTAAAAGCACCACACGTTCAATGAGTGGGTGGGTGGGTGTTTTTGGGTTTAACATCCCTTTTCTACTACATAAGGTAATATCAAAGATGGGGCAACCATGAAAAAGCCGGCACAAATATTTGGCCCCAACCGGGATACGAACTCACGACCCGAGCATTAGAAGTCCAACGCTCTACCATTCGACCACCCCGGCTCCCCCACACGTTCAATGAAGCAGATCCCGGAAGTCACACCGCGGAGGACATGCATGACATACGCATTACTGGCACAATTAGAACCTCGTGCCCTCCAAAACGCTCTACAAGATACGGGGAGCCGGGGTGGCCGAATGGTAGAGCGTTGGACTTCTAATGCTCGTGTCGTGAGTTCGTATCACGGCTGGGGCCAAACTTGATATTTGTGCTGGCGTCTTCATCGTTGCCCCGTCTTTGATATCACCCGTATGTGGTGATATCAAAGACGGGGCAACGATGAAGGAAAAGGAAAAGGACGTTAAACCCCCAAATACCCACCCACCCTCTTTCAAACGGCTATTTGGAATGGTATTTACCAAGTAAGGACTATTCAGTTTCAGGGCCGAAAGAGGTTCATCGTGGCCGCCAAAGCACCAAACTAACGCATCATAGTGCAAACACTCATTCACCCACCCGCTCTACAAGATACAAGACTTGCATGATATTTTCGTTAGCCGAGTTACACGACTCCTGTCAGAAAAAAACCCCAACCAACCCCCCCCCCCCCCAAAAAAAAAAAAAAACAACAACAAACAAACAAAAAAACTATAAAAAAAACGCAACTCGCAGTAAACATTATACTGTGCCGTATTCAAATCACAACAGAAATGACATAAGTAAGATATTCATATTCGGGAATTTGCGTAGATGAATATGCATCACGAATATATTATAGTTGCATGCTTGGTATTCTGCGAGCACAGAGAGGTCTAATGCAAGAAAACTGGTCTACCAATGAAATGACTACAATGTAACTGTGATTCCATGACAACTAACTTGAAGTTCCACATCCCTCGCGTCTCCTCGTCATCCTCCAGGCTAAACGCCGCGATGACGTCACCATTCTTGTCCTGCATAATGACATCATCACTTTCACAACAATGACAATTTTTTTTTCTTTTTCTCTTTAATTTCATTTCCTTTGCTTGCTTTCTGACTTACTTACTTTTTCTTCGTAAATACTGACTGACTGGCGCGTTGCCTGATAGTCTTTCCGCAAATTTCACAAAAACGGCTTCAACTTCAAGTATGTCGACGTTATTCAGTCATTATTCAGGCTGGGGAATTGCTGAGGTAAAAAAACAAAACAACAACAACAACAAAAAAAGACTGAAACCTAGGCTGGGGTGCAGAGGCAGCGCCCTGCTGGGGGAACACAATTCATGGGAAACAAAAGAACAAATCTTAGCATTTTTAAAGGCATTCAGTAGCCTCTCCTGGCATCCAAAAGCAAAATAATAATAAAAATAAAAAATAAAATGGGTACTTAAATGACGCCCTCCCTCTCGCGGGAGCTCAGAGCGCCTTACAAAGAACACACACTCACTCACCCAGAAACACACACAACCTGCCTCCACACATACATTTAACTAAAAACACATGATGTGCAGCATCATACACGGGCTGCCCCTGGCTCTCTCTCTCTCTCTCTCTCTCTCTCTCTCTCTCTCTCTCTCACACACACACACACACACACACACACACACACACACACACACACACACACACACACACACACACACACGACCAGCATGATGATGATGTGGCAACAGTTACTGGTTCAGTTGAAGGCTGTGAAGAGGTGGGTTTTCAAATTTGTTTTGAAAGATAGTTTTGTGTCTGCATATCTGATCGAAACTGGGAGATCATTCCAACAAGTCGGACCCTGGTATGAATAACTACGCTGACCAAAGGTCTTTGTCTTGACATGAGGGACACGGAGTTTCCGAGTGTCAGCAGCAGAACGAAGTTGTCTAGATGGAGTGTAAAGCTGAAGCAAAGAAGACAGATATGGAGGACAGGAGGATACTGCCCTGTTACTGACATGCAAGTCTTCGAAAATGAAGTTAGACTGTCCCGTATGGCGTTAGGTGTATCAAAATAGTGTGTTTCCTCCTTCCTTGTCTTTGGCTGAAATATAAGATTTTTCGGCTGAAAGATTAGGAAATTTGGCTGAAACTTGCCAAATGACTGACAATTCCCCAGCCTGATTATTTAGCACTCGTGGGCAGAGTTTATTTTTTCAGATTGTGGCTTGGCTGCATATACACCTTCACAATGTTTATGATGTATGTAATGAGGGTAATGTTCATAGCGTGTGCGCGAGAAATGTGTAATGCGGGCGATGTTTATGATAATATAATATTATGTATGTACTGACATAGCCTCCCGTGGCGATGTTAATCGGATTGTATTATGACTTTAAACGCCCCTTGGGTTCAAAGCCGGCAATAAAATCTCTCTTGGGGGAAAAAAAATCTCTTGCTGTGTTGGAACAGATTCCAAAAGGTCGCCTGGTAAAGCCTACGATAATAGAAACTCCACTTCCGTCAACCAAAGGGACAAGCCCCCAGAATTCAGCCAATTGCGTGCCGCTGCATAATGAATACAACACGTGGCATGGTCTAGCAAACTTTCTTGCTAAACACTACAAAGAGGGAAGCACGTATAGTTTGATATGACTGAAACGTGGAAAGAAAGAAGTAAGTCCATTGACGTAATTTCACGAAAACGACCATTACGTCAATCTCTTTTATCTTGTAATTATCCATTTCCCACAAAATGACGTCAGGAACATACTGTGTTTTTGCCAATACTCGGCAGAGTACAGGGTCGGAGTGGAGTCGTCTATTACAATCCACAGAATTTCGAAACCAACGCATCAACTATGGAAGGGGTGGGACAAGCGGACTTTGGACAGGAAATGAAAGATTACATAGAAGGAAACTATAAAAAAAAAAAGAAAAAAAAAAAAAGATGTCCTTACCTTCATGGGTGGGATGGCCACCGTCCATCGTTTGATTCGCGCGAATCCGTGTTGTGGACCGAGAGACCACGGTCCGAAGTTTGCTGCCCGACAAACACGTGATTGTATAGTCTACTACTAATGCTATAATCCCTATGCTGTACTTGCAACAGTGTAGGAACAAAACTCAAATTCTACCTCGGGTCAGTGCACGGAGCTATCAAAGTTGCCACAAAAAAAAACAAGGAGAGAGAGAGAGAGAGAGAGGGGGGGGGGGGAAACCCAAAGTACAAAATCCAAACAAACACACAAAGAAAGAAACGCCCCCCCCCAAAAAAAAAAAACAAAAAAAACAAACAAACAAAAAAACAAACAAACAAAAAAACAACCAAAAACTACCCCCCCCCCCAAAAAAAAACCAAAAAAAAAACCCAAAAACAAAACAACAACAAAAAACCCAATAACAACAACAAAAAAACAACAAACAAACAAGCAAACAAATAAAACAACAACAACAACAAGAAAACAACAGCAACAAAAACAAAACAAAAACAAACAACAAGAACAACAACCCCCTCCCCCGCCACAAAAAACCAAACAACCAAAAACAAACGACAACAAAAAACAAAGACAAACAAACAAACAAACACCCTATTGTCCACTTCCATGCAGGACTAGACGTGTGTTCAAACTGCGCTACACCTCTCACTACATGACAGATCACCACGCAGTCTGACAACTGCACGCATCCTATGTTGTAGTGAAGTATAAGATAAACTGGGTACTTACGAAATACTACAGGAATACCGCCACGTATCGCCTTTTTGTTGTCAAACACACTTGTGGAGCTGCACACGAATTTACACCATTGACTTAAACCCACACGGTATACCTGCACAGCCAGGAGCTGCAGAATACTGTCGTGTAATGACAAAACACTGTCAATCCACGTCATTTTTATGGGAAAAGGCTATTACCTTATAATGTCTTTCATCTTGAAGTCACACCTGTCTCCATCAAATGACGTCAAGGACGTACTGTGTTGTGCCATTTCACGACAGAATAAGTTGGCAGCGGGGCTGGAAAGGGGAGAGGACTACGGGGTTGTGGTATGGGGAGGGGGGTGGGGGGGGGGGGGGGGAGGAGAGGGGTGGGAGGAGAGGCGATGGGGAGGGGGGGGGAGGGCAGCCACGAGAAACAGTTGCGTAAACGATGCAGACAGCGACTTAATGAACCAACCTAAAACTTGTTGAATAAATTAGCGTGTACAAACCTTTTTTTTTAATTTTTAACTGGTGGTTAATTCTGTTCTTATGAGTGTAAATCCATAGAAGCAGTCTAGTATAGCTGAAATGAGTTTATTTGAAAGCATCCTTTATTAAAAACTTACAAGACCATTGGAGGCTGGATCTACAGTACAGTGTTTAACAACTTACCTTAGAAACAGCTGTTCCTCCCCACTGCATGTCCAGCTTATCACTGTGGCACCTGAACAAAAATAATCGGAAGTATTTAATATAACAATAAAGAGTACTTATCTAGCGCTTATTCTCGCAGCAAGGCAACTCAGTGCGACACACACACACACACACACACACACACACACACACACACACACACACACACACACACACACACACACATACACACACACATACACACACACGCGCGCCCGCTCGGTTACAGACAGAGGCACTGAGTCAGTGGCAGACTTCCGCTTTACGTGCGAAAATCCTGACGGAAGAGGTGGGTTTTCAGCTTTGATCTGAACTCGGACAGTGTGGGAAGATTGCGAATTACAACCGGCAGCGAGTTACAAACATTTGGGGGCAAGAAAACTGAAGGAGCGTTCGGCTGCGGTTTTCATGTTGCGCTTCGAGTTAAGCGAGTAAGCGAGTTGCACCCTGGAGGGGAGGGGGGGGGGGGGGGGGAGGGGGGCGGATACGGACCACAATTTCAAAATGCTGACAAAGATTTCTCGGGTAGATCTTTTCTTCCACAAAGTTTGGCGAATTATTGTAGGGTTTCTCACAGTTTCGGTGCAAGATGTGTACATGACAATGTTTGTTTGAAACAATGTGAACTCTTTTGCAATGAGTTTTTGTTTCTTCAAAGGATTGTTGTCGACCTCACTTATTAGCTCAACTTTGCGCTTTCAGAGAAAGAGCTTTCTGCTTCCTCTTCCCCGACATTTTCAACAGGAAAATTCCCGCGCTGATTCAGCATAAAATGCCAACTCTAACGGCAGACTAGCAGACGTCGCTACCCTAAAGCTCTGCAAGAGATTTCAGCGGAAATAGACTAAATAATTTAGAAGGAGCAACTGCCTAGGTGTAATGTCGTGTATTTACATTTAATATAGAACAGGAACAAAGGCGTCGCTAAAGCCGAAAACATGCGCTCAATCAGGTCAATTTGAAAGTAGGGGACTTTAGGGTAGCGACGTCTGCTATTACTGGAGAACCACCAGATTATTCTGGGGCAGCCTTTTAGTGCTGGTTGGACGCTGTATCCCTCGTGGGTATCGCCGCATGCTCACCTGATGAGGGTCCCATTGACCCGAAACCATGGTCGTGAGCGGTTAAAATCACCGATTCATATGGCCCATGTAGTACCGACCATTTTCTTCCCGGTGGGAGGGGAATGGGGGCCCTATGAATGGTGAGATACCCTTAGATCTGTTAGACATTTGTGCGGTAGGATGGTACACACACACACACACACACACACACACACACACACACACACACACACACACACACACACACTTGCACACTTTAGATCAGCCCGAAGACTGGGTGTGTGTGTGTGTGTGTGTGGGGGGGGGGTGTTTTGGGGGGTTTTTTAACGTCCTTTTCCACCACATACGGGTGATATCAAAGACGGAAAGACGGGGCAACGATGAAAAAGCCAGCACAAATATTTGGCCCCAGCCGGGATACGAACTCACGACGCGAGCATTAGAAGTCCAAAGCTCTACCATTCGGCCACCGCCCCGGCTCCGCTCCCGAAGACTGAATCACGCGCTTTCTGGTACACAACCCGGTGTTAGGGACAGCACACAGTCTCCTCACGTGTCGATGCCGAGGTGGCGCGGAGAAAGATGCACTCTAGAAGGGCCCGTACGAATTTTGGCCCTGTCAGGATACGAACCCTTGGGTGGAAAGACAGGTGTCTAACTACCCGAGCTCCCAGACCCTCTGTCTTTCCCTAAGTTGTGTCATGGGCATAATTTTGACATACAAAATCCCCCCCCCCACCAACCCTCCCCCTTTCCCAGATTTTAAAAACAATTATCATTTTTTAAATCAGTTACTTGAAGGCAGGATTTGAAGTAACATGTTTCCGTTTTTGCTTTGCCTTAATTATGTACCTGGACGGATACTGGGTTGGCAAAGTCAGTCGTAAGTATTGCTGGCAACTGTGCGCGCACACACACACACACACACACACACACACACACACTCACACACACACACACACACACACACAGAGCCATCAGAGGCATTT
Source organism: Batillaria attramentaria (assembly GCA_018292915.2). NCBI lineage: Eukaryota > Metazoa > Mollusca > Gastropoda > Batillariidae > Batillaria > Batillaria attramentaria. The sequence goes on along the minus strand of JACVVK020000572.1, from coordinate 59,924 downwards.
ACTGGCTCACACTGACACCGTCAAACACTGACTCGGCACACACACACGCACACACATGCACACGCACACACACACGCACACACCGTCACATACACGCACACACATGCACACACCGTCACACACACACACACACCACACACACACACACACACACACACACACACACACACACAAGGCACACGCACAAAATCATTGCAGTGTGAATCATAAAGTTTGTGAGCAATTCATAACAGTCAGCCTTTCTTCAACCACACGACAGGAACAAGAGTGATAAGAACAGCTTTACCATGCAAATGCACGACGACACGAGTTCCTTCCCCTCGCTCCAAAACCACCACATCGCTTTGTGGGAAATGGGACGGGTTCTGCAAAGCCATGTTCCTGGCAGACGACACTCGGTTTCCACGATTTTTGATGAAAACTAGCGCGGGCTGTAGAAATCGCTGCTCGACTGTGAAAACGTGTACAGCTCTATCGGTTCGTCAGGAGACACGGAAGTTGCTGAAACGTCTGCAAAGTCACAGTGAGTCATTCGTTCACAGCGCGCTTGTCAACAATGCGATTGCAGCCTCGCTCTAGTCAGTGAAGGACTGCGTGTCAGGTCAAGGTCAGATCACCCGGCGCCGGGTTTATTCGTTTCGCTGAAACCGGTTTATGTTTCTCGAACCCAGCCACTCTGTGTTTGTGTGTGTGTGTGTGTGTGTGTGTGTGTGTGTGCTGTGTGTGTGTGTGTATTCTCTTTGTTTTGTTTTTCTGCCCGGTTTTCGCGATGCATGTGTGTGCCACTGCTAGACATGCCGGTGTAGCATCCGGTCCGGTCCCCCCTCTGAAGTAGTCCCCCGGGGGACCAATTCGTGGCAAAAACTGCTCTATAATGGTCCCCCCCTTAGACATCCAGCCTCGTTTTCGACTGGTCCCCCTGGGCGATTTTGGTCCCCCCTCGCATCCAAAATAGGCCCCCTCTCGAACTGGTCCCCCTCTTTTCTAACCAATGTAGAGCTATGTCAGTATTTATTTTTAACTTTATTGTTACAAAACTTTATTGTCCCCAAAAGCACAGGGCCATAGGAACATTTTTTTTCTTTTTTTCCGATTTATGTGCTTGTTGTTATTTTTGTGTGTGTGAGATATATTTGTTTGGTTGTGTTCTTGTTTCTTTCAGTTGTTTTTTTTGCATTGGTTGTTTTTTGCTGTCCACATTTCCTGTCATTTTTTTTAAAACTGGAAATAGCATTTAGAGAATAACATCAAAGACCAAGTATCTAATATTTTCTATACAACGCCATAGAAAAATATTTCTTCAAAATTAAGTAAGTGTCCATGACATGAAAACTAGTTGCCACCTTTGGCTTTCAGCGTACTTCAAGTAGACAGTCAAGACTGAGTACCAGTGTCTCAAATCATGACCCTTGAAACAACAAAAACAGCAGAAGACTAACAGTTCTGGTCTAAGGAGTGACACAAAAAACAGGAGCAAAGTGATGTCCAAGATTCATTATATAAATTACTCTGTCTGTTTTCAATGGGGCCGATTGCCAAACTGGCCCGTATTTCAGCCACCTAGGTTGTCGGCCTGGAGCCTCTCTTTGTGCAACACATACACGGGCGTGTCCAAGAGGGTGGCCTGCAGCAAATATCTCAACCTCCGGTGGCCCAAGTACGGAATGAATTGTCGTGTACTTATAATTATAGGCATGTTTGACACGAGTCACGTGACGTGTCAAGAAGCGTGGCGACCGTTTTCTCATCCCACAAAAAAATAAATAAAAGAAAAGAAAAAACAAATCTAAACTTTTAAAAGTGATTTAACTTCGTAGATTTGCCGTTCTATGTAGCCTATACTTTTGTTTTTTAGTGGCGGACCGTTTCCTCATCCCACAAAAAAAAAAAAAAGAGAAAATAAAAAAAACAAAAGTATAGGCTACATAGAACGGCAAATCTACGAAGTTAAATCACTTTTAAAAGTTTAGATTTGACACTGTAACCTTGACCCAGTTCAAGATCATCTTGAATAACATCTCTGTACAAAAATGAAAATAATTATACATATAACGAAAGAGGTGTGTGTGTGTGTGTGTGTGTGTGCGCGTGTGTGTTTGCGTGCGTGCGTGCGTGAGTGAGTGTGCACGCGTGCGTGCGTGCGTGCATAATGTGTGTGTGTGTGTGTTTGAGAGATGGGGGGAGGAGAGAAAGTGTGGGGGGGCGAGAGAGAGAGAGAGAGAGAGAGAGTGAGAGAGATCCAGAGTCACGTTTTCTACTGAGTTGACACACACTATAACAATAAAGTTAAAAATAAATACTGACATAGCTCTACATTGGTTAGAAAAGAGGGGGACCAGTTCGAGAGGGGGCCTACTTTGGATGCGAGGGGGGACCAAAATCGCCCAGGGGGACCAGTCGAAAACGAGGCTGGATGTCTAAGGGGGGACCATTATAGAGCAGTTTTTGCCACGAATTGGTCCCCCGGGGGACTGCTTCAGAGGGGGGACCGGACCGGATCCTACACCGGGATTACACGATTCAGTACCGGTTCAGTACTGACGACTCCAATGGTTTCTTTCCGTCGTCACGGCCGGTAAACCATGACCACGGCGAAACTAATCATGTATGTAGATATAAGCATCATAGCTTCAGTTATTCCCCTTTCACTTCAGGAAATCTCAGCCAGTGTGTTTGCTGATGCCTGTGTGGTTCAATGTTGAACAACAAAGCATTTTACTCCGGCGTACACAGACCAGTCGGCGGATTGAATTATACTTCACTGACTTAGTGATTCAGTCTCCGGCCTATGACTGGATCGACTGAGTCAGTGGTTACGAAACATGTGCTCGCCGGGAAGAAACAAAGGCCAGTTTCACAACTGAAAAATACACAGTCAGTCAGTCCGGCCACCTTTTCAGCTGTTTTTTCTTCAGTTCGAGTGAAGCACACTCAGTTGTGAGGAGTCAGTGACCACAGGAACGATGATCAGTCTCGGTTGGCCTCAGTGATGGTGAAACAAAACCTGAAGCCACAACCCCCCCACCCCCCCCCCATTTCAAAATAAGACGAAAAAGACTGGATAAGTCGCCAGTCGGATATTTCGAACGTTACAGGCCGACTTTGGAGAAAATCGAGGCAAGCCAAATTGACCGGAGGTGAACTGAACAAATGTCTGCACGAACTGAACTGACGAACTGAACTGACTGGAAACTCCTTGGAAATGGTTCATTCGATGTGATCATGATGCACAATATTCAATATTGTAAAGGAGACAGAAAAACATAGTAAACGTAGTACGAACATTGCGTCGATGCTCACTGATTTCATAGTCAAGTCTTTACAACGCTAATATGTTCTAAGTCAGTCTTAGGGTGGGTGGGTGGGTGTTTGGGGGTTTAACGTCCTTTTCCACCACATAAGGGTGATATCAAAGACGGGGCAACGATGAACAAGCCTGCACAAATATTTGGCCCCAGCCGGGATACGAACTCACGACCCGAGCATTAGAAGTCCACTGGTAACGCTCTACCATTCGGCCACCCCCCGTTCCCCACTCAGTCTTAGACCCCTGCACATGTATATACTGATGTATGTATGTATGTATGTATGTATGTATGTATGTATGTATGTATGTGTCGAGGTTTGCGTTTCTTTATGAAGACATACATGTTTACGAATATATTATGCATAATCATAAAAAATATTATATATAATCATAGATATATCATGCATATATTATCCATACTATGTTCACGTCCCGGCTCAGGTGCGGGCATTCCAACGACGGCAGCTGTCGCGATCACGAGGAAAACGACGATCCACTGAGACATCGTGGTCCCCTGTCTAAGCAAATAAGCATTATTTCAATGAAAATCTCTGTAAACGATCACGAAAACTCACTTGGCGAAAATAGTACCGGGAGGTAAATCGTTCTCTGTTTATCCTTTTGTGGCTTGCCTGCCCCTGTCTGTCAAACTCTGTGACCATGTCTGCCGTACACACAAGGTTGTGCAAAATCTTTCCTCCAAAACAATAGTTTATATCAAAATATAACACAACAGTCCAGAGTGAAACCTCGCATCGCCGTAATATTGCCTCAAGTGGTAGTTAGTGCGGGGGACCCCCCCCCCCCAAAAAAAAAAAAAAATAAAAAAATAAAAAAAATAAATAAAAAAATAAATAATAACAATAATAAAAATAAAATTAAAATAAAATAAAATAAAATAAATAAATAAATAAATAAATAATAATAATAATAATAAAACACGCATCGTCCATTCAAAGAAAGCCGTATTTTCTCAAATACTAGTTACACCAAAGTGAAGTAAACGGTTTCTTTAACCATTCGCTTTTTGTTTTCCCCTAAACTTGAAAATTTGCGGCTTCAAATATTAGAGAATATTTTTGAGTCTGCAGTGCTTTTATTGTGTGGATACTGGGGACACATAATTTATTTATGCTGGCCTTTTTCTCGTTGCCCCGTCTTTGAAATCACCCATAATCATCACCCAACATCCACCCATCCTTCCTGTGTGGATAGTGCTGAAATTCGTCCATGAACGAATCCAACCAACCGCCCATCGCTTTCGAGTCTGCTGGATCGCTCCGTCGTTGGAAAAGCAAGGCTTTTCAACAATATTACACCGGTCCGAGTGTGCACAATGGTCTGTGATATTTTATCTTGACACAAGTGACTGTTTTTGGTGCACGGATGTCTAACGCATTCGGCGGCAGGTTTTCCAGAGTGTTTGAAAAAGACACAGGAAAGTTGTTCTCAGTTAGCCTTGCGAGGACGAACCGAAGTACGATTCTCTCCTGTTTGTCCTCAGCTTAAATTAAACAACATACATGTGCTAAAACACACACCATTCAGATAGCCTTTTCCATTTATGGCCGGTTTCTATATCACCATAAAAATGATTTAATGCAGTAAAAATGATTTACTGCAAACACTTCTCTCCAAAGACAGGACAATTGGGATAGTCGAATGGTAGTATCTGACTTTCAAGTCCAAATGCCCCAGCTTCCAAAGCTGAGAGGAATAGCCTTACCAGTACTACAGACAAGACAAACAAGAACAAATAGAAAATAAGGACAAAAAGAAAAAGAAAAGAAAAAACAAGAAGAAAACCCCGAAATTACCACTCTACACATAACATGAATTAAACATTAAGACACTGTCCCAAGTCCAAGACGGCTTTTGGCAGTCTTTTCTTAGACAGTGTATGTGTAACCGTCAGGTGACTAGGTGCTCGGGTCAGTTGCACGGACAGTAGACATGTGATGGACAGAGTTACTCAGCGTCCTGATCTGCTCCTTCAGACGTTCCATTTCCTCAAGGACACTATTCACAACAGGCTGTTCCGGGCACTGTGCTCTTGCCTCCACTTTGGTTTCGGTGACACTCAGGCGTGACCTCCTGGCCTGCTTGCGTTTCTCCATGACGACATTGAAGGTGTAGAAGAACGGGTTGAGAGCTGAGTTGAAGGGCAGGACAAAGATAGCCATGCCGACACTGACCTCGCTTGAGATGGGGGTCCCTGAAGAAGCCAGCAGCCCCAGCAAGCCGACGGGGAACCAGCACAAGAAGTCGGACAGCACGATGGTGAGGAGGCGACGTGCAATGGCCACATCCCGGGAGTTGTCTGAACGCGCCGAGGACATGGAGTTGAGACGCACGGACCAGTAGATAACCCCTTGACCAAGTGCAATCGCAAGAAACAGGGCGAAGTTGAATATTACCAGGATGCCAAAAGAATAGTGTTGACCGTCGAATTTCTTCCGAGTAACTGGAAGCGGGATACAAATGGCGTTCTGACTGTAAAACTTCCAGTGTGACGTCATGGGCAAAAGGGGGACAGCAGCTATAGTAATACCAACTAGCCATATTATCCCACAAGCCAACGCGGCCGACATTCTCCGAAAGTGAAACCTGCTGAAAGGGAAACGGAGAACAAGAAAACGGTCGAGAGTGATGAGACAGATGCTGAGAGCGGACACCTCGCTGGACAGCAGCGAAAGAAAACCAGCAATGTGACACGCGGTGTGGTTCTTCCACAAGACGTCGTACCAAAGGTAACTACCCTGAAATGCACGGTCAGCACCACCGATGATGAACAGGTACACGCCCATCAGAAAATCCGCCACGCTAAGGTTCGTGACAAACACGTGGAAGCCTGTCTGAACTGAGTGGTTCCCCAGGAAAACTCTACCCGCAAAACTGGCTGTATTACCAACAAAAGCCAAGACCGCGAAAATCCAAAGGAAGGCACGATACAGATTTGACCTCAAAAGATCGTCACACGAAGACAGCTCGTCCATTTGTGTGTGGCAGTTTCTCAAGTCAAAATAGTGCGGTAACACGGTCTCACAACACAATTTATAGTTATCTGTGAAGACTTTCTGCAGGGATTGCAGATTGCGTAACATTTCCAAGGGGAAATCTGTTAGCAACAAACCTCTGATATCGAGATTTTTAAGTGCTGGCGTCGACTTGAATGGCTCCTCGGCCATTACATTGATGGCAGCATGTGACAGATTAAGTATAGCCAAACGGGAAACTCTCGCAAGCGTGTTTTCATCGTACGTTTTGATGTTTGTGTGGGACAAATCAACAACGCGCAAGAACGCATGACTCCGAACACCGGTCTCTATGGTTACCAAGGGATTGTGAGCCAGGATTAACTCTCTCAGGTTTTGCAAACCTGAAAGGAACTGCATGTTAAGCGTACGTAGCCTGTTTCGACTGAGGTCTAAAGTTCTGAGATTCGGGAGCATCAGATATGGAATGCCAGCGATGCCACACTCGCGAAGAACAACTTTCACCAGGAAGACGTTCTTTGTCAAATCGTCTGGACTCAAACCAGAACGGCTTGCGTCAAGATAGCGTAACTGAGGAAATGACGCTGCGAGAAATCTCCCAGGACAAACGAACGCTGGACCCTCACAATGGCAATCTTCAGGGCACTGTACGTCACAAAATGACTCATCGTCCCAGTACGGGCACTGGACACTGCCGTCACACACGTGATAAACGTGAAGACATACGGTGGAAGCGCGGCAGCGATAGTAGCCTGGGCACTCGTAGGTGGCACAATACAACTCATCCTCGCCACCCGGACAGTCGGCCACATCGTTACAGCGCACGTACACCGGTAGGCAGAACGACCCGTCGGAACACAGAAAATGCGTTTCTGGACATTGTGTAATGTCTTCCAAAGGATACATGGTGTAGAACCCGTCTGCTGTAAAATTTACCAGTGCGGGTGTGAAGCTAGTAGTTTGGACATGTGTTTGAATGTGATCCTTTTGGCACGTCTCGTCAGACCCGTCGATACAGTCGAAAACTCCGTCGCAAGATTTTGATTTAGGTATGCACTGGTTGCTCTGGCACTTGTATTCCGAACACTTTCCAAACACGCAGAAATCCTCGTCCGTTCCATCCTGGCAGTCCTGTCGATGGTCGCAGACTAGAGAGTAATGTATTCTTCTCTCATGACAGTCGCATACATAAAACGCAGACTGACTGTCCGTGTTGGATGACGCGCAAAATGTGGAATATGTCTGTGCAGCGACTGGTGCATATTGGTCACATGACAGAAAGTTGCGTGTCGTGTGACTTTCGGGACACCGTACAAGGGCGGCAGATGATGATGTATTGGATGCTGACACATTTTTCAAAGAAGGTACTAAACGCAAGCTGTCAACAGTGTATTGATGATTCTCTTTCTGTCGTTCACAAACAATATATATGTCTGAGAGATGTTCATCACATGATACTGCTCTCACTGTGACAGGATTCTCTGAGACAACCATAGCACACGATGACAGCGACACAGACTGGTTAACCGGTATCAGATTGTACGCTATCGTTCCATCGGCCCAGCGCCAAATATTCTTGTACACGGCTGATGCTAGTACTATTGGGGCCCCAGCGGCGGGAGCTAGATCTCCTGATACTTCGACTGCTTTTAGACCAATAAACATATTACTAATGTTGAAACTGCTTACGAGAGCATCCCACTCTTTAGGTGTCTTAGCCATAGCTAGTGACAAGGAATGTTTTTCACAAGCGGATAATGCTGTCTTCCAATTAGCGAGTTCTGCACGAAAGACTGAGAAGCATTTTTGTCCAGATTCAATCATTCCTGGACACGCCGATTTCGAGTAGGAACAGTTATGCTCGTCTGTTGCACCCTCACAATCTACCTCCATGTCGCAAACGAAAAGATCGTCTAAAACTACACGTGGCACAGCCGAGCAGTTGAGCAGTCTGACCTCATCTTTCCTAGGTTTTGGAAAAATGGCATACACCATCTTGAAATTACCACATTTCGTATTCGTGAACACTCTGAATTCCACGGATGGCGGTCTCCTTGCTCGTTTACGCAGCGGTAGCTCGTAGCCGCACCCATTCACTGAGAGTAATCTAGACCGATAGCTAATCAGCTCTACGACAGCAGTGCAATAGAAATCACAGGGTTGATCAGGTACATCAATGCCAGCGTCAACGACAGATACACTGGTATAGAGCACGTGCATGTCTGGTACTTCGACGAGAAGGGTCTCGTAATAATAGAGCTTGACTGCGTTGACAGGTGGTTGGTTGGCCCATCCGAAATTATCAAAGAAATTCACTTGTAACAGCCGAGGCACGATGTCAAAGCTGAGACGCAAACACACGTCTACTCCCCAGACCGTCGTGAGTACTTTCTTGGACAAACTGTTGACTACAGTTCCAAGGCATCCGTATTTGTCTACACAGTGTGGAAGCACATATATGCTGAAGTCAAAAAAACCCGCGATGTAAGTCTTAAAGTTTGTCCGAACGCCTTTCTTTATTTCTGAAGGAGTCACGACAATAACATCGTTTTCTCTGGGTGCTTGAAATATGTATGCACAAGTATTATTACCCCTACCAGTCCAGACCGTCACGAGTTTTTCGGTTACTGGATTCATCTGCTTTACTACGAGAGGCAGACTGCAGTCGATAAGGAAATTAACTGTAGAGTCTGTAATACTTTCCAAACATGCCACGTCACTGGGTACCTGCTGCACACTAGTAGAATCGTGAATGTGAGGACTGTGGGAGCGATCACCTCCGCGCTGAACGTCATTCCAAACTGTACTGCTTGGAAACTCATTCTTGGGAGTTGGGGACGTGTAAACTACAGGACACAGACACACGTCGATTTACGCACACTTGATCCAAAAGTATGAGGCAGCTGGTTACAGAAATAATAATAATAATAATAATAATAATAATAAATATGCGGCCCTCACAGCATGTACGGCCACTAAGCGAATCACCTACACCTGGGCCTGTTTAAATGGTCTGCAATCTCAACAAAAAGTCACAGTGTGTCTTAAAAAACAACAACAACAACAAACAAAACAACCAACCAACCAAACAACAACAACAACAACAACAAAAAGAACTATCCGACTGTGCAAAATGCACGGTCAACTCTGTCACAGAGTTTTCAGCGTCTCTGATACCCCTATAAACACCAAGGGCACCCGATTTCACAGCTCAGTTGAGCGAGAAAGGTCGCAGTGGCTAGTCTTCTCGTGCAGCATACAACACCCGCCAGACACTGTAGCGATGTGTCTCGCTCACTAACCGAAAGCACAATGAAGCCGCTGCAAACTCACGCTCTGGCTTTATAATGGTCTCCAAAGCGCCCGCCAGACACTGTAGCGATGTGTCTCGCTCACTAACCGAAAGCACAATGAAGCCGCTGCAAACTCACGCTCTGGCTTTATAAGGGTCTCCAAAGCGCCCGCTAGACACTGTAGCGATGTGTCTCGCTCACTAACCGAAAGCACAATGAAGCCGCTGCAAACTCACGCTCTGGCTTCATAAGGGTCTCCAAAGCGCCCGCTAGACACTGTAGCGATGTGTCTCGCTCACTAACCGAAAGCACAATGAAGCCGCTGCAAACTCACGCTCTGGCTTTATAAGGGTCTCCAAAGCGCTCGCCAGACACTGTAGCGATGTGTCTCGCTCACTAACCGAAAGCACAACGAAGCCACTGCAAACTCACGCTCTGGCTTTATAAGGGTCTCCAAAGCGCTGAAAACTCTGCTACTGTGACAGGGTTGCATGCACGCACAGTCGCAGGAGTCGCGGTTGTGAAAAACACAGTGTTTGCGGTTTTTCGGTTTATCAGAGCGTGATTCGTGTTTTCTGACCTACAACCGGAAGTGCTTGACACTTAACCAACAAGTTTAGGGGAGACAACCAGCAGCGTTTCACTCCAATACATCAGAGAACTCAAACTGCCAAATGCCAAATGCCAGTAAAGCGAGAGTGGCAAGGTAACGCCAAAAATGTTTGACCCTTTTCAAGATCTCACACAAGGTAGCAGTATCAATAATAATAATAATAATAATAATAATTTATTTATATAGCGCTTAATCTACATGTAAGGTAGTTCGATGCGCTAAGAGTACAGGTAAAGAGACAGATAGAAGTGTAGGTTCAGGGCCAGGGAAACTGCATGTATGGTACTTAATAAGGAGACGGAGGCAGGTTAGACGGTGCTATGAGATGAAAACAGGTAGGTTTTTAGATTTGTTTTGAAGGTTTCGAGGGAGGTTGACTGGCGGAGCGAAAGAGGCAGAGAATTCCAGGCTTTTGGACCAGCGTAGGAGAAGGCTTTTGGAGCAGCGTAGGAGAAGGCTCGAGAGCCAACAGAGGAAAGTTTAGTACGTATGTTTCAAACCTTGTGCACACTGTGCAGCCTTCTCTGATCATTATGAGAAACAGTGTATCTTACTTATCTTTGCCTTTCCAGCCCTACCTTGCTTACCGTTGGATGTATCTGAATTTTACTTTCTAGCAGTTATAGGCTCTATTTAGGTAGTCGAGCGTATGACATGTAATTTTGCCATGTACATGTCAGACTGTTATTCTCGATATTATCTTGTAGTCTAATAGGTTTGTTGTTGTTGTTGTTGTTGTTCGTTTCTTGTTTTCTTTTGTTTTTCATTTTATTGTTTTGTTTTTGTTTGTTTCTTTGTTTAGTTGGTTTTTTTGTTTGTTTGTTTGTTTGTTGTTGTTGGTTTTTTTGGGGGGGCGTCTCTTATCTTTTCTTTTGTTTTACATTTTGTAGTCTAGCAACGGCAAATTATAAACTGGCACGTGTGCTACAATTTCTACCGTTGAAAAACAAAGTTTCATTATCAATGTCATTGGAGCTGCTGATTGTTCTCGTTACACACACTACGCTAACTGTGTACCTTTTCACTCACATTAGTAGCAGTCGGTTCACCGAACCAGCTATCCCCCCCCCACACCACCACCACCACCCACCCACACACAGAGGCAAAAGCTCATTAATAATAATGATAATAAGGCGCCTATCCCCGGGGAGCGAGCTCTAGGCGCCTTACAATCTAAAATTGAAGTAATAAACACAATACACCACATTCACTAAACGTACACTATGCGAGAACAACTAAAAAAGTAACAGAGCACAGATTAAGAACAGATAACACATCAAAGACAGACAGAGACAATTAAAACACGTTTGAATCAAAAACCAAGACCGTCACCGAACACACACAACCTAGGTAAAACAAAACACAAATGAGAAAAAGAACCAGTGATAAGGACTAAAAACAAAAGCATAGACTGGACAGCTTTCAGCGATGAGCCAGCGAAAACTTTAAATGATAGCAGTGGTGAACAGCTAAAAGTAAGACTGACACTATGAGACTTGCATATGATACCATCCTTGCCCATTTTGAGATCACAGCTCACAAGTTTGTAGAGAACGGCAGATCAGTCCTGATACTTTAAAAACAGCATAATTTGGTAAACTGAGACACCCCCCCCCCCTTCTTGAAACAAAGGAAAACCACTTACCCTCTTCCTGGTGCGTTTCAGAAATGCCGTCCCTGTTTTCTGACACTCCTGTAACAACGGAAGGAATAGACGTCGCGTCCCGCATGGTAAAATCTGCGGTGGATCCAGGGAAAACTCTCCACGACATATTGTCTGCTTCCACATTGCACACGTTTCTCCAGTGTGGTATGCATATGAATAGCAACAACACATAGCACGTGCTCATTGTGTATGGGTGGAGTGTGTGTTCTTCCATCAGTGCACGGTGTTACTGCAAAATACGTTTCCGTTGTCCAGAGATCGCAAATAATGAGCCGACGTTGTAGTCAGGCATAATTATTACGATCCAGGATTGGGTGGAGCGCACTTGCTGAAAAAACAAACAAACAAACAAACAAACAAAAACAGAAAGAAGGGATAATTCAGACTGACTGATATGATCAGATGGATTGGTAATTATTTTGTTATGATTTGTTTGCCTCAATAAGCAACAGGGAAGTCACAAGGCATGAACAAGCATCGACGATCTAGAGGGTGACGTCAAATGTTTAGTTCACGGAATTGACGTCATTCTCTCTCTCTCTCTCTCTCTCTCTCTTTCTCTCAAATGTTTAGTTCACGGAATTGACGTCATTCTCTCTCTCTCTGTCTGGACTTTGAACAGAGACAAAGGAGTTTCACTGATTTGTGATTGTGATCCGAACACCATGTAAAAATTAGAAACAAAGATATAACCGTGCTAAACTCAGGTCATATGTAGCAAAATCAATCCCTATCCCTACAAAACCCATTAAAATGCCCTTTTCACGTCGCATTCTCTAGATGCCAAAGCCATTCAGCGTCAGGTAGCAGATGGAAAAGGTTCAAATTGCTTGGTGGGGAGCCGGGGTGGCCGAATGGTAGAGCGTTGGACTCTCAATGCTCGGGTCGTGAGTTCGTATCCTGGCTGGGGCCAAATATTTGTGCTGGCTTTTTCATCGTTGCCCCGTCTTTGATATCACCCGTATGTGGTGGAAAAGGACGTTAAACCCCCCAAACACCCCCCCTTCAAATTGCTTAGAGGCGTTGGCATCATTCACTAACATTTGCTGCAAGGAGTCAGCAGGAATGTAGCGCCGCCAACAAACGTAAAACCTTGTAAGCCTCGTGAAACCTTGAAGGTTAATGACGTTGTGTCTACAACAATGTTATGCAAGTGCCTTGCTCTGCAACTGTAACAATAGTTAACAACAACAATAACAACAAAAACCAACAATAACAACTATCATTTCCTTATCCAGAAAACTCGATTGTTTCTGGTACGCATATTCAGCTCTGTGCTCAAATAATGATGGTTTGTAGTATTAACGATTGGATGCCTGTCTAGTTTCATGCGTGTCTGCTTAATTGCGTCATTTATAGTCCAGTATGTGTTTATTCTGTGACGTAAATAATATTAATATTATGCGAGCACAAATTATTTGGTTCTTTTTTGTGCGCGTTATGCTCTTGTATTAACGTTTGATTGATTTTGTATTACTCTGTGTGTGTGTGTGTGTGTGTGTGTGTGTGTGTGTGTGTGTGTGTGTGTGTGTGTGTGTGTGTGTGTGTGTGTGTGTGTGTGTGTGTGTGTGTGTGATGATTTACCGTTTGTGCAAGTGATGTTTCCTCATATTTACAGTTACGTTGATGTTTGATTTACTTTGTAGTTACTCTCTCTCAGTGTGTGTGTGTGTGTGTGTGTGTGTGTGTGTGTGTGTGTGTGTGTGTGTGTGTGTGTGTGTGTGTGTGTGTGTGTGTGTGATGATTTACCGTTTGTGCAAGTGATGTTTCCTCATATTTACAGTTACGTTGATGTTTGATTTACTTTGTAGTTACTCTCTCTCAGTGTGTGTGTGTGTGTGTGTGTGTGTGTGTGTGTGTGTGTGTGTGTGTGTGTGTGTGTGTGTGTGTGTGTGTGTGTGTGCGTGCGAGAAATGGTTTATTGTTTGTGCACGTGATTTCTTCTCAGGTATATATTTCCTCTCATTTCTTCAATTAAACTAACCGAAGAAACAAATAAATAATAATTGCAGAATAATATTATTTTGCCAGTTGTGACGTCAATATCGGTCGGAAATACATGATGCATCCGTGATTTAGAGAAGTCATCTTTGCCCTGAGAATTCAGTCGAAAGCTTGTTTGACATATCTTATATTGTACTTAGTGTTGACTATTACAGGCTCGGAATAGTTTTGAGTAAAAGAATCACGTGTAACCATTAGGTCTACTGACAGTGACTTATGCACTTTGGTAAAGCAGTTTGTTTTCTGAAAAAAATATAGTTCTTGTTGCTACGTGCTATTTCCTGGATCATAGAATTAATATGAAGTGGAGTAACTGATCATCTGGGAATCTAATTCTACTCGTTTGCCTCAGGAGGCCTGTGTCAGATTCCTACATTCAAAAAAGCTGTCTGGAGCATTGTGGGGCGGCGGGGATTTTGACTGTGTGTCGGTTGAGTGGCAACTTGGGTTGGAATCAAAGGGGTGACAACTACGAGTACAAGATCCTACCGTGACACTGCAACGGTTAGAAATCCCGAACGAAGTCGCTGTACGTTTTCTGTGTCGCCCGACAGGTCCGCAAAGGCTGAAATTACAGGTGTGGGAAATCCGAGACAACGAAACGGGACTGTACTGTTTACTGGTGGCGCCGGGCTGGTACAAATTTTCACCCGTAAGATCGTAAATAAACGCTTGAAGCACTCATCTACCCCTCGCGGAAACACTTGTTTTTCTCGACAGTAACTGTATTTTTTTTCAGGTTTTTCCTCGTTTCAGTTTTGCTTAGTTGCTCCCTGCTGCACGAACTTGGATGCGCCACAGACAGAAGATTTACAACCGTGTTTTCCTGATAGTGTGCTACGAACTCTAGTCTATAGTTTGTAGTGTACGAACTACTTGGCATCTGGCAGACACGAAACTAGGCTCACGAATTGCTCTGTCCTGTGGTGTCTTACATCATTCTACTAAGGGCTCCGTCAGACACGAATTGCTCTGTCCTGTGCTGTCTTACATCATTCTACTAAGGGCTCCGTCAGACACGAATTGCTCTGTCCTGTGCTGTCTTACATCATTCTACTAAGGGCTCCGTCAGACAGGAATTGCTCTGTCCTGTGGTGTCTTACATCATTCTACTAAGGGTTCCGTCAGACACGAATTGCTCTGTCCTGCGGTGTCTTACATCATTCTACTAAGGGCTCCGTCAGACACGAATTGCTCTGTCCTGTGCTGTCTTACATCATTCTACTAAGGGCTCCGTCAGACATGGAGATTTTGCACGCCTGCCAGCGGTAACACGCACTTCCAGCCAGTTAGATCGGCTCACCAAGGGCATTGAAGCGCCACGCCGTCAGCTCGTTTTCTTAGTATATTACATGTTAGTAAGTTCCCATTGTGTATTAATATTATTTTAACTGTCTTTTGTCCGTCCATTGTCCCGATGAATTGCCCTCTAGGGATTAATAACGTTCTATTGAAATGGATTGAAAAAAAAAAAGAACAAGTTAAACTCGACCCAAATTGCTACGATCTCTACCGAAGCTGATCCTAGTCTTCACTTCCGGCCTGCCCTCACCATCTCGATTTCCATGGAGTTCCACCAAACAGATTGGAAACCATGGCAGACGTTGACCGCACTGTGTAACCATCCCGTGACTCCATTCTGCCTTCCCAGCATGCCATTGTGCTATCCCAGCATGCCATTGTGGCGCAGGGCGTGGATGTGGTTGGACAAAGCCTGGCGATAATGACCGGATATGGGAATCGGCTGACATGGTATGCTAACCCCGAGCGACCTCCGACTCGCACTAGCAACACGTGCAGTTGTCAGGTGCCTAGCCTTGTGCGCGTGCGCGCTGGCAGTTTGTTCGATTAATACTTGAACAGTAGCTAAATGCGTGCCTGAGTGGGAGAAGCTAAAATTACGCTCGGTGATAACAGTGCGTACGTATTTTCTCCGACTTACGAAGTTGGCCATGAAATTGGCTGAATGCCAAAGTGATTGCTTTGAGAGAGAAAAGGCTGTAAACTTAAAGAAACCTTAGTCCCTGCTAGAAACGATGTGGCTGGTTCTTATCACAAAGTCCTCTCCCTGACGTAATTATTCTTGTACATGTATTCACAGCACTGCCCCCACCTACTGTAGGAACTGATACCCGTCTATCAACCAGCACGCAACTTCTCTCCGCCTGCGGCTCCCTTCGATTGACGACACCAGCAAAACGAGGTACGGTGTAATGTACTTCGAGAATGCAGCTCCCAAACTGTGGAACTCTCTTCCTGACTCAGTGAAGGAGGCGGTCAGCATCGCCGTATTCCGGAATCGCCTGAAGACTCATCTCTTCAGCGCATCACCCCGTTCAACAGAGATCTGTGTTTTTCCCCCCTCTGTCTATCTGCTGAAACCTCTCCCTAAGTGCCGTGGGCACTCAGTTCGGGTGGAGTCTCCACCACCACCACCACCACCACCACCACCATCATCATCATCATCATCATTATCATCACCACCATCACTGCCATCATCATCAACGGAAGTATATTTTGTTTAGCAGGCAAAATCTTTGTTGTTGTTGTTGTTGTTGTGTGAAATCACATCAGTGCAATCACATCGTCACTGAATGCGAGAACACCATTTCGCAGTACGATGGTAAGGTAAGTCAATATCTTTTATTATCTTACCTGGCGTCGCTCACGTCAAAACTTACTTAGTTACCTCAGGTGAAAAAGTTACAACAGGGAATTTGTTTTACAATGAACTCTCTTAGCGTCAAGCGGCAGCTGAGGACAAACAGACTTAGCCCTCCTCCAAATAACTACATAAACACCAGCAACAACAGCAACAACACAATAACTTTAAAAAACAAACCACCAATCAAAATAAAACAAACAAAACAACAAAACAAAACAACAACAGCTAAACAAGAAGCCCCCCCCCCCAAAAAAAAAAAAAAACAAAAAAAAAACACAAAAAAACAACAACAACAAACAAACAAACAAACAAACAACAACAACAACAACACCCCATACCCACAAAAAAAGAAAACGAACAAAAATCCAAACAGAACGAAGAAGAAGAGAGGAAAACAAACAAACAAACAAACAAACAAACAAACAAACAACAGCAATATAAAGAAAACAACAAAAAACACACATATTAAAAATAAATAACATCAACAAGAAAAACAAAGACGACAGCAGCATCAAGCTTCCACCCTGTCCTTTAACTCCCCACCCCGCCACACCCGTCTCCCCTCCCCAGCCCCCCAACCCCTTTCAGGAGAGAAAAAAACAGAGAGGGGCATGTAAATTACAATTAACGAAAGTAGATCAGCCCACATATTTTCCAGGGAAACAGACGGGGAAGCGTTAGTGAAGTTGTCGTCCCCTGGAGGCGGAGCGGCCACGTCCCAAACGTCACATCCCGAGTGTCAAGCCCTCGACAGTCAGACTCAGCAGGGACGGCCAGTGCACGTGCAAATCGGATTGCCGCTCGTGCAAAGACCTCGCGCTGTCGTCGTGGCCAGCTCTGGAAGACCGGGGTGTTGCAGCTGATCGTCTCCAGCGGTCCCGTTAATCGGGCCACGTGACATGCCCCGCAACCGCGCGTGCAACACCACTCCAATTTGGACGATTGCTGTCGATGGTAAATTCTCTTTAGTTCGCGTCTGGAGATCGTAGGAACAGAGCGGAACTGGGCAATGGAGGGAGGGGACGGAGGGGGGGGGGATTTCAGGAACGTTCAGCCAGTAGAGTAAAAGAGTTTCGATGTGTTTTACCTCCCCTTTGAATGCTTCCTTCTACGTATAGTTCAACAGTGTTTTGAGTCCTCGACCACCGCGTTCGAATCCCGGCTGGGGCCAAATATTTGTGCTGGCTTTTTCATCGTTGTCCTGTCTTTGATATCATCCGTATGTGGTGGAAAAGGACGTTAAAGCCTCAAACACCCACCCACCCTCTGGCCTTTTTCTCTTTGATATCACCCTTGCGTGGTGGAAAAGGACGTTAAACTCCTAAAAACAAACCCACCCACCCACCCTCGACCACTGCCGGGATCATTAGAAGTATTGTGCCAGAATCGGACAGGTTTGCTGCGAGACTTCAAGAACTGTAGGCACGCTTGTGATGCGGCTAGGCTCACAATGTCAGTCAGTAATACACAGGCGCCATACCACACACAGGGCCTTGATTTCAAGTGCAGTGTTGACATAAGTGACCGTTTTGAAGCAATATCTAATCGCATGTGATAAAACTGTTCACGACGTTGTTAGAAAGTGCCAGACATGCACCCCCCCCCTTTTTCCCCAACTCTTCAGTCTTCGCCATCTCCACTGAACTTCCTACCAAACCATGGATGAAATCCACGCAGAGCTTGGGGCATTTATTATTAAGCATGATGACGAGGATGGGGGACGATGGTATGATGATGATGTTGCTATGGAGGTCCATGTGGTTTGGGACTGCGTGACAGGGCCGCATCCCGTGCTTCCTGCCAGACACGCTTATTGAGGCTTCCAAGTTCCCGACCGCCCAAGAGAAGAATACAGAACTCGCCAGTCACCTGTCTTGGCACAGCATTCAGCGTCCCTTGCACTTGCAGAGTCTGACAACATGTGCTCAGCAGGCAGGGGAAGCTTAATGAGTGCACGACCCTCGCGAGTGTGCCATGACTCCACCAGTACAAGAGCGGGTATTGAAGGGTTGGGATTTTCCTGAAGTCCCAATCGAGTCAAATTTTGTTTGCAGATTCGAATGTCGTCGTCGTCGTCATCCTCTGTGTCAGTAGAAGGGGGTGGGGGGGCTTTGTAGGCTTAAGCCCCATACTCCCCCTTCCCAACCGGAGGGGGGGGGGGAGCAGAAACGGTTATAAAAACGAGTAGGTTTTACCAACCCTCCCTTCTCCTACCCTTTCCCCCGCTGAGTGAAAATCGGCTGTCGTAAATATAAAAGTCGAGCGTCTCCCCCCCCCCCCCCCGCACCTCCCTTCCTGGCTGAGCTAAACAGGCAACAATTTATCGGGGGGCTAAAGGGCAAAAAAAAAAAGTAAAAAAACCCAAACAAACAAAAATATGACTAAACACACACACACACACACACACACACACACACACACACACACACACACACACACACACACACACACAACAACAACAACAACAACAACAACAACAACAGCAACAACAACCAAAACAAAACAAAAATGAGAATTGATCCGCCCCGTATCTGTCTGTCAGAGTCTTTGTGTCTCTCTGTTTGTCTGTCTGTCTGTCAGAGTCTTTGTGTCTCTCTGTTAGTCTATCTTTCCCTCTCTCTGCTCTGTGTGTGTGTGTGTGTGTGTGTGTGTGTGAGAGAGAGAGAGAGAGAGAGAGAGAGAGAGAGAGAGAGAGAGAGAGAGAGAGAGAGAGAGAAATGACAAATGTTTTATTCAGTAGAAGCTCATGGCCCATGACTGAAAGGGGGGGGGGGCAGTGCATGCACACTCACCCGCAATTCACATCTATATAAGATGCAAAACATCACATCTCAAGCACAAGGCACAGTACACATATAGAACAATCGTACGATGTATATATGCCATCGTCCAGGTATAACGACAGAAACCGGGAAAACTATTCATAAATATTAGAAGTTAGTAAGTCGTTAGACTTGCTTACTAGTAGGGTGATCGTACAGTAAATTGTTCATTAGTGCATCCAGAAGCCCGAGGTAACATTTAACATAATATTCATCTAGACACACTTCTTTCTGATCTCAAGAGCTTTGTAAATAGAGAGTTTCGTAAATTTCATAATAATGAAGACAGATTGAGTGATTTACAGAAAAGGAGAGAGAGTACAAACAGTTGTGTCACATTAGAGAGAGAGAGAGAGAGAGAGAGAGGGTACCACATCTTCATCATCAGAGCCCGTTTTTACCGTCAGCTGTACGCAACCAGAGCAAGCGGAAAGAGAAAGGGACGGGTAGGAAAGACAGACGGAAGGGATGCAAGGGGGACAAAAAGTGAGGCACGGCAAAGGTCCGACGCTTGAGGGAATACCCCCCCTCCCTGAGTGTGGCGAGAGTAATTTCCCTGCAAGGGCCCCATTTGTCGTGCGTAAATGTGCTAAATGAATTCCAGCAGAGCGATGAATAATTGAACATCACAGTAAGTGGCGGGAAGACACCAGTTGAATTGTCTCTCAAAATCCCCGAAGCGAAGGAAAGGGAGATGTTCTCACTCAGACGGTTCTTTCGTTGCTTGTACTATTATCCTATCGACGGAGTCTTGTCTGAAAGCGGGAACGTCTCTAGGCACATCTGCTTTTGTTTTCCTCATTACGTACCGTACGTCGTGGGCGATTTTGCACCCACACTTTCATTCAAAAGTCCTTAGCACAGTCAATTATCGTTTTGGATGTACGAAACTTCACGGCTTTGTCAGTAAGAGTGTTGGGGAAGTGCTCACCAAAACTTGTGACTTTGATTTAAACAAACAAGTAAGTGAACAACAACAACAACAACAACAACAACAACAACAAAAACATTGTATAACCCTCCCCGTACTAAGTTTTTCACCCACGACCGTACGGCGCGCAAGTTTCCTTCTTTAAAAACATGGGTAGTTTGGGACCCACGACGTACGGCGCGAAAGCTTCCTTCTTTAAAAACATGGGTGGTTTGGGACCCACGACGTACGGCGCGCAAGCTTCCTTCTTTAAAAACATGGGTGGTTTGGGACCCACGACGTACGGCGCGCAAGCTTCCTTCTTTAAAAACATGGGTGGTTTTGTACCCAAGACGTACGGCACGCAACTTTTCTTCTTCTTTGAAACCATGGGTGTGTTTTCACCCAGTACATGCCGTACGGACACGCTTTGTCTTCTGTGAAGGCATGGGTGTGTTTGCACCCACGTTGTACGGCACGCAGGTTTTAGGCGACCTACGCCGTGGATGCAAAAGCCACCCTTGCTTCTGAAAGAAGCGTTGATGGGCTTCTGTTACTTAGGCACTGTTAGTGTCATAGTTTTCTTCCTCTGATTTTGATCTCTTGACTGGCAATGTGAGTACGCGCATTATACTACAATTTCTGTGACCTTGAACTCTTCCTATGGACGTCTTTCAGTATAGTGTTTTACTTCATACGTATATTTGTAACTTTGATTGGTCGTTGTTTGAGAGTGGCCGAATGGTAGAGGTTGGACTTCTAATGTTCGGGTCGTGAGTTCGTATCCCGGCCGGGGCCAAATATTTGTGCTGGCTTTTTCATCGTTGCCCCGTTCTTGATATCACCCGTATGTGGTGGAAAAGGACGTTAAACCCCCAAACACCACCCCCACCCCGTCGTTGTTTGATGTCTGTTGTTTATAGTATGTGTGGTGGTAATGAATTACTTTTGTTTCGAGTCAATTTAAACGCTCTCGTCCTTTTCTGCAGATCTTATTTTTAAATGATTTGTTGTCAGTCTTCCTTGTAGTCTGCTTGTGGTCTTCAGTTTCTATTTTATTTTTGTCTCGTGATTTGTTGTCTGTTTAGTTTAGGTCAGTTGGATGTGATGATTTCTGGTTTTAGAATAATTATTGTGTTGTGTGTACGTCGCCTAGAGTTTGGCTTCCACGGATAAGCACCCTACCACCACCACCACCACCACCACCACCACCACCATCATCATCATCATCATCACTGTTATTATCATTATTGTAGTAGTAGTAGTAGTAGTAGTAGTAGTAGTAGTAGTAGTAGTGGTGGTAGTAGTAGTATTGATAAGGTCGAAATGTGAATCCTTCACTTTTTCTTCCTTATCTTCATAGTCTAAAAGCCCCCCCACCCTCCACCCGCTTTTCCTCCGACCCTCTCCCCTCCATGTCTATAGGTGAGCATGTAGCATGCTTGTGTGTGTGACTGTAAGTGTCTGTCTATGTTTGTAAGGTCAGAATTTTCTTTTTCGTTTTGTTTCTACTTTTTTCAGTTTTTTGTTTTTAATTTCAATTTTAATTTGTTTAAAAATATTTTTCAATCTGTTCAGCGCTTTGAACTGTTATTATGGCTACACCTTTATAAATTCACATTATCATTATTATTATTATTATTAGTGTAGTTGTTGTTTGAAATGGTTTACTTACGTACATCCTCTTAACCTGTCTTCCAGTCAGTGCCTCGCTCTGAAGAAACGACATTAAAGGAACTTCCTGCATGCGCGCGCATGCCCTGTAGCGGCATCTCCTGTTTCAGGAACGGTGCACGCCTGTTTGTTTTTCGTTTTCGTTCCTTCTCTGGCCATTTTAACTAGTGCTTCAATACTTGTGTTTGTATGATGTTTGCTTATAGTGTTCGTCGTGGTTTTTCCTATTTGCCTTCCCAGGGAGTAGGCATAGCCGAATGGTAGAGCGCCGGACTTTCAATGCTCGGGTCGTGAGTTCGAGTCCCGGCTGGAGCCAAATATACGTGCCGGCTTTTTCCTCGTTCTTCCGTCATTTATAACACCCTTACGTGGTGGAAGAAGACGTTAAACACCCATCCACCCACCCTATTTGCCTTCTTAGGCCACCAGCACCTTCTAAACGAGACACTAAACGACCAAGCACCACAAACAGCACCACCACCACCACCACCACCACCACCACCACCACCAATTGCTATACCACTACTCTGGTCTTGACAGTGCCTTGGCGGTGAAGTCTCGTCATGCAGAAACACGCATTAACAAAATTTGCAGATTTGCAGGCGTAAGGACACTAACTGAGCGTGTTGTCGAGTTTGGTGTTTGTTTGAAGTATCTTGTTTTGCGAAAAATCATGATTTTCGTGATTTTTTGTATTGCGTAGGGCAAGGTGCATGCTAGGGGGTTGCAAGAGGAGACAAGCTGCCGGCGAACCCGGGAATTTTTGCGGAGAAGAGAGACAAAAGTGACGTGAGTGGATTTGGGCGAAGCGGCTACAGAAAGTAGACTAACATTACACCAGAGAAGCCTGAGCGTAAAGGAGACATTCAGTTCTTTTTTTTTTTTAACTCCTGGAAGGTGCGTGCCCTTGAATAGTGCGTGGTAAATTTTGTTTCTAGACTGAAGCATTTTCAGGGGGTGTCTACGATGCCTGAGGCTAATAGTAATGGCAGTATATAGACATTTTGGGGCTTCGTGCATATGTATTCTTTGACCTGCAGCGGGTGGAATGGCGAGAATCATTTCAATGGAACAGAATGACGTGAGACACAGTGGCTGTGAGAGGAAGGCCCTCAGGATGGAGTCGAGTCTGTGGCTCGCGTGGGCACACGGTATCGGGACGAGTTCACCAGCAGTCCACGTTTCCGCCCTACTCGCTGTCTTCCCTCCTGTGTCATTAATCTTTCAGAGCAAAATGGCTGCCCAGTTCCGGAAACGCCGCACCGTCGGCTAGATTGGTTGGACACGGAAACTTGGGAATTATCATCTCTCTCTCTCTCTCTCTGTCTCTCTCTCTCTCTCTCTCTCTGTGTCTGTCTTTGTCCTTCCGTCCATCCGCCTGTCTCTGTTTGTCCGTCTGTATGTCTCCCTGTTACCACCCTGTCTCTATTTGTCTGTCTCCCAAGGTCTGTCTGGCACTCTGTCTCTGTTTGTCTGTCTGTCTCCCAATGTCTGTCTGCCACCCTGTCTCTGTTTGTCTGTCTCCCAATGTCTGTCTACCACTCTGTCTCTGCTTGTCTGCCTGCCTGTCTGTCTCCCAGTGTCTGTCTACCAACCTGTCTCTGTCTGTATCTGTATCAGTGTATGTCTCCCTATCTCTGTGTCTGCCTTGTCTTTATCTGTCTTTCCTCTGTCCGTCTGTCTGTCACGTTCTCTCTGTCTGTCTCTGCCTGTATCTCTCTTTCTCGCTCTGTCTCTGTCTCTCATTTTATTCTCTGTCTGTCTGTCTTGCAAGTGCCTGCTGGTTTAGGATGTGTTCTGTGTGTGTGTGAGTGATGTGTGAAAGCGCAGTGAGTTGATGTAGTTTCAACAATTGCGCTGTATTATTATTATTATTATTATTATTTAAAAGAGAAATCCAAACTAGCGTACCCTGGAATGCTTGAGCCAAAACTTTGTGCTGGCTCTACCATCGCTGCCCATACTTTGTTATCACCCACAATCCCGCAATGATAAAGACTGATAACCCATTAAACAATCAACCATCCAAACACCTCCGAATTGTAGTCTAGTCCTGAACACGACGTCTTAGCACTGCTGTAAGGTGAGTCGGATCCAAACACAAGACGTGGACATGTTGATCAGGGAACGGAATGAAGTCCACAGTTTGTCCTGTCGGCACCCTCTTCTCATCTACCGTAATCCAGGCTTCCCGACATTAACTGTCCGGGTGGAGGGTAAGTGAGGACTATTCCTGGTAATTGAGGCTGCGCACGCTCACACACACGCAACAAGGGAGGCGGGGGAAAGGGGGATGGGGGGGGGGAGAGAGAGAGAGAGAGGGTGGGAGTTTGGAGTTTAACGCCCTTTTCCACCAGGGTGACGTCAGCGAGAAAAAGGCCAGCACAAATACTTGGCCACAGTCGGGATTCGAACTCACATCACTACGCTCTACCTTTCGGCTGTCTCGGCTCCCCAGAGAGAGAGAGAGAGAGAGAGAGAGAGAGAGAGAGAGAGAGAGAGAGAGCACGGACGGATCCAGAACCAAGGAAGTAGAGATAAGGACGGGGCTTTTCAAAACCCATTCCCAGCAATGCACCGTGATCAGCCATGCTGAAAAAAAAAACCCTAACATTTTAGAACCCTGATGAACTCTGGCATTCTTCACAGACCTTTGTGTTAAACGTCAACTCTATAACATGACATGGTATACATGTGACGCAGTACACCAGCTGACGTCAGGTCTGTAGTGTGGTATGAACTCAGCCAGATACAAAAGAGCAGTGTGAAGAATGCAGGAAAAAGTCAGATGATCACATGCAGGTACCCACTACTGCCCACAGACCCACCAGAATGCGCATGTGAACACTCTCTCTCTCTCTCTCTCGACCTCTCTCTCTCCAGGTCGCACAACCAGTTTAAAATCCCTCGCCCCAGGATTGACAAGTACAAATCCAGCCTATCCTTCTCTGGTCCCGATCTTTGGAATTCTCTGCCTCTCCATGTGAGATCATCTCCTTCACTTTATACCTTTAAGAAACGGCTTTTAAACTGTTTTCGTTCAGTTCAATAGAGCTGGGCAGCCAGTTTATGCCCATTTATGTTCCTTGAGTCCACACGCACTAAGAAACCAGTCTTCACTAATTATTATTACCGTAGTCATTTATAAACACCCAACGTGTACATATTTACATAATCATGTTAGTTTGCATTAACTTTAATCATTTCTGTTTCTTGGTTATCTTTGTCATCTATTTTAGCTATTATGTTTATTCGCCGCCTTCCTGTATTTCAGTTTTAATATCTATAATGTTACATATAATCCTTAGCTTGCTTTTACTCTCGTACTGTAGTCTAGCAACGGCAAGGTTGCAAACTGGCCTTTCGGCCAAAATGTTCTACCGTTGGAAAATAAAGGATATTCTCTCTCTCTCTCTCTAATTCTAGTACCGACCAAAAGTTTAAAATCCTCAAACTTCTACCTCTTAAACAGCATCTGGAGTTTAACAAATGCTTACTGATGCACAAAATTGTTTACTACAAAGCTCCAACATATCTTCATCAACTATTTAATTTCGAACATGATAAACAACATAACACAAGGAACAGTCTGCTCCCAGTGCCTCGTCCGAGGGTTGATATATATAAAAGTAGCCTGTCTTTCTCAGGGGCATCCATGTGGAACTCTTTACCACTGAGTATCCAAAACGTTTCCAAATTCATAAACTTCAAACAAATTCTACACGATACGCTTATCTGACGATATATATAGAAATGTGTTACATACATGTTTTGCAATATTAGAGACGATTGTAAATTTCTTACTTGGCATACAGCCAGTATCATCAGCACATGCCACGTGTGTTTTGATTTGTTTATCGTGTGTATTTTTCTGTCCTGTATTTCCCCTAGATAGTTTATACTTTTTTTAAACTTTTTTTTTGTGGTTTGTTTGTTTGTTTTGATTTTTTTCCTCAATACCCTTTAATGTAGAATAGCAGGACAGCATGTAAGATAGGCAGCAATGCCTAAATGCTCTATCCTGAATAAAAAACGTTTCATCATCATCATCTCTCTCGCAGTGGCTCTGTCTTTCTGTCTGTCTGACTCTGTCTCTCCCTCTCTCTGTTTCTATCTCTCTGCCTCTGTCTGTCGGTCTGTATCTGTCTCTCTCACGGCTCTCTCTCTCTCTCTCTCTCTCTCTCTCTCTCTCTGTGTGTGTGTGTGTGTGTGTGTGTGTGTGTGTGTGTGTGTGTGTGTGTGTGTGTGTGTGTACCCCCCCCCTCTCTGTGTGTGTGTGTGTGTGTGTGTGTGTGTGTGTGTGTGTGTGTGTGTGCCCCCCCCCTCTCTCTCTGTCTGTGTCCCTGTAAAAGGAATGGCCATTTATTCGTGGACAGAACCACCCAAACGAAGAAACAAACACTAGGCGGGAACCAACGTGAGAAGACTCGAAGCAGCAAATTTCCCACAATTAGAGACGAACAGAGCGGCACTAAGAGCCAGTAGAGAGGGAGAATTTATCAAATTAGGACGAGAGAGAAATTGGCCAGCCGCATTACACCCACCGAGCCCCCTTTTGTGTGGGTAATCAGAAAATTTACAAATCTCCGGCGCGTGATCTGACAAACACACCGTCCTGTGTTAGTGAGATGAGTACGGGATGGATTGTGGCCACAGGCCTGTTCGCGTGATTTCTTTTCCCGCTTGACTGCTGCGCAGGGTTTCTCCGGGGTGGTACTGCCAGGGCAGATGCGCACTGACGTAATCAAGCCTGTGACGGCAACTGCATCCAGTATGTCTTTTTGTACAGAAAGCAATCAAACTTACACGTCATTACATTATTTATTCAGCTACACTGGCTTCCCATCAAGGCCAGGATAGAGTACAAACTTGCTACACTAGCTTTTCGTCTTTTTGATGGCACACTGCCTGCCTACCTGTCCTCATTACTAACTGTCTATCAACCATCCAGGTCTCTTCGCTCTAGCTCCGAACGCCTTCTTGTCGTACCTATGACCTACACTAAGTCCTTTGGACAACGATCATTTCAGTATCAAGCCCCTGCAACTGGAATTCACTTCCCCAGTGAATTCGTAATGCTTCTGACTTACTTGATTTCAAAGCCAAACTGAAAACCTTCTTGTTCAGACTGTCCTACGACTAGTTTCAAACAGATCTTGACCCATCCTGAGCCCTGTTGCTGGTGGAATGGTAGGGTGTGTGTGTGTGTGTGTGTGTGTGTGTGTGTGTGTGTGTGTGTGTGTGTGTGTGTGTGTGTGTGTGTGTGTGTGTGTGGCCCAATTCTTTGCCAGCTCCAATGGTGTTCCTCGGAGGACCTGGGTGAAATCCACGGAGGACTCGGAAGCTCGGGCAAGTTTTATTAGGCATGCTGGTGGAAATGAGGATGATGATGATGATGCGATGGAGGTCCGTGTGGTTTGGGACTGCGGGACAGGGGTTTATTCCGTGCTCTCTGTCATAAATGTCTCGGCGTTCAACATCCCCGGGAACTACGGCACCTGCCGTGTAATCGTCCACATCATGAGATCTGTCATACCAAGTGAAGCACCCCCAAAGTCGCACCCGTGAAGTGAGTGAGTCTCGGCTGTGTGGCAAAAGCCTCCCCACTGGGCCAATAGCACGCGCGCTCTGGGAAGGAGCCTATGTAAGTAGGAAAAAATCCAGCTCTGGTATATTTCTAGTGGCACAAAGGTCTATTGTTGTAGAGTAAAGTGCGATACAAAGAACGTCATTACAGTGACAGTAATTTTTCCTTCTGTGGAGATGCGAAAACGTGTAGGTTTGAGTAAACCAAAATTAAAAACGGTCTCCGGCAGCCGTTAGGAAAAGTAGGGACGGAACTCGTGGTTTCAGTCTCAGATAATTATGATTACGACATTGGGTGGGTGGTTGGGTGTTTGTGGGTTTTACGTCCTTTTCCACCACATACTGGTGATATCAAAGACGGGGCAACGATGAAAAAGCGAGCACAAATATTTGGCCCCAACCGGGATACGAACTCACGACCCGAACATTAGAAGTCCAACGCTCTACCATTCGGTCACCCCGGCTCCCCTTCAAGTTACGACATTGGAGAAAAAGGGGAATAGCAAGAGATGAGCGACTTTGCACTGATTGTAGCATTGTTGTCGTAGGAGACGAGTACCATTTAATTATTGAATGTCCTGCACACTTGAAATCCCGTGAAAGACATACACCTTTCAAATTCCGCGAAGATAACTCAATACTTAATGATTGTAGTTTTCTATCATTACCTTTTCATCGTTGCCCCGTCTTTGATATCACCCTATGTGGTGGAAAAGGACGTTAAACCCCCAAACACCCACCCACCCACCCTATCATTACCTGGCAGGAAAGTCGCACTCAGGTTTTGCTAAAGTTTTGAGAGAATGTAAAGTTGTGTAGAAGAAAGCT
This sequence comes from Batillaria attramentaria, assembly GCA_018292915.2. Classification (NCBI taxonomy): domain Eukaryota; kingdom Metazoa; phylum Mollusca; class Gastropoda; family Batillariidae; genus Batillaria; species Batillaria attramentaria. Next base: position 31,560 of record JACVVK020000572.1, on the reverse strand, counting down.
ATTGAGTTATTAACCAAGTTCTCATTTTTTAAAACACTTTTTTCTATTCTCTGTATTTGCCTAAATGTATGTTGCTGCATTTTATGCAGTTTGTAATGAAAATATTGATCACATATCACAAATATTGATATAATTTTATGTTATGACTGAAAAACCTTTCTAAACCAGAATGTTCAGTTAAAACATACGTGTACAGTTTGAAGAAACTTGTACTAGGACTTAGGAGGTTTGCTTGTTTGTTTGTTTGTTTGTTTGTTTATTTTTTTACTTGCTTTTGTTTGTTTAAGGTTGCTTTGCCTTGTATAATTTTTTTTTTCTGTTTGTGTATAGTTTTGTGTGTGTGTGTGTGTGTGTGTGTGTGTGTGTGTGTGTGTGTGTGTGTGTGTGTGTGTGTGTGTGTGTCTATTTTTTTGTATAGAAAAAGATTAATAAAAACTCCCCCCCCCCCAAAAAAAAAAGAAAAAAAAAAGATACATGTTATGTCTATTCTGTATATGTGCAAAATATGAAAACAAACAAACAAACAAACAAACAAACAAACAAATATTTTGATCACCACTTTTGTTTACTGGCCCTCACAGTGATTGTTGTTCGTTACGTTTACTATTTACCTTAAACTACCTTGTCATTTGTATTTCTTGTGTGTTTATATTGTTCCTCCATGACCCAGCAGAAGTCAGAGGAAATAAAATCTTTGAGTCTTCAAACAAGCAGCGGACGCCGTGTGCGGACGGCTGAGTTTTGCTCGTTCGTACGGCCACCGAACGTCGTGTTGCATTCGGAACTCTACTAATCTCTACAAATGAAATAGACTTTTTCCAGCGCAATTGGTTCAAATCACAAATCTCTCCACATAAGTCGCGTTAGCTACAGAGCACTGCGCAAAAGTCAAACAGGAAAATAAACAATGCGGCCCGATCATTCCGTCTTTCACTGTAAAAGTCGGCGTTTACTCACGCTGAACGGGTCAAGTTCGCTTTATTTTGTTTGTTCGCCCAATTACTACCAATCTGTCTACCCTTGCCATGTTCTAAGCTGCATCGGTACACACTTATTTAGAGGGTGGGTGGGTGATTTAGGGTTTAACGTCCTTTTCCAGCACATATGGGTGATATCAAAGACGGGGCAACAAGAAAAAGGCTGACGCGAATATCAGTCTGGCCCCAACCGGGATTCGAACTCACGTGCGCGCACACACACACACACACACACACACACACACACACACACACACACACACACACACACACACACACACACACACACACACACACAAACACACAAACACAGAGAGAGAGAGAGAGAGAGAGAGAGAGAGAGTAGCACACACACACACACACACACACACACACACACACACACACACACACACACACACACATCAACCAAAACTAAAAACGCCGTCAAAGTGGCAGATTAACAAAACTCCCACCGGATAGCCTGTGTCTGATCCTAAATAAAAAATCATTTCCATGTCTGTGTTTTCCTTCCGCGTGCTTTTTAGAAATCGGAAGCCAAAGGCTTGCGTCTCAGTCCAGCCAAAAGAAAAGGGCAAACGGTAATGAAGAAGAAAAGAGGCTGGTTTATTAAACACTACAGTGTAAAAGCCCCCTAGCTCTCACCTCTGAGCCGACGCGCGTGCGCACTGTATGTCAATATGGCGGCCAAGTCGCGCGCATGGGATTAAGCGCGCGTGCCGAGGACAGCGCGTAAAGAGGCGCGGAAAGCGGCGGTTAAGCGCCCTTGCTGTAATGAAATTTTGCTCGCTTGCACCGATCAATAGGTAGCAGTGATGGGTGGAGCCGGACACCGCCACAGTCCCGGGGACTCGGGGATCAGGGGATAGGGACCTTGGGCTCGGATAGAGGAGGGGAGGGGATGGGGGCGGGGGTGGGGAGGAGGGTGGGGGGAGGGGGTTGCAGTCTGGACAGTCTTAAAGATCTGTTCTAACTTTTAAATGCAGTTTATATTTTAAAGACACACACACGGGTGGGTGGGTGAGTGTTTGGGGGTTTAACGTCCTTTTCAAACACATACGGGTGATATCAAAGACGGGGCAACGGTGAAAAATTACACACACACACACACACACACACACACACACACACACACACACACACACACACACACACACACACAGAGGCGTAAGGATACAAACAGACCATGGGGTCATGTTTGGTGTTTATTTGGAAAACCCTATTTGGCGAAGTGCTAGCTTGTAATGATTTTTCTTGTCACGAAAAAGCGTGATTTTCGGGAATTTTGTACTTTGTAGCCTAAGGTGCATGTCCGGGGGGGGTGGGGGGGGGCGCAACAAGCTGCCAGTGAAGCTGGGACTTTTTGCGCCGGAGAGGGGCAAAAGCGACGCGAGTGGATTTAGAAGAAGCAGCTTTCTGGGCTAAAGAGAAAACAGACTAGCATTACCCCAATGAAGCCTGAGCGGAAACGAGACACTCATTTTTTTTTTTAAACTTCTGTCAGGTGCGTTCCCTCGAATGGTCGGGGAGCCGGGGGGGTCGAATGGTAGAGCGTTGGACTTCTTATGCTCGGGTCGTGAGTTCGATCCCGGCTGGGGCCAAATATTTGTGCTGGCTTTTTCATCGTTGCCCCGTCTTTGATATCACCCTATGTGGTAGAAAAGGACGTTAAACCCCCAAACACCCACCCACCCACCCCTCGAATGGTCTGTGCATGGTAATTTTTGTTTGTAGATTGAAGCATTTTACGGGTGACTATGAGGCTAATAAGGAATATAAATTCTAGGCATTTTGAAACCTCGTGCAATAGTGTTCTGGCCTGAAGCGGAGACTGGTCACTAGTCGAGCAGGAAGACGGAAAAGACCCGTGTTCTAGCGCATGTCATCACGGAGGAAGGGGAGTTAATGCTCTGTGGGGGAACGAACTTGTCCCACGCCGTCCCCGCTGGCTCAGGTGTCATTTTCCCTGGTAGATGCGACTACTAAGTGTGTGTGTGTGTGTGTGTGTGTGTGTGTGTGCGTGCGTGCGTGCGTGTGTGTGTGTGTGTGTGTGTGTGTGTGCGTGCGTGCGTGCGTGCGTGCGTGCGTGCGTGCGTGCGTGCGTGTGCGTGTGTGCAGTTTATAATGAATTTTAATATATTGTATTGTGTTGCGTTGTTGCTTTGTCTGAGCAGACGTGTAGTTTCCCCATGGGATGATCAATAAAGTAATCTTATCTTGTCTTATTATCTTACTAACTGACAAGAAGAGTACGATAAAGGCATACAGTAAACTGCTAACACGGAGAAATAAAAAAATGAATCGGCCTATGTCCCACGTTGGAGGCAGATTTAGAGGCCTGCACTACCACGTGACTTGCAGTGAGGCTTTTGAAGATCTGAGTTAACTCTTCAAAGCCCATACAAAAATCGCGAGTTTTTCTTGAAATCTTCAGATCACTAGAAGCCACTTCAAGCCACTATTACGCAAGGCGTGGGCTTTCTCGCTAGGCCCGAGTGGCTCGTACTGCAGTGGCTCGTGAGCGGTGGTCTAAAAGGTAGCGCGTCGGATTTAGCCGCTGCGCTACTGAACGGCCGTCACCAATGTCATGGCGATGAAGCGTGGGTTCGATCCCAGGTCGAGCTTGTGATATGTGATACCGGTTTTTTCCTGGCTGCCGGGCTTCTCATTGGGGATTTCTCTTCGGGTTATCCGGCTTTCCTCCCCCCAGCAAAATTGTAAGAACTATAGGATAGGTATTGGGTGGCGCTGCACCGCGGCGACGCGCTTCCCCCGGGGGAAGCAGCCCGAATTTCCCGAAAGGGATAATAATATCATACACCTGGGAGGTGGGTGGGTGGGTGTTTAGGGGTTTTACGTCCTTTTCCACCACATAAGGGTGATATCAAAGACGGGGCAACGATGAAAACGCCAGCACAAATATTTGGCCCCAGCCAGGAATCGAACTCGCGACCCGAGCATTGGAAGTTCAACGCTGTACCATTCGGCCACCCAGGCTCCCCCACATACCTGGGGATGGTCGGGCTCAGTTAATCACATGTATTCAAATAATCCAAGACAGCACCTTTAACGTCTGCCCAGAAATTTGAATCGTGGCCACTATTGTCATTTTTGAAAAACATAAAAATAAAATGACTCAGTGGGTCTGGGTAAGAATGTAGGTGTATCGGTGCATTTAATACTGTTATGGCACGGTTGAAGACATATGACGAAATGTGCACTTTGCGCACAGTTCAGAGCACTTTGCTGCGATTGTTTGCATCTGAAGACATGGACCCAACAGGGCACAGGAAGAAGGAGATTTCTTGCGTGAAGGCAGACAGAAAGTTCAATGAAATATTTAAAGGTCTGATCAGCTTAAGGAGCCAAAAAGATCCAACAGTGAGATGAGATGAGCGAGTGTGCACTTGGGAAACAAGCCGCCATATTCCTTTTTGTGCCTCACAACACACAGCATTCAGCATTCAACCCGGGCACTGCATCTTTTGTGATTGAGGAGCACAGGGAAATCTAGTTGGGCTGCAAGATTCAGAGGGCCGCAGAGCAACCGCGGGGGAAAAACCCCAACCCAAAACCATAAGGATCTCTGTTGTTGTTTTTTTGTGGCTGCACCTGGAGTAAATTTACACACACACACACACACACACACACACACACACACACACACACACACACACACACACACACACACACACACACACACACACACAACAACAACAACAACAACAACATACACTGACGAGAACTGATCCGGCCCCGTGTCTGTCTGTCTGTCTGTCTGTGTCTTTGTGTCTCTCTGTTAGTCTGTCTGTCCCCTCTCTCTCTGCTGTGTGTGTGTGTGTGTGTGTGTGTGTGTGTGTGTGTGTGTGCGTGCGTGTATGTGTGTCGGTGTGTGTGCGTGTGTGTGTGTGTGTGTCTCTCTCTCTCTCTCTCATACACACACACACACACACACACACACACACACACACACACACACACACACACACACACACACACACACACACACACACACACACAGACGCACTGTAAACAGAATATCTAACTTGTAACGCCGACTTGAACGGGTGACCCTCAAATGACGAGTCTACAACACACATCGACTATGACGCCACTGCCGCCGGCTAGCGGAAAGTATGCCGTCTTGGTGAGCAATGAATCACGGGGTCGTTGGTTCCGCGGTCGCTCATAGGAGAAGCTCATAGACTGATCGGATTTTTTCCCATGCTACAATAACATACTAGTAAACCCCAAACCCGTGCCAACCTAATGTCAGTTGAGTGTAGAAGGGAGAATTAGAGTACATATATATGTGAACATTCACCCAATGGCTTTCCACGCACTTCAACACATTGCCTTTCGCCACTTCTCTCAGATGTCCCCAATAGACGACTCCACTCTTGTCAGCCAAAAGGCGCGAGCCCCTAGAATTCAGCCAGTCGCGTTCCCTGGCATATAAATGAGCACAGTACTCGGCATGGTCTGGCAAAATTTCTCGCCAGACACTACAAACAGGGAAGCACGTGTAGTTTGATGTGACTGAAAGGTGGAAAGACAGTAGTAATTCCATTGACGTCATTTGTGGAAAAAGACGATTACGTCAAACTCTTTTATCACGAAATCACTTTTCCGTAAAATGACGTCATGGAAGAACTGTGTTTTGCCAATACACGCCAGAGTGAAGTGAGAGCGGCAGGGCTTTGGCTTCGGGACTTGCCGAGTGGTATCGTCCACATAGCGAGCATATGTGAGGATTAATTCCACCCGCTTTCCACGCACTTCAACACATTCTAGCAACATTGCCTTCTGCCACTTCTGTCAGATGTCCCCCCCAGTTACTTGACTCGTGGCTGGGACGCTAGACATCAAGATCAAATAAAGCTAACCCGTCTCTCCCTGTAGCTGTTACGTGATATGATAACTGGGTTCTACATGACTTTCCAGTTGACTTGTGCTCATGGCACCGACATAATTAACCCCGAAACGAGCCCCGGTTGAAGGAAAAAGCGCTCTGGGTCCATACGTAATAGTCGAGGTTAGGGCTTTTAGCCCCGGGTTAGAGCCTAACCTCGAACTAAACTAGGCTAGCTCTATGGTTAAATGTTCTGTTGTTTTTTGTTCTAAATCAGGAAGCTGGCCCATTCCAGGAAGGTGTCTGGGCCGTTATAGAATGATTTGTTCTTCCTTTCTTTGCCTCCTTTTTAAAAATTTAATGTTGCTTTTGGGTTTCTTTTGTCCTAGTCTGGGTTATGCCCGTAGCCGTGGGTTAAATTAACCTCGATTTTTACATACGGGCCCAGAGAAAGATATCACTGGCTTAATGGTTCACGAGTTACGACATAATAGCGTGGTACATTCCTTACAGGATTGTGCATCAGTGTCGTAGGCAAAATGATACCTTCTTATCGACTCACTGACGACACAAGACGCGCATAGCCATGCTGGATTTCTCCTAGAGAAGTGTACTCAACGAAATATATTAATTTAGCTTGCTGTTAGCTCTGTGTGTGTGTGTGTGTGTGTGTGTGTGTGTGTGTGTGTGTGTGTGTGTGTGTGTGTGTGTGTGTGTGTGTGTGTGTACTACAATGAAGGCCTGTTCATTTTCACTGTCCTGACATGCTCTTAACCATGCTGATCTGTCTGTCTGTCTGTGTGTGTGTGTGTGTGTGTGTGTGTGTGTGTGTGTGTGTGTGTGTGTGTGTGTGTGTGTGTGTGTGTGTGTGTGTACTACAATGAAGGCCTGTTCATTTTCACTGTCCTGACATGCTCTTAACCATGCTGATCTGTCTGTCTGTCTGTGTGTGTGTGTGTGTGTGTGTGTGTGTGTGTGTGTGTGTGTGTGTGTGTGTGTGTGTGTGTGTGTGTGTATGTGTGTGTGTGTACTACAATGAAGGCCTGCTGATCTCTCTCTCTCTCTCTCACTGTGTGTGTGTGTGTGTGTGTGTGTGTGTGTGTGTGTGTGTGTGTGTGTGTGTGTGTGTGTGTGTGTGTGTGTGTGTGTGTGTGTGCTGCACTGAAGGCCTGCTCATTCCCATCGTCCTTACCTTCTAATGCTCGGGTCGTGAGTTCGTATCCCGGCTGGGGCTAAATATTTGTGCTGGCTTTTTCATCGTTGCCCCGTCTTTGATATTACCTGTATGTGGTGGAAAAGGATGTTAAATCCCCAAACACCCACCCACCTCCACCCCATCGTCCTTACAGGTTCTTAAACCATGCTGAGATGACTGTAGGTGGACAGCAAACTAAACATGACCAGTAGCGCGCATTCAAAATAGCGTCGCTGGTTTCCCTTCCGTACATGATTCCTATTCAAGTTTTCGCCCCCTTGGGCTCCACAGTATCTGTTCTTGTCGCAGCTCACCCCATTCTGGTGACCATACGTGATCTAAAAGTGATACACGGTGAACCGCAAATAGCCATCTCCCTGCAACTTCAGGGGGTGGGCTAAACATAGCAGTGCACGAATAGACACAGCAAAGGATAATCAGTCTTTGAAATTTCTCAATAAACATTCCTATTTTGACTGCTAATCCATCAGCAGAGACCCCTTCCCCCCGCCTTTGTTATTTCCTTATTAGAGGGACACCGAGTTAATTTTCACAAGCTCACTAATCGACTTGAGCTGGTTACGCGGACGAAAGAGTGATGCGAGTGTACCACCAAGACACCGTGTACAAATATAGTTTTCTGTGAGTCGGCGTTGCCACAAATATGAACAAAAGCGTACACCTACTGGAGGCCACACCAGCAGGTACTGACCTTACTCATGCAAATATGGTATGGTAGACTTCTCCTCTGCGCACATATCCATCTCTACTAAATGCTTATGGCGCCGCAGGGCTGAAGGACGAAGCATTGAAAGCCTACTACCTCTAAGCGCTATTTCGTGTGCAAACCTTCACCCTGCTATTCACTCTGGTGAGTGTGACAGTATTTCTGTTTTCCACGCCACCGGCCACAGCCTACTTCTCCGGAAAGACGAACATGGGATTTTTGGCTTGTACACTTGATATTTGTGCGTATGTATGTACACGAAAGGAGTGACAGGCACCGTAAACGAGTCTGCAGATGTTTTGGGATGAAAAATTCCAAGCAAATTCCTGCCCACCGTGTATACGCACAAAAGAGGACGAAGACGAGGGAAGGTGGATATATAAGGGTTTCTCGTCCTTTTCCACCACACGCATATCAAACACAGGGCAACAAGGGGAAAAAAAAAAGCCAGCACATATATCTGGCCCCAGCCACCGGGGATTCGAACTCAAGACCCAAGCACTGAAAGTCCAACGCTCTACTTGACTACCCCGGCTCCCCTGACAAAGATAACAAATGGTGAGTTTTTGGAGTGCGTGTGTGCATGTGTGCGTGCGTGCGTGTGTGTGTGTGTGTGTGTGTGTGTGTGTGTGTGTGTGTGTGTGTGTGTGTGTGTGTGTGTGTGTGTGTGTGTGTGTGTTGTGGGGACTCTCCGACGCAGCAATTACAGAAGCAGAATCAGAATTGTTTATTGATAGGCCTTAGGCCCATTCAAAGTTGAGAGTGACATCCAGACATTCTTAACATGTACAAAAAATAAGCAAAGTGCAAAATAAAGTAGATCAACTCAGCTGAGCAACTGTTGTCTTTTTCTTAAAGCTAGAAAAATATATAATACCAGGTTCTTAACTGTATAATAGTTAGTTGAGGCCATTAGCAAAGTGAGTCGAAAGTTGCTTGGATGGTTCCAGTATTTTCTAGGGATAAACCGTGTACGTATGTCAGAAAGACTGGGACAGTATAAAAGAAAATGTAGCTCGTCCTCAATACCAATCTGACACAGTGGACATAATTTACTCAGGGGTTCAGCTGCAGCATAACGCAGATTATTAACTTTTATCGGTGAAACGCCAAACCTGAACCTTATCAGACAGCATCTGTTGTAATTTTTTATTTTTTTATTATTTGGGGGGTGGGGGGGGGGGGGTGTGGGGTGGGGGGGGGGGGTGGGGGGGGGGAGGGGGGATGGGGATGGGGGGGGGGGGTGCTTTTCGAAGCTTCTCATCCTCAGGTTGGTTTTCATGCTGGATGTATCACAAATTGATTTTTATTATGATTTTGTTTTTGCGGCCTCTTTGTATCTTCACATTTCACTCTACGGGAAACCAGGATAGTTGAACTCGTAGATTGTTGGACTGAAAATGCTCTGGTTGGGAGTTCGGTTCCTGGTGGGAAGGGGGAGCCGGGTTAGCCGAATGGCAGAGCGTTGGACTCTCAGTGCTCGGGTCGTGATTTCGAATCCCAGCTGGGGCTAAATATTTGTGCTGGCCTTTTTTCTCGTTGCCTCGTTTTTGATATCACCCTTGCGTGGTGGAAAAGGACGTGAAACTTCCAAACACCCCTCACCCCCCTCACCCCCCTCCCTGGTGGGAAGCTAACAATTTGTGCAGGATTTTCACACGTTGTTCCGTTCTTGATATCTGTCGCCCTCGAACCAAGCAATCGATCAATCAAATGAACGAATCCGGCAATCAATCAATCAATCAATCAATCAATCCATCAATCAATCAAATTACTCCTACCCACAAGGAACAGGACAGCACGACTGTATCTGCACGTGCGGGTCGGAGCTTGGGACCCTTCCCCGCTCACGTGCCACACTCCACGTACAAGAGCGGTGCTGTGGCGAGGACGGCACAAGACAGCGCTGTTCACTTCCAGTCTCGTGGCACTCGCAGGCAGACGTATCTGCCATAGCACCGCGCGCACGACTCACTGGCCTTGTCCTCGCGCTGTCCCGTCTGTGAATGATCATCCACTTTCTGTCGCCTGTCATTTCTCGATGGATTGCGCTAGTGCTTCGCCTGGTCAATCTGTCAAGGACGCAGGACTTGTGGGGAAGTGACCAGCTTAGTTGTAGCACGGTAGGGGGTTTTCTGAGGACAAAGTCCGTGTGAGACGGCTAACAGTTGGAACATTTTAAAACCGTTGTTCGCTACAGGTAACCAACCGAAGACGTGTAACGGCGTTTCTAGGGTGTTGCCTGGTGATATTGCGCCTATCATCAGACTTTTCCCAGGACCCATAGCGTGTCAGTTATTATCGGAAATCGGGGTCTTTTCTCTAGACACAAAATTGTTTTCCACCGCCAAATTATTTCAGGAATTACTGTATTGATCACAAAGCTCGGTCCACAAGTTCAGGTATAATACCAGCTGGCGGAAGGGTTGGTTGCCCCAAGACACTGGGTTGACTTTCACTCAGAGAATAACGCAGTACTTCGTAACAGAGGACAGAACAAAGTACAAACCTTTTGTGGCTTCGTGCTGATAAAGCTCACTTCGGACCCTCATTTCCTGGCGATTATTTGGTGACCGAGGACTTTTCCAGTTGTGGCCGATATCGGCGGGTAAGTGTGCCGTGGCTGGTCAGCGACCAGATCATCTAGGGACAGGACAGTGACGTCATCTCCTGTGACCGATTTGGCGGGTAAGTGTGCCGTGGCTGGTCAGTGACCGGATTATCTGGAGACAGGACGAGTCAGGAGGTTTGATCACCTGTGAGCGAGTGGACAGCGGGACTTTGCACGCACCATGCGGCTCAACTAGCAACTCTCACGTCATACTGTGGAGGTAGGTGACCGCAAGTTACTCTACTCCTCTGCTCCTGCCTATCATGCTGAACTTGGTTTAAACATGGTTTTCTTTCCACTGACCAGTTTGCACAGAACAGTAGTATTCAGGCGGCGGCGAAAGGCCAGATGCCTATATATAACCTCCGCCAGTAACATACACTAGGTGGTACGGCGAATACAACATAAGAATAGCAATGAAAAGACAAGAAAGGCCGGGAGGGAGAGGGGAAGAGGGGGGAGTGGGAAGAAGGAAAAGTGAGAAGAAGAGAGAGGGAGGGGAAAGGATGCTGCTGAACATGCTAAACACGCTGAACTTCTCCACCTGTACCCCCCCCCCCCCCGGTCTTGTTCTCTGTGCCTTAGCTCTGTCACTCGCCTTTTGAGAATCCCAGTATGAAAATATAAAACCAGCGGTGACCGTTCTTTTGCACATCTTGGCCCTGCGATCTGGAACTCGCTTCCCTCTGAGATCAGGCACTCGCAGTCCATGGTCACCTTCAAATCAGCTTCGAAAACCTTCTTGTTTCAGCACTGGGACATAACAGACTACCAGAACACTGCGCCAGTCCTTGCAGTATATCTATTTTATTTACTCACGTGCGTAACAGCATATTCCCTACATGGTCCAACCCTTGTCGTGGGGTAGTGGCTTGTGTACCTCAATGACCCAGAGAACTATGCCAGCAGGAGCACATGCTCCTGGCAGGGTCACCCAAGCTGGACAGGTCGAAGGGTAGAGGTCAGACGAATGTGGACCACCTCTCCAAGAGGCTAAACGGGTTTGCGTAGGGTTAACAGCCCTACCTGTAAAAAAACACTAAGTTACTGAAGCATCGACAGCAACAAACCGAGACATTCACCTGGGCGAGGAAGGGTCTCCATCCCGGAGACCTATGACGCATTGCAGTGAAAGCCGAAAGGAAGCTGCAAGGCCGACCCCCCTTCTAACACCCAGGACAACGACGAGAGTAGCCACATGGAACATCAGGACAATGTATGAAGTAGGAAGGACCATACAAGTAGCAAGAGAGATGAAGAACTACAAGATAGGAGTACTGGGACTGAGTGAGACAAGGTGGCTACAGACAGGACAGCTGAGATTTTCATCGGGAGAGCAATTGCTGTACTCTGGACACACAGAGGATGGAGCCCCCCACACTGAGGGCGTGGCCCTGATGCTGGCACCGGAGGCACAGCGGGCACTCATCGGCTGGGAACCTGTCAACTCCCGCATCATCACAGCCAAATTCATCACCAAGAAAAAAGACATCAAGCTGAACATCATCCAGTGCTACGCTCCCACCAATGATGCGGAAGAGGAGAAAAAAGATGACTTCTACCAACAACTGCAGACAGTGATAGATAAAGGAGGAGCCAAGGACATGACCATACTAATGGGAGACTTCAACGCCAAGATTGGATCAGACAACACAGGCTATGAGGACACCATGGGAACACACGGACTGGGACAGATGAACGAAAATGGCGAGCGCTTTGCAGACTTTTGTGCCCTGAACCAGCTAGTGATAGGAGGCAGCATCTTCCCACACAAGCGCATCCACAAGGCCACATGGAGATCGCCGGACCATGTCACGGAGAACCAGATTGATCACATCTGCATCAGCCGGAAGTTCAGGAGATCGTGGCGGGATGTGCGCGTGATGAGGGGTGCCGATGTATCATCAGACCACCACCTTCTTGCAACAACATTGAGACTTCGGCTCAAGAGGCACACTAACGCCAACAGCACACGGACCAGGTACAACGTTGGACTTCTCAGGAACACAGACACACAAGCAGCATTCCGGATCAGCCTTTCCAACAGGTTCCAGCCACTGCAAGACCTGATAGAAGACAGTGAAATGGACATCGAGACACAGTGGGAACACAGCAAGAAACTCTGGCACGACACATGCGAAGAGGTCCTTGGCAAGAGAAAGACCCAACATAAGGAATGGATCTCTGCTGATACCATCCAGAAGCTGGAAGTTAGGAAAGAGAAGAAAACTGCACTGAACACGAGCCGAACAAGAAGAGCTAAGGCAAAGGCACAAGAGGAATACACAGCAGCTAACAGAGAAGTGAAGAGGAGCACCAGGAAGGACAAGAGGGACTACATCGACAACCTGGCCAGTCAAGCAGAGGAAGCAGCCCGACAAGGGAATCTAAAAGACCTGTACCAGGTGACCAAGAAGCTCGCGGGCAAATTTCAGCAGACAGACAAACCAGTGAAGGACAAGAACGGGCACCCACTGACAACAACTGAGGAACAGCTGAAGCGATGGGCAGAAACACTTCAGGGAGCTGTTAAATCGCCCCATCCCTGAAAACACCACCAGACATCCCACCAGCTGAGACAGAACTACCCATCAACTGCGACAAGCCCTCTAAGGCGGAGATCAGGAAAGCCATCATGACACTGAGAAATGGGAAAGCTGCAGGGCCGGACGAGATACCAGCAGAAGCCATTAATGCAGACACAGAGACAGCCGTCAACATGCTGCACAGCCTGTTCAGCAAGATCTGGGAGAAGGAAGAGGTGCCAGCCCAGTGGAAAGAAGGGATCGTCATCAAGCTGCCAAAGAAAGGGGACCTCAGGGACTGCAGCAACTACCGAGGGATCATGCTCCTGTCAGTGCCAGGCAAGGTTCTCAACAGAATTCTACTGGAGAGGATGAGAGAGGCAGTCGACCCCATGCTCCGAGACCAGCAGGCAGGCTTTCGCAGGAACAGGTCCTGCGCTGACCAGATTGCCAGCCTACGCATCATTGTGGAGCAGTCACTGGAGTGGAACTCCCCCCTCTACATCAACTTCATAGACTATGAGAAGGCCTTCGACAGTGTAGACAGAGAGGCGCTGTGGAAGCTGCTAAGGCACTATGGAGTTCCCGGGAAGATCATCTCCCTGATCCAGTGCACCTACCAAGACATGAGCTGCAGGATTGCCCATGCCGGCCAGTTGTCAGAAAGCTTCGAGGTGAAGACCGGAGTCCGCCAGGGATGCCTGTTGTCCCCGTTTCTGTTCCTCCTGGTCATCGACTGGATCATGAAGACCACTACAGCAGGCAGGAAAAACGGGATACAGTGGACACTCTGGACGCAGCTGGATGACCTCGACTTCGCGGACGACCTGGCGCTCCTGTCTCACAGCCACAGCCAGATGCAGGACAAGACTACGTGCCTGGAAGCCACATCAGCCGGAACAGGGCTCAAGATCAACAGGAAGAAAACCGAGCTGATGAAGATCAACACCACTGCCAACACACCAGTCACAGTCGGTGGAGAGCCCATCAGGGAGGTGGAGTCTTTTGTCTACCTGGGGAGTGTGGTTGATGGACAGGGAGGCACAGACCGAGACGTCACAGCCAGAATCGGCAAGGCAAGGGCAGCAATGGTCATGCTGAAGAACGTCTGGGCATCCAAAGTTGTCAGCATAAGAACCAAACTTCGCATCTTCAACTCCAACGTGAAGTCAG
>JACVVK020000572.1:0-12500 GCA_018292915.2 Batillaria attramentaria | reverse complement strand
AGATAGCAAGACTTGAACGGAAGGGAAAATATTGATAGCAAGACTCGAAAGGAAGAAAAAAGATATATAGCAAGACTTGAAAGGAAGAGAAAAGATAGCAAGACTTGAAAGGAAGAGAAAAGATATATAGCAAGACTCGAAAGGAAGAGAAAAGATAGATAGCAAGACTCGAAAGGAAGAGAAAAGATAGATAGCAAGACTCGAAAGAAAGAAAAAAGATAGATAGCAAGACTCGAAAGGAAGAGAAAAGATAGATAGCAAGACTCGAAAGGAAGAGAAAAGATAGATAGCAAGACTCGAAAGGAAGAAAAAAGATAGATAGCAAGACTCGAAAGGAAGAGAAAAGATAGATAGCAAGACTCGAAAGGAAGAGAAAAGATAGATAGCAAGACTCGAAAGGAAGAAAAAAGATAGATAGCAAGACTCGAAAGGAAGAGAAAAGATAGATAGCAAGACTCGAAAGGAAGAGAAAAGATAGATAGCAAGACTCGAAAGGAAGAAAAAAGATAGATAGCAAGACTTGAAAGGAAGAGAAAAGATAGCAAGACTTGAAAGGAAGAGGAAAGATAGATAGCAAGACTTGAAAGGAAGAAAAAAGATAGATAGCAAGACTTGAAAGGAGAGAAAAGATAGACAGCAAGACTTGAAAAGAAGAGAAAAGATAGACTTGAAAGGAAGAGGAAACATAGATAGCAAGAGGAGAGATAGGACGTTCTGGCAGGAAACCTTCGAATACCCTGACAGACAATCCCAGACGTCTGATTTGTGGGCGGGAGTATTGGTGCGCTGTGGTTGGCTGTACTGACTTGTCAATCAGAATCTGATTCTGTGTCAACCGAGGGTATATGGTCCCTTTAAATGATGTTACACGTATCGTTTTCGTCATGTCACACCGAGCCGTCCGTTTGACTCTTTATTTCATTACGTGTTAAACGCGGCATCTCTGGGTGACATCTGATATTCCAGTCGCAGAGGAATGAAGACAAGGTGAGCAAATAAAACAGAAGATTGCCCGATGTTTTGTCCCTTCGTGAGACATTTTTGCTGCCTTCTCCAGAGGGAAAATAAATAACGGCTGACGGTTGGTTGTGTGTGTGTGTGTGTGTGTGTGTGTGTGTGTGTGTGTGTGTGTGTGTGTGTGTGTTTTGTGATTTTTCCCTGATGGTTATAGACACTATCGAGAAAAAAATTCCTTCAACTAGACTCACCAAAAAGACAAATACGTAATAATTCCAAGTAAAATTATTTCGCTGGTTCGTAGCTCAACAGTGGTCGTAAATGAATGCCACAATGTCATAATTGTAATGCGATATTATTGTACATACTAAAACCCTAGTAACATGTCAGATCAGTGTGTGTGTGTGTGTGTGTGTGTGTGTGTGTGTGTGTGTGTGTTCCTTGTTCCTTTTTAACAAGCTTAGTTCCCCCCCCCCCCCCCCCCACGATGAGCAGCCCGGCAGCCAGGAAAAACCGGTATCACATATCACAAGCTCGACGTGGGCTCGAACCCACGTTTCATCGCCATGACATTGGTGACGGCCTTTCAGTAACTTACTTACTTAGGCCCTTGGCTCCACGTGGAGCATAGGCCATCGACAACCCTTCGCCATCGCACTCTGTTCTGGGCTAGTCTTGCCACTCCAGTCCAGTTGGTCCCCTGAGACAGGAGCGCCAGGTCGTCCGCGAAGTCGAGGTCATCCAGCTGCGTCCAGAGTGTCCACTGTATCCCGTTTTTCCTGCCTGCTGTAGTGGTCTTCATGATCCAGTCGATGACCAGGAGGAAGAGAAACGGGACAACAGGCATCCCTGGCGGACTCCGGTCTTCACCTCGAAGCTTTCTGACAACTGGCCGGCATGGGCAATCCTGCAGCTCATGTCTTGGTAGGTGCACTGGATCAGGGAGATGATCTTCCCGGGAACTCCATAGTGCCTTAGCAGCTTCCACAGCGCCTCTCTGTCTACACTGTCGAAGGCCTTCTCATAGTCTATGAAGTTGATGTAGAGGGGGGAGTTCCACTCCAGTGACTGCTCCACAATGATGCGTAGGCTGGCAATCTGGTCAGCGCAGGACCTGTTCCTGCGAAAGCCTGCCTGCTGGTCTCGGAGCATGGGGTCGACTGCCTCTCTCATCCTCTCCAGTAGAATTCTGTTGAGAACCTTGCCTGGCACTGACAGGAGCATGATCCCTCGGTAGTTGCTGCAGTCCCTGAGGTCCCCTTTCTTTGGCAGCTTGATGACGATCCCTTCTTTCCACTGGGCTGGCACCTCTTCCTTCTCCCAGATCTTGTTGAACAGGCTGTGCAGCATGTTGACGGCTGTCTCTGTGTCTGCTTTAATGGCTTCTGCTGGTATCTCGTCCGGCCCTGCAGCTTTCCCATTTCTCAGTGTCATGATGGCTTTCCTGATCTCCGCCTTAGAGGGCTTGTCTCAGTTGATGGGTAGTTCTGTCTCAGCTGGTGGGATGTCTGGTGGTGTTTCAGGGATGGGGCGATTTAACAGCTCCCTGAAGTGTTCTGCCCATCGCTTCAGCTGTTCCTCAGTTGTTGTCAGTGGGTGCCCGTTCTTGTCCTTCACTGGTTTGTCTGTCTGCTGAAATTTGCCCGCGAGCTTCTTGGTCACCTGGTACAGGTCTTTTAGATTCCCTTGTCGGGCTGCTTCCTCTGCTTGACTGGCCAGGTTGTCGATGTAGTCCCTCTTGTCTATCCTGGTGCTCCTCTTCACTTCTCTGTCAGCTGCTGTGTATTCCTCTTGTGCCTTTGCCTTAGCTCTTCTTGTTCGGCTCGTGTTCAGTGCAGTTTTCTTCTCTTTCCTAACTTCCAGCTTCTGGATGGTATCAGCAGAGATCCATTCCTTATGTTGGGTCTTTCTCTTGCCAAGGACCTCTTCGCATGTGTCGTGCCAGAGTTTCTTGCTGTGTTCCCACTGTGTCTCGATGTCCATTTCACTGTCTCCTATCAGGTCTTGCAGTGGCTGGAACCTGTTGGAAAGGCTGATCCGGAATGCTGCTTGTGTGTCTGTGTTCCTGAGAAGTCCAACGTTGTACCTGGTCCGTGTGCTGTTGGCGTTGGTGTGCCTCTTAAGCCGAAGTCTCAATGTTGTTGCAAGAAGGTGGTGGTCTGATGATACATCGGCACCCCTCATCACGCGCACATCCCGCCACGATCTCCTGAACTTCCGGCTGATGCAGATGTGATCAATCTGGTTCTCCGTGACATGGTCCGGCGATCTCCATGTGGCCTTGTGGATGCGCTTGTGTGGAAAGATGCTGCCTCCTATCACTAGCTGGTTCAGGGCACAAAAGTCTGCAAAGCGCTCGCCATTTTCGTTCATCTGTCCCAGTCCGTGTGTTCCCATGGTGTCCTCATAGCCTGTGTTGTCTGATCCAATCTTGGCGTTGAAGTCTCCCATCAGTATGGTCATGTCCTTGGCTCCTCCTCTATCTATCACTGTCTGCAGTTGTTGGTAGAAGTCATCTTTTTTCTCCTCTTCCGCATCATTGGTGGGAGCGTAGCACTGGATGATGTTCAGCTTGATGTCTTTTTTCTTGGTGATGAATTTGGCTGTGATGATGCGGGAGTTGACAGGTTCCCAGCCGATGAGTGCCCGCTGTGCCTCCGGTGCCAGCATCAGGGCCACGCCCTCAGTGTGGGGGGCTCCATCCTCTGTGTGTCCAGAGTACAGCAATTGCTCTCCCGATGAAAATCTCAGCTGTCCTGTCTGTAGCCACCTTGTCTCACTCAGTCCCAGTACTCCTATCTTGTAGTTCTTCATCTCTCTTGCTACTTGTATGGTCCTTCCTACTTCATACATTGTCCTGATGTTCCATGTGGCTACTCTCGTTGTTGTCCTGGGTGTTAGAAGGGGGGTCGGCCTTGCAGCTTCCTTTCGGCTTTCACTGCAATGCGTCATAGGTCTCCGGGATGGAGACCCTTCCTCGCCCAGGTGAATGTCTCGGTTTGTTGCTGTCGATGCTTCAGTAACTTAGTGTTTTTTACAGGTAGGGCTGTTAACCCTACGCAAACCCGTTTAGCCTCTTGGAGAGGTGGTCCACATTCGTCTGACCTCTACCCTTCGACCTGTCCAGCTTGGGTGACCCTGCCAGGAGCATGTGCTCCTGCTGGCATAGTTCTCTGGGTCATTGAGGTACACAAGCCACTACCCCACGACAAGGGTTGGACCATGTAGGGGCCTTTCAGTAACGCAGCGGCTAAATCCGACGCGCTGCCTATTAGACCACCGCTCATCTGTTACGGTCTTGACCTGTCACAGACGCCTGATTGTGCACGTGAAACAGGTCCACAGACACCCAGGGCACATTCGGCAGTCCTTCGAAGAAGCAAGGACACAGCTTTGGCCGGACAGAGCAACGCTGAAAGAAACTCTGGGTCACCAAAACGGACCTCCTGAAGACCACTGGAATCACTACAGCTACCAATCCGAACATAAGAATCCATGACAGGGAACGCACAAAAAAAGAAGAAGAAATCATGTGTAAATCATTGCCCCCTAAGTGTAGTGGTTAGCACTTCGGACCATAGACCGGGAGGCCCGGGTTCGAGTCCCAGCCGAGGCAAGCGGGATTTTTCCTACCTGGGTCGGCTCCTACCCAGAGCGGGTGTGCTATGGGTCCCATCGGGAGACTGTTCCCACACAGCCGAGATTCACCCACTTCACGGGTGCGACTTTGGGGGTGCTTCCCTTGGTATGGCACACCTTGTGATGTGGATGATTACACGGCCGGCACCGCAGGTGCCGTAGTTCCCGGGCCTGGTTAACGCCGGGATATTTATGACGAAAGCATAGAATGCGGCCCTGTCCAGCAGTCCCAAACCACACGGACCTCCATAGCATTATCATACCATCAT
Source organism: Batillaria attramentaria (assembly GCA_018292915.2). Classification (NCBI taxonomy): domain Eukaryota; kingdom Metazoa; phylum Mollusca; class Gastropoda; family Batillariidae; genus Batillaria; species Batillaria attramentaria. The sequence goes on along the minus strand of JACVVK020000572.1, from coordinate 7,635 downwards.
CCTCATCTCCATCGTCATGCATAATAAAATTGCCCAGCTTCCGAGCCTCCATGGATTCCACCTGGGAGGGATACCACTGGAGCCAGCAAAGAGTTGGGGCAGGCAAAAAAAAAAAGTACACGGTATCATGTGTTAATCCTGATTGTCTCGACACCGCCTGATCACATCACTTCACGAGGACACGCGATCTGCTCAAGTAGCCATCGATATACACTGGAAATGTGGAAATGTGATTCCAGAAACGTCTTTAAACACCCCGTTAAGTGGATTTATAGACAAGATAACGGGTAATAAATCAAAGAAGATACGCGGAAGAGCTTTTCCATCAGTTTATTGGAGTAGATTTAGGTTCTGATGCCAATATTGCTCGGCTTAGGGTGTCAAGGATTGTCTTCGTGGTGCTTGCGTTAGATTTTGATGTTCACAGATCGTTGTTAGTTGTTCTGGTTGTGTCTAGCAGGACATCGCTTAGACACCTGGGCCCTCATGTAAAAGTCGCGGTTAGGGAGTTTAGCCCCGGGTTAGAGTCTAACATCGAACTAAACTAACTCTAGGGTTAAATTTTCTGGGTTTTTTTCTCTCTTGTAAATCAGGGAGCGGGTCCATTCCAGCAAGGTGCCTATGCCGTTATAGAGGGATTTTTGTTTTTCTTTCTTCGCTTCCTTTTTTTATTTAATTTTGTTTTGGGGTTTCTTTTGTCCTAGTCTGGGTTAGGCCCGTAGCCGTGGGTTAAATTAACCTCGAGTTCTACATACGGGCCCTGCGCACCAAATGCTGGCTTTGAGCCAATAGAAGTAAAAAAGAAAGTCAAAAGTCAAAAGGCTTTTATTCCTTTCTCCCCTATCAGGGTATGGAGGAATGGACGAGGATGTATCCTTGACTGTGATGGATCTGTTACCACAAGCAGATCCAGTTACACAGTCAAAGGAAACAGTTCTTTGGTGCAATGGAACTGGAATCTCTCTTGGCTTGGCTTCAAGTCTCGAATGTGTACCGGCTGGGGCCAAATATTTGTGCTGGCTTTTTCATCGTTGCCCCGTCTTTGATATCACCCTATGTGGTGGAAAAGGACGTTAAACCCCCAAACACCCACCCACCCACCCTCGAATGTGTAACATGATTTTTACGAGTCTGTATGGTGATACCTACCGGTCTAAAAGAGGGTTGATTTGCCAATTTTCAATGTAACCGTGGAAGGAAGTAAAAAAAAAATACATTCTATATTACGTTTCTATTCTGTATCACGTTTCTATTCTATATCACGTTTCTATTTTATATATATAAAAAAAACATTCTATATTACGTTTCTATTCCTTGGCAGTATAGGAATTTCTTGTGTGTTGTTCCAGCATTCCGTACAGTACAAAACACTGATAACGGTGTAGTGCGGGCAGCTATGTTGTAGTAATGGACGGTCGGGTGTTGTATTTTTGTTTAGGGTTTGTTTCGTACTGTTGTTGTTGTTGTTGTTGCTGGGTTTGTTTTTAGGAGGGGGGGGGGGGGGGGGGGGGACTAGTCGCCGAGCATTGTTTGTGACAGTGAATTTGTGTGGCTGTGTGGAGAATGTTATCACTTCTGTAGAGTGGTCGTACGTGTATGACGATAACTGACCATTTGTAAAGCGCAACTGACGTTACATTTGAGAGAGAGAGAGAGAGAGAGAGAGAGAGAGAGAGAGAGAGAGAGACAGAGAGAGAACATGCACGCAAGCAAGCAATAGCACACACACACACACACACACACACACACACACACACACACACACACACAGTTGGACTCTTGCAGAAAATTAGTTTCACTAAGACGTCACTCGAAGATTACAAAACAAAGAAACCGTAGATTAGCTTCCTGCAAGGCGTGACCCTTGCCTGTATCTCGGTGCTGCTAATGGGGACATTAGTAGTTCTGTTATTATGTCAAGGATAAAACAAGAACCTCCATCCCCCCCCCCCCCTCTCTCTCTCTCTTCGCCGTAGAATCTGGCTTGAGGTGAGCATGCAGGTTGTTCCTGGAGGGAAGGAGCTTCGATACCCGGGCCATGTGAAGCAGAGTACACAACAATATCACACAAAATGAATGGTAATGAAACGTTAATTCATGCAGTTACATATGATCTTCATTTTGAAACGTTCACCTTTTTTTCTTTTTCAGATTTGGATTGTTCTTGATAGGCTACGAAGATCAATTTGAAACCAACAGCAGCGCGCCACAGGCACGCCAGCCGACATGAAGCTGGAGAACGGCAACGGAAAGCCGATCGCAGGGGACGCCGCGGCCCAACAAACGCTCACGTGTCTTAACGAGGGCCACGCTAACGCCTCGACGTCATCATCACCAAAGACTGACGTCACAACTACGTCATCAGTGCCCGTGATGACGCACATCTACATCTTGTACACCCTGGTGGCGGTGCTGACTGGAGCCCTAGTCGCCACAGCTTGGCTGGCCTCCTGCAGCATAGAGCACCTCCATCGACAGCTCAACACTAAACTGTCGGTCGATGATTGGTCAGAGTTGTGCTCTCAGCGCATGCGCATGCACATGGGCAGTGACGGTGCGGTCGGTGACGTGGCATTTTTGCAATCTGGTGACAACGCTAGAAGAAAAGGGGAAACGTCGGTTCCGGGTAGAGGGTTCGAATACCGAACAGAACCAGTGACGGAGGATTACACCGCGGGGACAGGGATGTGGGGGGACCCTCGTGACGTCACCATGGAACGTCAGCGCCGGCGGGAGAGAAGGAACGTGCTGCCTGACCCCGCGGCTGGAGACCCGGATGAGGAGTGGGTGTGGATGAGCTCCTTCTCCAGAATCCCGGTCAGTCTCTGTCTGTCTGTCTGCCCCCCCCCCCCTCCCCCGCGCCTATATCATTAATTATTGCTGTTTTAATCTTGTGTGGTGTGTGTGGTGTGTGTGTGTGTGTGTGTGTGTGTGTGTGTGTGTGTGTGTGTGTGTGTGTGTGTGTGTGTTGTGTAGTGTAGCAGGGGCAAGATTGTAGAGAGGTCTCCGCACTTAACCGTTTGTCCTTGCAAAATAAAGTCTCTCTCTCTCTCTCTCTCTCTGGCTCTTTGCCTGCCTGCCTGCCTGCCTGTCTGTCTGTCTGTTTCTCTCTCTCTCTCTCTCTGGCTCTTTTCTGTCTGTCTGTCTGTCTGTCTGTCTGTCTGTCTGTCTCTCTCATGTGCCAGCAGGCTCCGGCATAAAATCCCATTGTCATTTTCCTAGAATGTTCTTTCAAATGATACCCGGAACATTAGCCATTCTTCAGTAGGCAGTTGTTGTTTTTTTTTCCATTAGCAGACCACACGCTGATGAGTTTCGCGAAATTGAAACCCCAGTCTTTTTGGTTTGCCCAAGTCATTAAACTATTGACTTCAGAACGGAGTTGGAGATGTTCCGTGTGGACACAGCGAGGCTTCCCATAATTATTTTCAACGTGTCATCAACCAGGACAACTCAGTATGAAGTAGAAAAAAGTGATTAGCACTAATGCACTGAAGTAACGAGTGTACACTGCGTTTTGTTTGTTTTGTTTGAAACAGTTTGTTTTTTAAAGTGAATAACCTCTTACCCGTTTTGTTTTACATCTCCCAATCACTCTTGTGGTGGTCGATGTTAAATATGAAGTCCAGTCAAGTCTGTTAAAGTTTAAACTCTAGTTTTCCCGAAGTACTGCCAGTGAACTGATTCACTTGTTTTCAGAGCATCATTTGAACTAAATTATTTCGTCATTTGATGGTTACCGCCGCGCAAGCATTTTCGCGGCTAACCAAAGTCTTTCTCTGTCAAGTCTCTGTCAAATCCCAACTTATTTAATAAGTACAGCAAGGGCGGGGGAAGGGGGGGGGGGGGCAAACACCTTCACTCAGAGCTGGTGACCAATACTTCCATCCAGTTATCACCGCCCGGGAAACTGTGAGAATTGGGAATGACTTTGAGACAGGGCGCTAGAGCCACCACGAAAGCTAAGAATAGTGTGGTCAGTTGCCCCCGTGACGTACTGAGCGACTAGCGTGTCCGAAACTGTTCCGAGAAAATCCATCAGTTTTCCTTGACAATTAACATGAAAAACTGAGACCTCTATCGTTTTGGGCCCGAACAGATGAAAGACGCATGTTACCTTCCATTTTGTTCAGGGCACTGAACTAATGAATGAAATATGGGCCCCGAAAGCCCTGGGGTGTTCATAAACTCACAAGAAATTATTTTGTGCGAACGGGAAACTCACTATGAATGAAAACTGAAAATGGTCGCAGTGGCCCAAAGGAACAATTATTCATTTGACAAACAGCCTTACAACTTTAATAAACGGCAGTTTTTCCCCTAAGAACTCATTACGAACATGTGGACATTAATTTTGCGGCTCTTACTTGTATGCGGGTGGGTGGGTGGGTGGGTGTTTGGGGGTTTAACGTCCTTTTCCACCACATAGGGTGATATCAAAGACGGGGCAACGATGAAAAAGCCAGCACAACTATTTGGCCCCAGCCTGGATCGAACTCACGACCCGAGCATTAGAAGTCCAACGCTCTACCGTTCGACCACCCCGGCTCCCCTTCCTTGTATGCAGAAAACGCTTCTAAGGACATGAAACTACCTCCCTTGAACAAACAGAAACTGTACTTTGAACAACCACCATTTATCCTCGACAGTTAAGGGGCGGTCGGTGGTCTAGTGGTTAAGAGACTTGTCACCAGTGCGAGAGCGTGCGTGTTGGGTTCAGTTCGCAGCGCTCTGAGCCGATTCACGAAATTGGGTAAAGCGCCTATACAATACCAATTATTATTATTATTAACTTGAGTGACCTTTTTCGGTTTGGCCCGAATGGATTATATCAACATATCTGAAATATGTGTGTTATATCTATGCACAGAAGTCTTCGCAGTTCCGAAAGTTACATTCAAACGAAAACTGTATAAGCAAAGTCCATCAGTCATTTTTGACAAATAACATGAAAAACTGACTTTTTTTTTTGGCCCGAAAAGATTGTGCAAAAATATTTTAAAGATTCGGGTTACATTTCATTCGTGAATGACACATATGAATGAGGGTGGGTAAGTGGGTGTTTGGGGATTTAACGTCCTTTTCCACCACATAGGGTGATATCAAAGACGGGGCAACGATGAAAAAGCCAGCACAAATATTTGGCCCCAGCGGGGATCAAACTCACGACCCGAGCATTAGAAGTCCAACGCTCTACCATTCGACCACCCGGCTCCCCCACATATGAATGAAATATGGGCCCCGAAAACCCTGTGGTGTTCATAAAGTCACAAAAAAAAAATATATATATATTTTGTGGGAACGGAAACCCCACAATGAACGAAAGTTGATTTCCTCCATTTTTTCCCCTAACGATTCGTTTTCAGTGGTTTCTCATTTACCTTACTCTGTGTGTGTGTGTGTGTGTGTGTGTGTGTGTGTGTGTGTGTGTGTGTGTGTGTGTGTGTAGAGAGAGAGAGAGAGAGGGGGGGGGGGTGGTTAGGTAGAGTGGGAGAGGGTGGGATGGGGTGTGGTAGTGTGGACTGATTGGAGAACCGAGAGAGAGCAAAATTCCGCTCGATATAGGGATGGGGTAGCAACAACTGCAAAACTGATTCGGAGAACAAAAACAACAGCGGAGAAGTGCGTTAGGGGCACCATGACGCCATTCTCAGAGTTACACTTGCATCACGCCTGTGCGGAGAATGCGACGTGCGTTTGAACGTGGAAATTTTGGCCCGTCTTATAATGTTTCCATTACTATGGAGACAACATAAATGCAAAACAAAACGAACAACAAAAACCCACAAAACATAAACAAAACGTAACAAAAGAGAACAAAACAACACAACAACAACAATAACAGCAGCAACAACAACAACCAAAACAAACAAGAACAACAACAGCAGTAACACAAACCCACTTCTGTTTATGTCTCTGTTGCTCTGTCGCTCTGTCGCTGTTGCTCTGTCTCTGTCTTTCTGTGGCTCTGTTGCTCTTTCTCACTGTCGCTCTGTTGCTCTCTCTGTCTCTGTGTCTCTGTTTCTCTCTCTTTCTCTGTCTCTCTTTCTCTGTCTCTCACGCTCTGTCTCTGTGTCGCTGTCTCTGTGTCGCTGTCGCTCTGTCTCTGTCTCTCTTTCCCTGTCTGTCTCTGTCTCTCTGTCGCTAAGTGTCAATCTTTTTCTGTCTCTCTCACTCTGTCTCTGTCGCGCTATCGCTCTGTCTCTCTGTCTCTGTCTCTCTGTCTCTCTCTGTGTCTCTGTCTCTCTGTCTCTGTCTGTGTCCCTCTGTCTCGGTCTCCCCCTCCCTCTCTTTCCGTCCACACCACCCTTGTTGCAGCAGTATTAGCTCCGTTTCTGAGTTGAAGGAACATCGCGTCGCCGCTCGATAAATCGTTGTATAATTTAAAGTAATAGCGGAGTACGTACATATCATGTGTTTCTTGTCTTATCTTTCATCAGGATCATTCAGGCTTTTTATCCCCCACAAAAGTTTCTTTCCGCTATCGACCCATGGGTCAAAGGAAGGAGAACAGTGGCATGGGGCGAGAGAGAGGAAACTGTAATCACGCACGCTAATTCTGCTGCTGACTGGAATGGAATGGGCAGGCGAGGGACTTGTTTTTACTGGCTAATCGACCGACTGAACACGACAAATTGTCCGGCACACACACAGACACACACACAGACACACACACAGACACACACACACACACCAACAGAGAGAGAGAGAGAGAGAGAACAAGCACGCACGCACGCACGCAATAGGAAACACACACACACACACACACACACACACACACACACACACACACACACACACACACACACACACACACACACACGCACACACACACACACACAGAAAATTAGTTTCACTAAAACGTCACTCGAAAATTACAAAACAAAGAAACCGTAGATTAGCTTCCTGCAAAGCGTGACCCCTGCCTGTATCTCGGTGCTGCAAATGGGGACATAAGTAGTTCCGCTATTATGTCAAATATAAAACAAGAACCTCCATCCACCCACCCCCATCCCCACCCCCGTCCACCCTCTCTCTCTCTCTCTCTCTCTCTACGTGTATGTGTGCCTGTGTGATATAGAATGTCATTTGATTCCAGGAGAGACACAGACTGAAAAATAATAGGCGGAAAATCCAGGCAAAACAACAACAACAACAACAATTTTTTCCCCCACAACACTTCCACTCCTTAACCTTTTCTGGCAATTAGTTTTGTTGAGTTTCATCTAAGGATGATTGCCGCCGTCTGTGGGTGTTGTTTTTTTTCCTTCTTCTTCTTCTCATGTCCGCCTGTATATAATACTGCGCATTTTATCTTTAAAATGGGTGTTTGTTGACATATGATATCAAGAACCTGAGGTGCGTGTATCACAAATCTGTTTTGTTTTGTTGTCTCGGCTGAGGATGGGCGATAGGGTGCGTGTTTTGTAGTCTAGCATTTTCTGTGCACCGTGGACACGGAGAGAGAGAGAGAGAGAGAGAGAGAGAGAGAGAGAGAGAGAGAGATGATGTTGATGATGATGATGATGAAATTCAGGATAGAGCATTTAGGCATTGCTGCCTGTCTTACAAGCTGTCCTGCTATTCTTCGTTAAAGGGTAAAAAGACATCAAAACGGGAAAGGGGGGGGGGGGA
>JACVVK020000571.1:327500-352466 GCA_018292915.2 Batillaria attramentaria | reverse complement strand
GGAGTGTAGATGGTAGAGCTTTGCCTTAGAGACTAACATTTTCTGTTGGTGACTCACGGACCAAAACTTGAGGTAGTGAATTTGGTCATTTCTCAAGCAAGTCTGACTGCAGACGACCCTCTAGGTAGAAGTTTCCTGTAAGAAGCATAGCATAAATGTATTATTCTTCATTTTAATCTTCTGTCGCCTGTTTTGCTGTTGATATTTTGTCATTGGTATTTGTGTCAACTTAATTCATGTTATCAGTTCAAACTCGATCAGTACCTCAGTTCATTTCCAACTCTCGTCTGACAGTCTCGCTCAGGAACTGCAGTCAATTTTTGTTGCATTTTGTTGTAATATGTCTCTGTGTGCGCGTGTGCTTGCATCTCTCGTGAACCAAACCTTCAGAATGTTTTTGGTTTCTCGCATGCACTGCGCAAGCAAGGGTGAACTGCCAATTTTCTTTTCCTTGGAATGTCAAAGGTATAATGATTATTGAAAGTGCATGTATAGTTGAAAAAAGAAAATGTTGAACACAGAGTTCGTGATCGGGTTCAAATTATTGTGATTTGTTTTGTATGTCTGACCATCTATGGATAATCATATCTTTGTGTGGGGATGTGACAGGTATTTACATAATTATAATTGTCACGGAGATATGAAAGCTATTTATAGATCATTGACATGGTGTAGAGAAGAAATGTGATAGTGTACGATATGACAGTTGTTGGATCGCTGGCTGAAGTTTGTTTTTGGCTGTTCTAAAAGTTGATGCGTGTATGGCGAGTATAAAATAAAACTTGACTTTGCCTCTGACACAACTCTGTGTGTTGTTGTGTGTGGTGTGTGTGTGTGTCGTCAGGTGTGTGTGCCAGTGGTGTGTGTGTGTGTGTGCCGGTGTGTATGTGAGAGAGACCTGCACCCGTCTCCTCCAGTCTTCTGAACAGCTTCGAACGATTTGTGAGACTTACAATGCAGGAATCAGTATCTTTAGGCATGCGAACATAGACCAGTTCTATACGGTATACCTCACACACACTGCACACAAAAATGGTACAGAGAGACGCCCACTTGTCTCATGATCAGCTTGTATTTGTCAAGTTATAAATTCATCGGTTCGGTGGGGGGGGGGGGGGGGGGGAGAGAGACCAAAGGAAGATCTGCGCGTATGTTCAGTTCTTAACTTAGATTCCCCAAGACTGTCCCGGTTACTTGGAACAAACGGCACAAAGCACAATCTTGCCCTCAACATACGGTGGACCACGGAAGACTTCCACAGCGAGCAATGGTATAGTGTAGAAGGTAGCCGTTGTCGTTTGCCTTGCTGCCCGGTAAATAAGCACGACTCTTGTCCACGCAGATGTACTCCGAAGCGCCGTGTGCCGGACGGGTAACGGTTGCCATGACGGTAGCCAGAATATTCCAGAGTCCACTCGGGCCAGCACGTATTCTTGCCGGGCACCATGACGACAGCAGCACGTGGTACGCGGCACACGGCACACACAGGGGTCAGGTCACACTCGGGTTCATCACAAGTCCCGTACTCTGCGCCGTACAGATCAGCTACACCGTACCTGGGTGCCGTGTGGCCGTCAAAGACCGGATCAGGTGGCAGGACACAGTTGGTTGGCAGCTGCTCCAGTACTGTCATACCATGATCCTCCGACATAGCCTGGCGAAATAACATTCAGTTTCACACATAAATACCCTCTTGGACGATCGCAAATCTGGCAGAACGAGATGGGATGGTGAACGTTTTATTCGCCACAGATTTTCTGCTTTCTACATGCAGCTCGCCATAAACCGATAGTATGAGAGGTTTGGTTCCTGTCAATCACTTCTAAGCTTTAAAACAGGCCCTTTGAATAGTACAAACTTTATTGTTAAAAAAAAAAGAGTTCACAATAAATATAACAAGATTTATATTAAGAATGTTGACAATCATTATGTATTCGAACTCGACGCCGAAACGTTTCGTTCGAAATAACAGATGTCTCGTTTTTAAACTCTTGATATTGTCAACTTCCTTTCGAACCAAGGACACATTATACATGTATTAATCTCTGTAGTACTTTTCGCAAATAGCATTCGGCCATCGTCCATCGGTTTCAAGCACTGGCTACAAAGAATTGAAATTACAGCGTGGAAAATTGTAAGTACAGACAAAGTTCGACATGCATTATACACTACGGTTCCGTAACTACGCACCTGAATAGACCAACTCTGAGGAGTTGGGACAGCCGTTACTTCCCCAGCGAACGTAAGCAGAACCTGCACGTGTTGGATAATACGTAGTCATGAGTTATAACCTCTCTCTCTGTCTGTCTCTGTCACCCCCCCCCCCCCCTCTCTCTCTCTCTCTCTCACACACACACACACACACACACACAGGAAGAGATAAAGAGAGAGCGCACATATACACTGATACAGTCTTATCACTCACACGGGCGTGCCCACACAAAACGTACAGGCACACATAGATACGAGTACAAAAGATAAGACGTTATGTCCAAGGGTTCCTCAATCAAACTTTTTATATCTACTTGTTTCATTTCTTGAGATCGCTTCTGATTTATTGCGCTTCAGGATCTTACCTCTGGCCTGTTCGTTCAGCACGTTCGCGTTCTTCAGAGCTTGGACATCCGCCGTCACCTCGTTCAGCTGCTGGGTCATGTGGTTAATGACAGGTTGTAGGGACCCCACGTCATCGGACCTAACACACACACACACACACACACACACACACACACACACACACACACACACACACACACACACACACACACACACACACACAGAGAGAGAGAGAGAGAGAGAACAAAAGAAATGAAACAAAACCAAACCACCGAAGAAATGAAAGAAATCTTCAGACGTTGGTCACTGGACGATAGCAGAATAACTATTGGTTTAAAGATTTATCAACATGAATGGCACTGGGTGTTGAAACCATTTTAAAAAAAATATACCTAGTGTTATTTGAAGAGGGAAGTTACCGTTCAAAATGAAACAACACGTCCATAATGTGATTAAAAAACACCCAAACCTGCGTAATTAATAATCCACAAATCTCGGTGACCTTTTACTTTCCATTTTCCTCTCTCGTAGACGATTTGTCACAGGGAGCCACCAGAACTCCGGTTGCGTCTGTGTACATACGTAACACAGCTATTGAAAAACATCTCGACATGGTGCATTCTGAAAAAAACAAACCAAAAAACCCTGAATCTTTCTCCCAGATTCTTCTTCTTCTATCTTAGAAAGTCTTTTCTTTTTCCTTTTTCTTCTACTAGATTCCTTAGGAATGCTGTAGAACTCGGTCTCAAAGCCTCTTCTGAAAGCTCCAAACACCCACCCACCCACCCTTCAGTAGGGCCCCCAAAAGTTATCTCTTCCATTGTGACTGACTGACAGTGCCAAACAGGGCAAACCTTCTTCTTCGTCTTTGTTTACTGGGTTTCTCTGTGCTATGATATATACACAATTGAACACTTCTCTTTGGAGTAACTTTACACTCTATAAGTGGACACTGGACAGCAGCTTTGTTCACATCACCTAATGATATTGCAAATGTGTGGTGTGATGGTGACTCCCGTAATTTTTTTTTTTTTTTTTTTTTTTGGAACTACCACTACTACAACTTTATACTTTATTGTCCTTTTCGGGAAATTCGGGCCGCGTCGACGCGGTGCAGCGCCACCTAATACCTATCCTATCAAGTTTTTCAATTTTGCTTGGGGGAGGAAAGCCGGATAACCCGGAGAGAAACCCCCGATTAGCAGCCCGTTTGCCTGGATAAACCGGTAAGACATAATCACAAGCTCGACTTGGGCTCGAACCCACGCTCCAAAGCCGTGATAGCGGTGACGGACCGTTCAGTAAGCAGCAGCAGCTAAGTCCGAGGCGCTACCTATTAGACCACCGCTCACCTTCTTCTTCCTCTTTCTGTTCCTCACGTTCTTCTTCTCAACGTCGTTTTCGCTGTCAGCAACGCTGGATTACACGGGCAGGTAAATTACGAGTAACATAGTGGACAGAGTAGAAGAACATTACCTCACGTGGCGGGTTCAGTGTAGTGTTTCTGCTGACACTCACCGCCTCCTCAGCACTATCCTCATCTTCTGGGGTCACGACCCCATGCGTCTGCTTGTCCTGACCTTCAGTGGCAGCCATGTTGACCTTGACCTGAAGCTCCAGTACTTCAATCCGCTGTGTCAAGATCTTCATCTTCCTCTCTTCTTCTTTCCTCTGCTGAAACAACTGGTCCTGCAGCTTACCCAACAGTTCTCCCTGTTCTCGCACTCTGTCCTCAAGTCTCTCCTTGTCCTGCACGTGGCGCTCCAGTAGGTCCAACAGCTCCTTGTCGCGTCTGGCCTGTTGCTGTGTCAGACGGTCTTCCAGCTGCCGTGTCATCGTCTCCATTTTCTTCTCCGCAAGACGCTCTATGACTGTGTCCAGGTCCGTGACGTCATCCCAGGTGGTCTGAGTTGTGACAGGAGACATCGACAGCACGATGGTGCAGAGGAGAAGAATGCGTGTTTCGGCAGCCATTGTTTTCGCTGACAGAGATTGAAAGTGGTGCACACTATCTTTGCTGTGTTTAATACTGGACTATATAATGGCGTGTTGTCTGGTATTTAACCTTTGCGCTAGTTTCAGCTTTCCACCTTATCTTTGTGGGTCACTTTGAAAGCAAATCACACACAGACACGTATTGGACTTTGTGCATGTAGTAAACTGCTCTTGATCTCTTGAAAATAGATGTTCTGTCATTTATCCTTTACATCAAACTTTAAATACTGACACAGTAACTGAAAGCATGTCATGGCTTCCTGATTTTTTTCAGTTATCACAGACATACGGTTGTTTTTTCGTTGTTTTTTTTCTGCTGTCCTAGAATATCTTGGGTTTTTTTAGCCAGAGTATCGTGTGACGGCAAGACGTGTACAAGTGAGACCTTGTCAAATCACACACACACACACACACACACACACACACACACACACACACACACACACACACACACACACACACAGAGTGTTGTTGAGAGACAAAATCATGATTTTATTACTCTTATCATAACAAAGGGAAACGAATTTCAGCCAGTCCGTATCACATTTCACTTTTCAACGTGAAAATGACCAACAGAAGAACAACACTGAAGACTGGTTTTTCTGTGAAACAGAAATGACTGCAAACTCATCCTGATAGCTTAGCTTAGCGTCTTTTATGACGGGGTAATAATCATATTTGTCACAACAAAGTGACAGTGGTGATTTTCTTCGTTTACTTTGAGCAGACAGCGCAAAGGACAGTCTTGCGATCTCTGTAAGGAGGACACAACAAGCTGCCACAGTAATAGATGGCGTGGTGAAGCAGCCTTCCGTTCTCGTTCGCACTGCTTCCAAACACGTACCCAAGGCTCCTGTCAACACAGATGAACTCGGACGCACCGCCATTGCCTTGATACCCAGCCATTAAGTACCCGGAATACTCAAGATTCCACCCGTTCCAGCATCGGTTGGTGCCGGCGATCATGGTCGAGGCTGAGCGAGGGATGTGGCAGAGGGCGCAGACAGGGTCCATGTCGTGAGACGTCGAATCACAAGTATCGTACTCGGCTCCGTGTAGCGCAGTGTTGGCGCAGTCACGTGCCACGTGATCCTCGATGATCGGGTCGTGAGGCAGACACAGATAGTTGGCTGCTGACCCAGAATTGTCGTACCACGAACCGCCCACAAAACCTGCAGGCAGCAATGTTCCAGGAAGATTGTCATCATACTAATACTGCCGTGTCATTACACAGCAAAACACAGTAAGTCCACTGACGTCATTGCAGGAAAAGACCATGACGTCGATGTATGTCATTTTGAAATCACCCCTTTCCCCTTATATGACGGTATGCTGTTACACGGAATAATAATAAAACAATAATAATAATAATAATAATACACACACAGTCAGAGAGAGAGAGAGAGAGAGAGTACACATGCATTTAAAACGTAACTTAATTTTTTTTCAGTTTCTCCTTTTGTTTTCTTTGGTTTTGTTGTTGTTGTTGTTGTTTGTTTGTTTTTGTTCGGTTTTTTGTTGTTGGTGGTGGTGGTGGGGTGGGGGTAGGGTGGTGGTGGTGGTGGTGGTGGTGGTGGTGGTGTAGTTTAATACACAGACAGTTCAGACAAGGAAGTTTTAATCTGTTGCGTGACATACTAACCCGAATAGACAGTGGTGGAGGGATCAGGGCAGGCTTCGTGGCCCCAGCGGATGTAAGTCGTGCCTGTAATTGAAAAAAAAAAAGGAGAAGAAAACAGTGTGAGACAGAACATGTTTATGACATCTGCGTTCGTGCTGGAGCGATAAGATTTACTTGGCTCTCTGAGGACAAATTGCGCAGTTCTCGAACCCACAGTGTGCACTGTTTCAAGCATTACGATTTCTTCTTTTCTTTGACAGCATCACTTTGGTGGACATCCCGTATGAGAGGTTAGAATCCCGCCTCGGGCCAAATAATTATTTGTGCTGGAATTTTTCTCTCGTTGCCCCGTTGATATCGTTCATTGTCATTGTCATAATGCGTAGAGGAAGTACAAGCATGACGGAATGTGTGTGCATCGAATCTGATTGTTTTGTCATTCTGAGTCATTCTTCTTTCATATGTGACGTTTACGTTTTCTTAACCCATCTTTATATTAACTATGTGATAGTCAAATGATGTAAGAAGTGGATGTCTAGTCAATCTAATGAATATTATTTACTTTGTTTTATATATATATATATACAGAGAGAGAGAGAGAGAGAGAGGGAGAGAGAGAGAGAGAGCCTGGACCAAATAAATCTCCCAGCCATGGGATTGGGGGTGGGTGGGTGTTTGGGAGTTTAACGTCCTTTTCCACCACATACGGGTGATATCAAAGACGGGGCAACGATGAAAAAGCCAGCACGGATATTTGGCCCATGCCGGGATGATACGAACTCACGACCCGAGCATTAGAAGTCCAACGCTCTACCCTTCGGCCACCACGCCCCCCCCCCCCCAATCCCCCGCCCCCCAGCCATGGGATGAATAAAGTGTGTGTCTTTATCATTATGAGCATAAACAAAACGAAACCACCACAATACTATGACGTTTCTTACCCCTACCGCTGACCGCCTGATGTTGCGCGTTCTCCAAGGCAGTGAGCCTGGTCTTTGTTGCCGCGAGGTCCGTCTGCAGAATCTGAATCATGCTCGCTTGCTGCTGTACCACTGTCTCCAGTATGCTCTCAGCAGCTCTCTTTGACCCCGGGTCAGCATCCTTTAGATCCTCTGTACGTACAATCGCCATGGCCAGACCAAGCAACAGAAACTTAAAGGCATGCGTTCCCGACATTGTGGCAATGTTCTGTCTTGCAGAGCGTGGGTAAGCCTACTGATAAGGCATGGGCACCACTGCATGTATTTATATAAGTACGTAGTGTTCACGGATAAGGCGATGAACAACTCCACTCGGCTCGCTGCGAGACTACACTCTCTGGGGCACAGAGTCTTTCAGTGGAAAGTACCTCTGTGCACGGTGGGGAAATGGCGCTCACTGCGCTACCGTGACGGACCTAAAATGTCTCGGTGCTCTCAAACACAAGGTCGCGCACTATGTCATCCTTGACCAGCTTTGAACCCAGAGGGATCCTCAATGGCGCAAGTGATGGCAGGCTGTCTTCAGAGTGAAAGTAGGCGTGTTTCTGAGTCAGAGACATACATAACATGTCTCCGTCTGAATGGACAGATCTATATTACGTTCAGTCCTAGAGCACGGGTGTGTATGCTTTTGTAATCGTCTCTTATTCCACCACAAGGCAGGTACGTGATCGTCTGCACCGTGCAATAATACTTGCTTGTAGAGTGCAGCGCCTTTGCCTGTCAGAGTGCAACCCCTTTGCCGTTCACTCACATCCTGTTGGATCAGTGTACCACGTAAACAGTGCCATCAAAGCGCAACAATAATTGTCCGCTGGCAAAGATTTTGCCCAAACGAAAAGTGGTCGGAAATTCAAGACTTCGTTTTAAATCGAATCATATGACGCACAAGTCGTCGCTTTTCTAAAAAAAATTCGCCATTTTTGAAAATGGCGCTGGCTGTAAGCAGTCACATTTCGTGGTACGTGTAGTATAGGGCCGGTGCGATTGGCCAGGGCGCGAGGACTACCGTATCATGTGACTGTGGCCCCCTCTCATCTAACGGAATGGCACTGGATGCCGGCGATCACAATTCCACCGCCGGCCCCGCCGCCACCACCATCATAAACAACCACAACCATCATCACCACACACCACAACTATCAGCAGCAACAACCACCCCCACTACAGCCACCTGGCAATATATACTGGACAACAGTATAAGCATAGCAGAGCTAATCAAGACCATGAAACACGTCATACAAACACGTTATATCTTTATTATCATCGAAATTAACATATATGTGCTATACTTAGACATCGACAGGGACATCTGTTCTATATGGACAGAACAGCAGTCATCAAAACAGCACCACAATAATAGCAGGATCTGCGAACGAAAACAATAGGCCAGTCTGTCTAACCAAAGATCTTTCCCCTACGGATCTTTCCGTAGAGGAAAGATCTTTGATCTAACTCGAAGCAATGCACATACAAAGCTGGGCCCGTATGTAAAACTCGAGGTTAATTTAACCCACGGCTACGGGTCTAACCCAGACTAGGACAAAAGAAACCCCAAAACAACATTAAATAAAAAAGGAAGCGAAGAAAGAAAGACAAAAATGTCCCCCGTCAGAGCTCTGACAGCCTGGGATAACGTCATCGAGCGTCTTGAGAGGAAACTGCGCGGAGACGATGACTCAAAATTTCAATTTCCGACTGACTTTAAAGGAGTTGGAACTTATTTTTTGTATGGCTATGAAGGTAATGTAACTGCGCCCCCCCCCCCCCCAAAAAAAAAAAAAAGAAAAAAGAAAAAAGAAGAAGAAGATAAAAACAAAAACAAAAAAACAAGCAGAATGTTTGGATTGCTTTCATTTGTGGTAATGTCACGCATGGCTGAATTTGAGCGGCAACACTTAAATTTTGATGGACAATTTTGGTTTTGGCACTGTAGACAAGAGAATGGCCACAGAGTCTAAAATGTCCTTCGGAGTAAGTCAAGAAACACTCACAACGCGTATGGTACGTGTATGTGAAACGCTTTTATTTCACGCAGGACTCTCACATAGTTGTTTTACGACATTCAAGGCTTCACTCCAAGTGAATTTAAAGTGAACGCACTGTGACTGCTCTTCATACGGCCATCAAGGTATTGTCAACTGAAAAACAACATAAGATGTTTTATGAGAGTTTTCATTTCTAGCAGTGCTGCATCCATCCGGAGTTTGGCAATCCGCTGTTTGAAAGCAGGACTGTGCTTGAGTTACGATAGTCCATTTCATCTGCGGTGGTTGGTGGGTGTTTGGGAGTTTAACGTCCTTTACAACCACGTATGGGTGATATCAAAGACGGGGCAACGAGAAAAAGGCCAGTACAAATATTTGGCCCAGCCGGGATTCGAACTCACGACCCTAGCACTGAGAATCCAACGCTTTAGCATTCGGCTGTCCCGGCTCCCTCCCCAGCCCCCCCCCCCCCCCCCCCCCCGACATTTCATCTGACTGCGGCTTTTGTTTGAAATAAACGAATTGCAGTAGTGACTACAAATCTGACCAACACCAACACCAGGCAGTGTCAGTACATCAAGAACATCCTTTTAGCCTCATGACTCTGTCTGATGTCAGTCATTAATTAAAGCAGACTATTTCGAGCGCATAGCCGGCGAGTCTAGCGAAACTGTTCCAACGCGGGAAGTTAGTTTCCGTGAAGGTGAAACATCACAGGTGCGTTTACATTTGCCCAACTTATCATAATAAGAGTTTCTCAGACAAGAATTCTCCCGCTGATGTGTTGTGTTGTGTTGTGTTGTGTTGTGTTGTGTGTGTGTGTTATTTGTGTGTGTGTGTGTGTGTGTGTGTGTGTGTGTGTGTGTGTGTGTGTGTGTGTGTGTGTGTGTGTGTGTGTGTGGTTGGTTTGGGAGCAACCAACTTCTGGTTCTTTTCACGTAATTTTTATTTTGCGTAAATTTTGCGAGAAAAAATCCATCAAATGCAACAAGTAAAAATATATGCTAGTTTGGCGTTAGTTCGTTTGTTCCTTCCTTGGTTTGTCTGCTTTTCGTATTTGTTTGTCTGTCTGTTTGTTTTCAAGTTACTGCAGCTAACATAAGCTTGGCTCAGCATCAAACAGCTCCATTTTCCTAGTTTTCCATGAGCGCATTTATGTTAGGAAATACGACGGCTGTTTACCGGAGACTGAACTGGTAATTAACGTTGAGAAGAAAAAGAACAGGCGTATGTGTTTTAAGAGTGGCATGTTTCTCGCCGAATACAAGAAACAGACACAGACAAGAGACGAACCCAACACTGTTCAGGAAGAAGGCAGCCACACTAAACTGTGATAGCACAGAACTCCATCGTTAAGACGAACACTGAACAGTTTCAGGAAAGCAAATCAGGGAGAGTATACGGTGAACAGGTAGGACTGATTTTATGTCATTGTTAATGAAGCAGGCCTTAGTCTAGATGTGTCAGTGTCCAGTACGTATAAAAGCGAACAGAGCATTAGTGGAGAACTGAACTGAACTCGTTTATGATGAGGCTTCATATCCGTGGGAACTGGTATAGGACATAATTATGTTCTTAAAACTGAGAAGACTTTTGTACTTAGGGCCGCTGCTACACGTTGCCAGGATTGGTACTTGCAGGGCTGGCAACGCTGGCAACCCTAATTAAATCGCTGGCTGCCAGCTGGCAAATCCCCCTTGCCGGTGCCGGCGCGGGAATAGAAAGCCGTTCTATTTTTCCTGGCAGCCAGCTTGCCACAGGCAGCCCGTACAGCCAACTGACCAATCACTGCCGAAACCTTGCAACGCCGCTGGCTGCGTGTGCGCCAAAACCGTTGCCCGCCAGCAGGCAGCCGAGTACGGCAACATGCAGACTGGCAGTCGTGTAACCGTGCGCTTAAGCATTGTCCACTGTGGCACAGGCCGGAAAGAAATGGGACATTTAGAAAATGAATCGGTCTATGCCCATGTCCGACGCGGATATAAAACCATGAATGAATTTACCATTTTTATTACTATTGGTATTATTAACGGGGACATTACTCTCATATGTTACCAAGGTCTTGTAGAACGTCTGGAAGACTATCCGCGCTAACCATGACGCTGCGTATTGTCTTGATGTCCACCGTGTGCCTGCTGCTGCACTTTTACTATGGTGCGTGCACAAACCTCCCCGAGGTCCAGTCTG
Organism: Batillaria attramentaria; assembly: GCA_018292915.2. Lineage (NCBI taxonomy): Eukaryota > Metazoa > Mollusca > Gastropoda > Batillariidae > Batillaria > Batillaria attramentaria. Next base: position 341,139 of record JACVVK020000571.1, on the reverse strand, counting down.
ACGTCACGGAGACCACCGTTGAGCCCGAGACTGGACGAGAAACTGAAATGGGTCGTCTGCTGGCCGAAATGGAAGCGCTGCGTAAGGCGGTTGTCGCGAAAGATTCCGTCAGCGCTCGGTTCCCGTCCCAAAGGTGAACGGCGATTTAGTTTTATGTGTCTTTTGTTGTAGTTTCTGCTTGTTTTTATACATGTATGTTTGTTTGTAGTGGATGTATTCAAACGGACTTTAGCCGAGGGAGCCGGGACAGCCGAATGGTACAGCGTTGGACTTTTAATACTCGAGTGTTGAGTTCGCATCCCGGCTGGGGCTAAATATGGGGCTGGCCTTTTTCTCGTCGCTCCGTCTTTGATATCACCCTTACGTGGTGGAAAAGGACGTTAAAAACCCTGACCCCCTCCCCTCCCTCAAACGGACTTCGCTTTCAAGTATACCTAATTAATGAATCGCTGTTGTTGGCTTCCAGATTGTGCGAGTCTCTGTCGCAGCAAGTGTGGGAGATGCGGACACAGTTGTCTGCCCTTCAGACCCAGGTGGACATGGCGGCGCTGCGGTCGGAGCTGGACGAGTTGCGGGCCGCGATCAACATGGACAGCCGCACCCAGACGTCGGCACAGGCGCTTGACCACTCTCAGACGAAGGGCACAGGTCAGGAAACAGACTCCGCGTCGGCGACAGAAACACATTCTTGTTAGTGGGCTCGTATAGATCAGGATAGTTTAAACTGGTTAGTTACATCTTTGATATGCCAACTCATGCGCTGGAAGTTTCGCTCGTGAGTGCGCGTGTACGCTCGAAATACTCTATTTCGATGAATTAGTACAGCTCTTGATGCGATACAATGTTGTTTACACTTTTCGCGACCGGTCGAACATTCAAATTCTGCGATTGCTGTTACACTACTTCAGCACTCAGTGTGGTTGCTGCGTCATCGCTTCTTTTGGCTCAGTGCCAGCATTACAGACGCTGTCACTGTCCAGGTGTCCTAGTGTTGTGATGATTGATACCACGAAAACAACTCAGAACGATCTGTGAGCATAAAAATGCATAAGCATAAGTCCTTTTAAAATTAGAGAGCATCTTTCATAAGATAAATAGGTTTTAAAACTTGGCTCACAGATCTTTCTGGTCTATTTTTGGTGGTGACTAATATCGCGATTTTTAGACATCTGCACGGCATAGTGGACACTGCTGTCCTTTCTCTTAGGCAGGTCTTATTCAGGTGACTGCGGTTTTTGTTGTTGTTGTTGTTGTTTTTTTTTTTCTGTTTGTTTGTTTGTTGTTGTTGTGTTTTGTTGTTTGATATTTTCGTTGTCTCAGTTTTATTTTCAATGTTTTCTTTTTGTTTTCCTATGCCCCCAGAGGGCTGGAAAAATAAACTTGACTTGACTTGGCAAGTCTCAGTGTACCTTTTATTTTTAAAAAAAGTTCTTAGTATGAATTCGAACTTTCGTTCTTGTTTAAGGTTCTGTGTACGTGCGGTGGGGAAGCAGGACGTGTCCCAATTCAACAGAGATGGTGTACACAGGTAAGACTACTATACTGTGCAGAGGAGAGTCTTCAATGAAAGAGTATATTGCCCCCCCCCCCCCTCTCCCCCCCCCCTCTCTCTCTCTGATCTTGTCACACTGACTGCTACGTGTGTGTTCTGCCACATAATTATTACATTGATGTAAAGTGGGGCAACAAGAAACAAGGAGGAACGGCCCCGTCCTACAAAGTTGTTTCTCCAAACTTCATTTTATTTTGTCTGTTTTGTTGTTATTGTTGCCGGTTCTCCCCTCTCCAAGTTCTACATGTACCTAGATCCTCTACGACCTCGACCAATTAGCCACGTGACTGGGGGTGGGGCCGGGTGGGGGTAGAGAGAGAGCGAGAGGGAGAGAGAGAGACAGAGAGAGGGTGGGTGGGTGGGTGTTTAGGAGTTTAACGTCCTTTTCCACCACATAAGGGTGATATCAAAGACGGGGCAACGAGAAAAAGGCCAGCACAAATATTTGGCCCCAGCCGGGATTCGAACTCTCGACCGAGCACTAAAAGTCCAACGCTCTACCATTCGGCCACCCTGGCTCCCCAGAGAGAGAGAGAGAGAGAGAGATGATGATGAAACGTTTTTTATTCAGGATAGAGCATTTAGGCATTGCTGCCTATCTTACATGCTGTCCTGCTATTCTACATTAAAGGGTATTGAGAAAAAAAAATCAAAACAAACAAACAAACAATAAAAATGTTTAAAAAAAAAGAAAAAGTATAAACTATCTAGGGGAAATACAGGAGAGAAAAGTACACACGATAAACAAATCAAAACATACGTGGCATGTGCTGATGATACTGGCTGTATGCCAAGTAAGAAATTTACAGTCGTCTCTAATATTGCAAAACATGTATGTAACACATTTCTATATATATCGTCAGATAAGCGTATCGTGTAGAATTTGTTTGAAGTTTATGAATTTGGAAACGTTTTGGATACTCAGTGGTAAAGAGTTCCACATGGATGCCCCTGAGAAAGACAGGCTACTTTTATATATATCAACCCTTGGACGAGGCACTGGGAGCAGACTGTTCCTTGTGTTATGTTGTTTATCATGTTCGAAATTAAATAGTTGATGGAGATATGTTGGGGCTTTGTAGTAGACAATTTTGTGCATCAGTAAGCATTTGTTAAACTCCAGATGCTGTTTAAGAGGTAGAAGTTTGAGGATTTTAAACTTTTGTTCGGTACTAGAATTACCCGAGTGTAAGAGTTTGACAGCGCGCCGGTGAACGGAGTTAACCTTTTTGAACTGATTTTCGCTGCACTCGTCCCACAAAGTGGACGCAAAATCTAGATGACTTTGCACGTGGGCATGAAAGAATAGCTTGCAGATGTCAGGGCTAACTAGGCGACTTAGTTTGGATAGCAAGAATACATTTTTTGACAATAATTTACAGAGACCATCAACATGTGTTTCCCACTTTAGTTGGTCGTCAATTATGACACCTAGTAGACGGTGGTTCGAGACCTGCTCGATAGACTCGAACCCAACTGACAACCGTAGGGGAGATAGTTTGCGTTGGTGTTTTTGGCGCGTTGTAATTAGCATGCTTTTGGTTTTGGTGGTACTAATTACCATGTGGTTGGCTTTACACCACTGGGAGATTTCAGTGAGGCTGTGCTGCAATACTTCGTTTACTTTTGACTCATGCACATCCGACGCATGGAGCGTGGAGTCGTCAGCAAACATATCACAGCTTACATTAGGGTTTGAGATGGAGAGGGGCATATCATTGATGAATAAACAAAAGAAAATCGGGCCAAGGATAGAGCCCTGGGGCACACCGAGCTTAACAACACCTTCCTCAGAAAACGCACCATTTAGATAGACTTTCTGCCTTCTACCTTGGAGATATGAGGAAAATAAGGAGATTGTCTTAGGATCAGGGATATATAGGGACAATTTCTTTAACAAAATGCTGTGGTTCACCAAGTCAAAGGCTTTTTTCAGGTCAAGAAAGACCGCACCAGTTAGTTGGGATTTGTTGATGGCAGATAGCCAAGTGTCGACGATGCGGACAAGTGCGGTGTGGCACGAATGTTGAGGGCGGAAACCAGATTGGAGCGGATTCAAAAGATGTTGTTTTTCTAGGAAACTGAGCATGTGGTTATGGATATGTCTTTCCAGTGGTTTGGACAGGACTGATAAAACTGAAATCGGACGGTAGTCACTGAGATTGTGGAGATCTTTACTTTTCGGAATAGGCACTACTTTGGCTTTCTTGAGTTCGTCTGGAAATATACTGTGTTGGAGTGACAGATTATAAATATATGTGAGTGATTCCACAATGTAGGGTAGTGACAACTTAAGGATGTTAATGTTAATTGCATCAGGACCACACGCCTTGCTCTTTATAGCAGAGATTGATTTCCCAACTTCATAGACTGTCATGGGTGGAACAGAGAAAAAACTTTCTTTTGCTGACTGACAGTGACTGCGGAGTTCTTCAGGACATACATAGTCTTAGAGAGAGAGAGAGAGAGAGAGACTCCGTGAACTAAACATTTGACGTCAGCCTCAGGCAGGTCGTCATACAGAGAGAGAGAGAGAGAGAGAGAGATGACGTCAATTCCGTGATCTAAACATTTGACGCCAACCTCTAGCACAGAGATCGTCTGAGGATGCTTGTTTATGTCTTGTGATTTCCCTGTTGGCTTTGTGGCTTCCCCGATTGAATTATTTTTCACATGAATTCTGGAAGATCTAGAGGGCTGCTGAAATGTCGGAGGCAGTGACGATACTTGTTGATTTTGTCTGTGAACTAAGCGTTTGACGTCAGCCTCACACTGGTGGTATGACAGATGATGTTTGTGCAAGTCTTGTGATTTCCCTGTTGCTTTTGTGACTTCTCTGACAGAATTAATTTTTACATAAAATCTGGAAGATCTAGAGGGCTGGTGAAACGTGGACTAGAATACCTTGGATTGTACTTATGAAATCGCGAAATTGGAACTAAGTTGACCGGTGCTTCTCGCAGAAACTTGAAAAAGCCATGTTTATCTAAAAGTTCAGTTATTCTTAATGCTAAAGCTATAATAGTGCAGTAGTTCCTGTCATATGTGCAGTTGTCACACTAGACAAAAACGCCGGGACGATAAGTAATTTGCAGTTGTCTTTTCATAGATATTTGGTCTTATGCGCAAACCACCCCTACCCCGGAAATATTTTTTTTTATACACAAAACCAGTCAGAGCTACAGAGCTGTAGTACGAATACAGGCAGTGTAATTGGGTGATCTTCCAAAGTCTAGAAAGTGAAGGAATTTGAACAACTTTTTCGAAAAAATTAGTAACATGACCGAATGTTTTTTTTTTTAAATCGGCGATAACTCTTCTGAAAATGCGGCAGGATAAAAATCGTGACAGGTAGGTCTGGAGAAGGTGAATTCCCATTTTATCTCAAAGTAAAAAGCCCTCCAACGAGGTGGTTTAGGAGATAGCCATCATTACATCCGTCCACACACAGACACACACAGACACAGACACACACAGACACACACAGACACACACACACACACACACACACACACACACGTCTCACAACTCCCGCCAAAAAGAACGCAGCAGCATAGTGTGCACGTCAAGTGTCTATGACGCAGATTTCGTTACGTCACAGTGTGCGCGAAAGTATGTAATGTCTGGAGAAACGTCACAGCCTTGTTTTGTACTACTGAAACTTGCTGCTGCGCGTAGCAAAATCTGCCCCATCGTATAAAGTTGTTTCTCTATAGAGAAACAACTTAAAAAGCCAGCAAAACTGGGCTCTCAGCCGGGAACTTAGAGAGAGAGAGAGAGAGTGAATACAAGCATACAAGTGTGAAGCACAAGTGCTTATCTTACAACTTGTGTGTGTGTGTGTGTGTGTGTGTGTGTGTGTGTGTGTGTGAGAGAGAGAGAGAGAGCAAGAAATGCAACGGAGCATAACGTGGAAATGACTTGCCAAACGTAATGAATACAAGAACTTTACGGAATACAACTGTACAGCCATTCCATACAAACAAGTGCACGTTTTGAGTACTTAATCAAACGTGCAACATGACTGGAGGGGTGCAGCATGAACAATGATGCAGAAGACTGAACTGTCCTAAAGATACTTGTGTAGGCGAGTCTTAAAAAGTGTCAAGACAACTGTTTAACCTTACATGGAAGCTTATTCCAGGAAGATGCTGCAGAGAAACTTGTTTTCTCTAAGTCCATTCTAGGGAGTGGGGTGGTGGGGATTGTGTTGACTGTGAGACTAAGAGTAAACTAAATATGAAATTGTTTGCTAGGTGTTGTGGGCGGGTCAGAGCACAAAAACAAAGGAGCTGCAGCCAACGCTCTGTGTCTGCCACTCAACCCAGTCTATGACGGTCACCCGGTACCGCAGTGGGGACCCACCCTCCTCTTCGGCGCCGAATACGAAGTCGGTCCTGAGCCACAGAAACAGCTGGACGCTGAATGTGCCGTGTGTGTGTCCCCACGTCCCCTGACCGTCATGGTCCCCGCCACCAACACCTGTCACCCGGGATGGACCGTGGAGTACACTGGGTACATCATGGCTGGATATCACGGTCACGAAGCTGCGACGGAGTTCGTCTGTGTGGACGCTGCCTTGGACGGACGTTTTGGATCAGGGGCCGATAACAACGGTCATTTGTTCTACTACACGGTGGGGAAGTGTGGTAGTCTACCCTGTCCTCCCTACGAAGAGGGAAAAGTGATCACATGTGTCGTCTGCTCAAAGTAGACTGTGACTGGGACAGAGGCTACCAAGCATCCCTACGCGTTACTGAAAGTTACGTAGGGCATGTATTAACATTTAACAACTACGCTGAATATAGTACACAATTTTTCCGCCTTTTTAAATTTGTGTGCAGAGTAACAAAAACAAAAGAAGGCAATCTGGGGCTTTTTATTGGCTTTGTAAATAAGTTTCTTGCCAGGTAATAGTAATATTAGGGGAAAATGAGCCTGGCTTGTGGACTATTTGTATGCATGCGCGGCTGGCACAAGAGCCAGCCGACGACAGAAGAATGGGGGGGGGGGGGGGGGGGGGCTAACATTTCGAAAACATGGAATATTGGAATTTGTTGAAATTTAGTCTACACATGCGTCTTTGGCTGCCGGAATTTTATGATTTTTTTTTTTTTTGGGGGGGGGGGGGGATTTTAAAGCATTTCTAAGGTTTCACACGCAACGTTATGTTTAATATATATAAAATATGTTTCTTGAAATTCACTTGCATCCGTGTCCTGTAGCCTGTAGAAACCCCTGTTGTTCTTTCTCCGGGCACCCAAGAAGGCCGAGGCTATTTCCCTCAACTAGTCGGTACGTAGTTATCCTGTTGTCCCTACTCCTCTGACCAGTCGAGGGGAAAGCTGTACCGCATTGCACAGTTATTCCCCCGGACCGACTACTTCCCAACCGGAAGTGCCAGACTGATGTGCCAGAAGTCATGAAGCGATACAGCAAACTGATCTTGTAAAGTTTACCCCAAGTGTTTAACCGTGTGAGGGTAGATCTTCGTAAATGCTGATGACACGAACCGGTTGTAATGGTCGGGGGAGTAGTTGGAGGGCGATAAACTTGCCTGACTAGTTAGGGCGATAGGCACCGATTGCCAAAGACAACAACAACAACAACGACAACGACACCATCACCACCACCACCACCACCACCACAAGCACGTGCGTACATGCATTTCGGCCCACTCGCGCCCGTCCTAATCCACATCCAGATACATGACAGTGCTTGTTGTAGTATGACTCGATGCATCGAACAGTTTCAAGACTGCACAGTTTGCGCATTTGGCACACACTTGTCTTCAGCGTTGTCGCACTAGCTGACCACCTTATTCAGTCTTTGGACTAAGCCCAGAAATCACGTGCTCTCTGGTGCACAGCACGGGTTAGGGACAATGCGCAGACTACCTCAGGTTTGAGGTAGATTTTTCAGCATAAGTGCATGACTGTTGTTATTGTCCCCAACATCTACCGAATGATGTATGTTTTTAACACTAGTTGGCCCTACTGAACATGTATTCATTATTGTGTTGTGATCATTATGCATTATGCATAATTATGCATTATTATTATTCATATATTCAGTGACCTGGCGGATATTGACGGTATACGTATACGGGACTTGGACTATCGTTATCAAGTTCGTCAAAAAGGGATGATCATAATTACGTTGAGTCTAGGTCAATGTAAATAACCCCGATAGAAATTAGCGGATATGACGTAATGTATCGACGTGTGATGGAAATTAGCGGATATGACGTAATGTATCGACGTGTGGCTCATTCGCGCAAGCTTACTATAAATGCAACGAACGAAATTGCACCCCAAGTTCTGACCCGACTGGTCAGGGTTGGGAGGAGAGAGAACGTTATACACTCAGTTTGAGAGGAGTCACGCGCACAGTTCACGCATTGTTTGCATAATGTTGGCTTTTTCAAGTTACCAAACAAGTGCGCATCTGAATAAAAACGCTATCCTGTCAAAGATTCCTAATTGCTTGTACATTCCGCGCAGCGTGCCAGTGTGTGTAAATTGTGTGTGTGCGTGCGTGCGTCAGTGTGTGCGTGCGTCGCACGTGTTTGCTGCGTTGCTGAGATGTTTGGCAAGTGCCGCTTTGAGATTGGTATGAACTTCAGTCGGCAACAACAATGGAGTAGAAGTAAACAACAGCTGCATTGAGTCAGTGAGTTAATGAAGTACATGATATATCTGCTAGCTTTGTGTTAAGTCTACAATAGTCACTACGTGTGTCTGCGGGTCATGACTGACTGGCTGGCTGAGTTGGACATTGGCGGCCATTGAACAAAAACCTGTCGAAGAGGGCGGTAAGTTGATAATGCGTCATACTTGAAACAGAGACAAGTAAGTATACAATTTTTAAAAAAAATCGTAGATAGCGGATACACATCAATTTGTTGTTGTTGGTTGTTGTGGTGGTGGCGGTGACGTGTTTGTGTGTGCATGTTTTTTTTTTGTTTTGTGTGTGTGTGTGTGTGTGTGTGTGTGTGTGTGTTAATATCAGCATGCTCAGTATTGACATTGTTTCTTTCGGTTTGTTTGTCTCGTATTTTGGTTTGCTTTTTATTGGGCTTCATTTTGACACAGATTTCAGAAGCCACAACATAAGAGCTCATCTCTGCATGTATAGTCAAAGTCAAAAGGGTATTCCCGTAGCCCCTGTGCATAATTTCACAACACTTTGGAGAAGTAAAACATGCTATTTTACGTCCAGTTTCTGATTTCCGGCTTCATCTCACTTCTTCGATCACAGAATCTAAGCCGTCGGACACTGAGCAACAGCACACAGAATGCCAGGATTTGATTTGTGCTGACCCTGAAACACCACGCTTTCAACATTAACAGATGGAACAAGCGGATTTCGTCTGGCCCTAGTCGGTGGTGAAGTCACAGCAGTCTGAATCGATCGGTGCTCGGTTCTAGCGCAACGCAGTCTCAGCCAGGCTGGTACAGCTGTTCCGACATGGTAGAAAATGGCAGTCCTGGTTTGTAAAGCTGTCACAAAATCTGACCACCTTCCTCCCCTTTGCAGATGATCTCTGTCTGCTCCCATTGCTTAGCGGGTGTTTTTTCACCCCTCCTGTATAAACTTTGTCATCGTATTTTTACCAGATGGGGTGTCGGGATGACCGAATGGTAAAGCGTTGGACTTCCAATGCTCGAGTCGTGATTCCAGGCCGGGGCCAAATATTTGTGCTGGCCTTTTTTCGCGTTGCCCCGTCTTTGATATCACCCTTACGTGGTGGAAAAGGACGTTAAACTCACAAACACCCACCCCATCCCTCTCTGCCAGATGACAGTTCTGCCCGCCATGTTGTAAAACTCTTCAAGCAGATTGGAGATCGGGTTGTTTGAGAATTTAGCCTTTTAAAAAAAATCCTTATTTCTTGTTTTTTCAGCGGAATTTTTTTCCCCAGTGGAAGCGGATGTCAGTCACAACCGAGGAAAGCTGCCAAACCGCGGAGAATTTCATCCCCCATGGAACCAAAGATCGGAGATGTGTTACAATGTGGCCATCTGCCATTGTTCTATATCTCATCAATGCATTCTACATCAGGAGCGTAAAAAAAAAAATAATAATAAAAAACTTTCCAGCACACGGCTTGCTCTTTCACAGCTGTCTGCGCCCTGTATCTTTACCGCATTTTGATTTTGACTATGTTCGGCTAAAACACCATCTGACATATCGTCGCGACACATTCTCTTTGTGTTACTATTCACATTTGTACAGTAGAGTGACCAAGGATCGTGGATTGTACGCCAACAGTCCCATAGCGTCAAGGCGCTGTGCACAGATTCTGCTTAACCTCCAACAGCAGGCACATAACTCTATCAACACAATCGGCACTCTCTGGGGCACAGAGTCTTTCAGGGGAAAGTACCTCTGTGCACGGTGGGGAAAATGGCGCTCACTGCGCTACCGTGACGGGCCTAAATTGTCTCGGTGCTCTCAAACACAAGGTCGCGCTGGCTCCAGCCGGGATACGAACTCACGACCCGAGCATCAGAAGTCCAACGCTCTACCATTCGACCACCCCGGCTCCCCGTTCCATACGAAACAATCTGCCAGTCATTATGATAATCATCAGCGGCTAGGGTTAGGCTGTCACTAACCGGAAGCACTTCAGCTCCCTCTTGGCTCCAGAAACCAAGCGCTAATGTATTACGTCAGATAATGAACAAATATCCTGCACAAGTCCTGCAAATGATCCTGAATATCACCGAATACCACGTACCTTTGTATGATCACCAGACCAGTCAGTGAGGTGGCGATCCGGCTGGAGTGATGGTGAGACAGCCCAATCCAAAACACAAATTCTGGACTTCAAAAAGGCATGTAGTAAAAATATTTATGGTGTGCAAATAAAAAACGCATTCGCTAGGCGGGGAAAAAATGAAAAACAAGAAGACCGGTGCAGAGCAGACGGGACATTCTGACGTCACCCTACAGCTACGAAATCTTCCAAGCAAATGATAAAACACATGATACGAACTCACGCAAAGACATCTAGGGAGTAACCGTGAATGAGCATAGCACGTGCAACGCGGGGAACGGCTGTGGTCACTTCAGCGGTGTGGACAGGTTCCTCTGCAATTGTGAGACAGTTCACAGCGAAAGAAAAGTGTGTGTGTGTGTGTGCAGGGGTGTAATTAATAATAATTATGAGTATTATATAGGCGTTTTACCCAATTTCATGAATCGGCTCAAAGCGCCGCGAACTGAACCCAACACGCACGCTCACGTGAATCACACACATTCTCTCACACACCGGACATAAACACATTACAATCACGTGGTGCTATTTAAATTTCGGAATTTAGAATTGCATTTATTTTTCAAATTTGGTGGGCTGAACATTTCCAAAGCAGAGGGGGAGGAAGCCGGTGTACCCTGAGAGAACCCCCGACGATCGGCCCGAATGAACGGTGCCACATACGAGAAGGAAAAATTATTTGCCCCGAGTGGGACTCGAACCCCTGACCTCTCGCATTGGTGACAGGTCTCTTAACCACTAGACCACCGACCGCGGTGTGTGATATTCAGTCAGTCACTTTCCGAAGTCTGTCAGTGACCGTCCAGTGGAATCTCCCCCGTCCCCCTCCTAACCCCAGTACATTTCAGACTGAAATTCTAACCCTGACATTGTGTGTTTTTTTTTTGTAAAACAGTGATTTGGAAAACACCTCCCCCCTCCACCCCCCACTCCTCCCCTCTTTCTCTCTCTGTGTCTCTGTTCTTACGCATGCAAGCATGCACAACCGAACACACTACCGTGTGCACGCGCGCGAGCACACACACACACACACACACACACACACACACACACACACACACACACACACACATTACTAGGTTTGGTGTCCGTGCCACCAAAAAAAAAAGGGGGGGGGGGTTCTCCCCCTACCCATTCTCTTTCAGTCTGTACACACACACACACACACACACACACACACACACACACACACACACACAGCGCACGCACACACACACACACACACACACACACACATACACGCGCGCGCGCACACACACACACACATACACGCGCGCGCGCACACACACACACACACACACACACACAAATGCTATGTGTCATGTTGTGTATGCTGTGTGAGTGTGTGTGTGTGTGGTGGGTGGGGGGGCGCTTTTCCATTGATAACTTTGTGCATCATGATATTTTTTAAAGGCCAGGATGTTTTTTCCAGTGGTACGCAGTCTAAAGTCGTTTTTATCAATGGTTAGGGAGGTGTCAGGAAGGATGAGTTCGATAGCGCGTCGGTACAAAGAATTTAATTTTTTAGGGTGTGTGTGTGTGTGTGTGTGTGTGTGTGTGTGTGTGTGTGTGTGTGTGTGTGAGAGAGAGAGAGAGAGAGAGAGAGAGAGAGAGAGAGAATCTGGTGATTCCCAAAAGTTAAACATTTCGACATGTGATTGCAGTCAGATTTATTCAACAAAACAAAAACAAGGAAATCCCACACTGGCTCATATTTCGGAGCAGCCGGAATCTTCTAGGAGCAGGAATCTTTTCGGATGCATTGTGCTCGGTTTCGTTCTGCAAATTCACCACTTGGAGCAGACGGCACACAGAATAATGTTACCCTGCACATAAGGAGGGCAAGACAGGCTACCACAACGCGCCACCGTGTAGTGCAGTAGTCTCCCATTGTCGTTAGAGGCGCTGCCGATTTCGTAGCCAAGGCTCTGGTCAACGCAGATCCACTCAGAGGCTCCGCCGTTACCGTGGTATCCTGCCATCAGGTACCCGGAATATTCCAGCGTCCACCCGCTCCAGCACTTGTTGGTAGCAGCGATCATGACTGACGTGGAACGAGGGATGTGACAAAGAGCGCAGACAGGGTTCATGTCGTGTTGGGTTTCGGGGCACGTGTCATACTCAGCGCCATACAGATAAGCGGAAGCGCAGCTGGGAGCTCTGTGACTTCCGAACACAGGGTCGTTCGGCAGGCAGAGATGATTGGCTGCTGCTCCCCCGTGGTCGAACCAAGATCCACCAATGGAGCCTGGTAAAACATGAAACATGATAGAAAGATATAGATATGGTGTTGCTGGGCAATGTACGAAGTTTTGCAGAATTTGGTTTCCACATGAAGCATTACTCCAATGAAACCTCATCTGTGCTGGTGCATGTTACTTTCAGGCACTGAATCTTTTTATTTTATTTTATTTTTAGTGTAGTTGTAAGCCAGCAAAGCCGGCTCTGTGTGTGTGTGTGTGTGGGTATGAACGAGTGTGATATAGATATAATTGTGTGTGTGTGTGTGTGTGTGTGTGTGTGTGTGTGTGTGTGTGTGTGTGTGTGTGTGTGTGTGTGTGTGTGAAATGTCCACACAAAAAAATGACAATTTTAAAAGTATAACTGGGTCGCGCGCAAACTGATCGCCGGACGGGCCGAATGCTGACACCTAGCTACTACAGTTTGAATTTTCACGGGTGCCAGCAGCGGTACCATCGAGCTCAAAGACACCCCGTTGAGACTTACTGGGGTTACTGTACACATTTCCGGCACGCACACCATCTTGTATAGGCACATTGTGGACATGAAATTCTTCTCTTCTTCTTCTTTTTTTTTGCGTGGCTAGGAGTAGTTCGGGCAACTCGTTTCTGCTCGAGGCCAAGGATTTGCAGTCCAATATGGGTTGCCCGAACTACCCAGTGATATGCTATCAAATGATGATGTACGTGTCATGAAAGTGCACGGTAACCCCAAGGAGTCCCAATGAAAATATACGCTGGATGGCACAGATTCATCGTCGCTGGCCGGCACCCATGAAAATAGCCTAATAGAGATACGAGTCTTCTTCGTATGGGTCTGTAGTTTCCCACGTAAAAACTGCACTCTGATGTGACCATTTCAGTCAGTAATAAGCTAAACGCTTACAAGCAGAGAGTTCACGGGAGAAAAGACGAAGAAAAAATTCTTTATGGTACTCTGTAAATGTAAGAATTGAACTCTCAACCAGTGTACTGCTCAAAATTTTTAGCGCATTGTTCAGTTCGTAAACTGAAAAGCTGTCATCTGCGACAATATGCGATAGACAAGCAATATGATAGAGGCGA
>JACVVK020000571.1:305000-322500 GCA_018292915.2 Batillaria attramentaria | reverse complement strand
ACAGGCCGAACGCGACAAGGAGCTGTTGGACCTACTGGAGCGTCACGTGCAGGACAAGGAGAGACTTGAAGAAAGAGTGCGAGAACAGGGAGAACTGTTGGGTAAGCTGCAGGACCAATTGCTTCAGCAGAAGAAAGAAGAAGAGAGGAAGATGAAGATCTTGCGACAACGGATTGATGTACTGGAGCTTCTTGTCGGAGAACGAACATCTGAAATCGAAAAGACCTCTCTAAATGCGCGAACAGACCGCACGGCAAAACTGCACCAACATCCTGATGGAGACGAGAAGAAGGAAACAAGGGTGAAGCTCTCAAAGGTCACAGTATGTAATTAAATTCCTCTATAGCTGAAACAAAACATCTAGATATGTATTTAAATTCCTCTGTAGCTGAAACAAAACATCTAAATAATTATGTAATTAAATTCCTCTGTAGGTGAAATGGAACATCTAGGTATGTAATTAAATTCCTCTGTAGCTGAAGTGAAACATCTAGGTATGTAATTAAATTCCTCTGTAGCTGAAACACAAAATCTAGGTACAGTATGTAATTAAATTCCTCTGTAGCTGAAACACAACATCTAGATATGTAATTAAATTCCTCTGTAGCTGAAACACAACATCTAAATAATAATGTAATTAAATTCCTCTGTAGCTGAAACACAACATCTAGATATGTAATTAAATTCCTCTGTAGCTGAAACACAACATCTAGATATGTAATTAAGTTCCTCGGCAGCTGAAATGGAACATCTAGGTAGAATCTAGGCCACATTGCCATCTGAATCACTCAAGACAAGAATGAATTCACGTCAATGTGAAAGAAAGATAAAGGATGTGTTTTTTTTTCATACAGTCTGTCTTATCTCGTTTGAAATTTCATTTTACTGCTTTGCTGAATTTTTTTTATACAAATTACAAAGTGTGTGTGTGTGTGTGTGTGTGTGTGTGTGTGTGTGTGTGTGTGTGTGTGTGTGTGTGTGTGCGTGTCAGGCTCGTCAAAGGAGACCATGGTACCTCCAAGAGGAACAAGCACAGGAATTAACGATAAAGAAAAGGTCTCTCTCTCTCCCTCCCCCCCCCCCACACACACAGCCAGATTCCACAGTTACAGAATAAAGTTTCGTTGTCGTTTTCATTATCGTTATCTCTTTCTCCAAACTGTGATCGTTTTTCAAACTTGTACTGGAGACCTTTCGATCTCAAACTCAAATCAGTCCCAATGAAGCTTGTCATTCCACAAGGAACGCTCTACAACAGTTGATATCTTAGACAACTGTAAATTGTGAAATGAAACAGTTACAGTCCATCTCAGATCTGATGATGCGGATCCCATGGAACCCGTGATCAGTCACATGACCCAGCAGCTGAACAAGGTGACAGCGGATGTCCAAGCTCTGAAGAATGCAAACGTGCTGAACGAGCAGGCTAGAGGTAAGTATGAACACAAGAAGACGAAGAAGAGGCACAACAACAACAACAACAACACACACACACACACACACACACACTAAGGCGCAGGCTAATGAACAAAACGGCAGTTCATAAGCAGTCACCTTGTGCAGTTGCAACAATAATGCTATAAAAATTGCCTGTGATTCTGGTTGCGCGGCTCGGCATGATGGTCGTGGTGTTTTGGGCTTAAATGTTGTTGTTGCTGTTGTTGTTTGTCTGTTTTTGACGGGGACGCGGGTAGGGGGAGGTTGTCATTTTTTTTCCTGTGCCTTTCTGGACGTCTATACGTATTCCATGTTGGGAAACGGTTCCATCGGTTTGGAAACAAGTCGCGGTTTGCGGTAGCAGTCTAGGTGGGGTCTAGTTTCCCTCTGTTAGTTGATGATGTTTTAAAAAAATATAATATTATATTTTGTATTTGCTGTTAATCACTGCACCACCGAAGCTGAATGTGGGAAGCAGACTGACAGTATGTGTAGAGAAAGCGGCAATTATCCTGAGATTTCAAACCGACCGGTTTTGATTGGAAGGTTGTAGAAAACTGTTATCATACGTCATTCTTGTGATTTCCCAGGCACCACCTATATCCGCTGGGGGAACAAGGACTGTCCGGATCACTCCAACACTGTGTACTCTGGTAAATGTGTTGCGCGACCATCGACCTCCATGGCAGCATACACCATACCATGGCAGCATCCTCATCATCATGCATAATAAAATTGCCCCAGTTTCCGGGCTCCCAGTGGATTTCGCCCACGGCCTGGGAGAAATACCACTTGAGTTGGTTGCAGCCACACACACACACACACACACACACACACACTAAATGTATTTAAGCTGTTGAGTTTGGGACAGTAAACAACAGCAACAACAACAAGTTATGGCGTTTGAAAAATGAAAGCTGCATTGTTCAAAAGAATTACAGTTTTAAACGTTGACACACTGAGGTTACAGACCGGTATTAGCTTCCGGGTCATGTAGTAAGAACTCCGCTAAATATAGTAGAAAATCTTTGCCCCTTTTAACTTTTGTGTGCAGAGTAAAAAATGGCAATCTGGTGCTTTTTGTTGGCTTTGTAAACAAGTTTCATGCCAGGTAATAGTAAAATTAGGGGAAAATGAGGGTGTCTTGTGGACTATTTGTATTCATGCGCGGCTAGCACAGGAGCCAGCAGACGACCGTGGAATGAGGGGGTATGTGGTCGCTGCCAACATTGCCCCAAAAAACGGAATATTGGAATTTGTTGAAATTTACTCTACACATGAGTCTATGGCTGCCTGATTTTTTTTTTATTTTTATTTTTTATTTTATTTTATTTTATTTTATTTTATTTTTTTTTTGGGGGGGGGGGAATTTTAAAGCATTTCTAGGGTGTCATCTGCAACATTATGTGTAAGAGGAAAATATAGCGTTTTCCTCCAAATTTGCGTCTCTGTTACGTAGCCTGAAGGGAACAGATTTCAGACTCAGACTCAGACATAGTTTATTGTTGTTTAGGCCTTGGCCTATATCAACACGTCTCACAAGTTGTTATGCATTACATACATAGATGAAATGATACAAGAATGACTAAATTTAGCACTTCATCACAACATTGCGAGAACTGGGACCCTGCGAGAAAAGGACCCATTTTCATTAGAAAAAAACAACTACTGGGCCCTTAAATTAAGCACAAAAGGCTCAGGAAGCTGGCTACACCAAGCCCACCAACCTGGCGGGAGCAACACATGTAAACATTTACTGTTGGAAACTTGCTTTTCTTCTGATCTGGAAGCTTTTCAGTAGGAACCACGCCAGCTGTCGTATTGTACTTTCATTTTTACATGACATGACTTGACTAAATCTTACATCTTCCGAGTAAACATTGTCAAGTTTCAACATTCTTGGTCTGATGTGGTTATAAGCTTTACAATAGAACAGAAAATGATACTCGTTTTCCACCTCCAACGGACAAAAGGGGCATGTACTAATCGTTCGGTTTTCAGCAATATACCTGTGTTTGTGTGTATTGATTTCGCTGATACCAAGTCCAAAACCTCTCGGTGATACAAGCCCTGACCCAGAGCCGACTTGTTGTGTCTGGGGTCTAGACATGCCTTCTCGTGTTAGTAGTGCCAATGTTTTGGCTAAAGGACCAGTCGTGCATGCTTGTCGTTGACATGTCGCGTGCGTGGTACCCGGCCGTCTCTTGCGTGTTAGGCCTCCCTCGGTGTGTGTTGACCTGTGACCCGACTGTATCCGTGAAACTGTTGTGTGTCGGGGCCAAGGTACGCTGGTTACACCCCGGCGTGAGATCCCGCTGTTGGTAGCTATCGAAGTTGTCGTTGTTGTCGATGTTGTTGTTGCCGCTGTCTTGTGTTTTCTGTACTTCCTGGGGTCTCGAGCGAGGTTTGGACTCCAGGCGTACTACTGTCTGTTTTTCTAGGTCGTAGGTGTACACTCCATCGTCAGTTACAAGTTTATCAAAGCGGAGCCTGGCACGTCCACCACTGCCGTACACCTGCCGACGGAGACTGTCCAACCCCTGTCGCTTGTTGCGAACTGCCTGGGAGAAATCCTCCCGCACAACCACACTGCTGCCCCGTAACTTAGACGATCGAGACAGGATGAGCTGTTTCTGTTTATACGACAGTAACTTCACGATGATTGCCTGTCCGGCCCGATGAGCACGCTCTATGGCCACATGCTCAGTTATTTCCAGTCCCTGCTCAATGACCTCGCGCACCAACCGCTCACAGTCATCCCATGACTCTCTGTCGGCCTTTGGAATTCCAAAGAACAGAAGGTTGTTTCTCCGGCTGTGATTCTCCAAACTATCAATTTTCTCCTCTAGCCGCCCTACCGTTTCCCACAGCTTCTTGTTCTCCCTCTCTAGACTCAGACAGAAATCATATGTCACTTCAATGTCACAGTTCATACTCGCCTGCTGCTCGTACATTTCATGCCACCTTGCATCCACCTTGTTCTCCAGACTCTGCAGATTGCACGTCATGTCGTTAGCGTGGTCCTTCTGCGACCGTTCCATACGCGCCATTGCCTGGGACAAGGCGTCTATAGAGTCCTGTAGGTTTCGGAACGCATCTTGGGGTGGGAGCAGGGTGCCCGCGGGTAGGGGCTGAGTGTCTGAGGAAACAACCGACCCACCTGCTGCGCAGTCCCCCGAGGCCACGTCTTGGCTGAAGGCCACCACCTGTTCCATTACCGTCGCGCCTGCCTGAGAGTCGCAGTTGTCGATGTTGCTAAGAACGGACGACTCGTTATTCGGTTCAGGCCCAGGATTCATTTCAACGTCCCCAGCACAAAGCAGCAGGCTGGAGATGACAACCGCCAACAGTACACAACGGGCACGCGCCACCTTTGCCTTACTGAGTAACACAGTAGTCCGTCTTGCACGTCTGCTCATAAAGCAAAGAAAAGCCCAAAGGAAACTCCCACACACTCTCCGAAAAGCAATACCCTCCACCGGCATTGTCATCCAAACACTTCAACACCAGGTCTGACCGCTTTCATCCCACCTCCAAAACACCCAAAACCGGTCTTCTTTACACACCGCAAGTGTTCAGATACACACCGTGTACAACGTGTACATACCGATGTTAGCCACTAGTCCGTGCCGGGCGAGTACTATGAACAATGGGCGTCCAGGTCGCCGGTTGATCGCTCAGAGTTCGAAATCAAAATTTTCAAAGCACAGTTCTCCTCAGCTTGTTGATGAATTTCGAGGCGAAAGACACCGTTGGAACGAGCAGATCCACTAGGAATCCACTGATAGGCAATTATCCAGCAAATAATCACCCAGTCTATATAAACTTTGAACAACTTGTGAGACAATCCAAATGCTGTTTCTGTGAGCGAGATCACGTGACACGGAGATGAATATGGCAAACTTGCAAAATGTCACTGACATCAAAGCTCAGTTCGGTCACGGCTCGTACGAGATTTTGAAATGCGCGCACAAGATCCCTCCAGGTCAGATAGGTCGCATCTCAATTTTGGTGCGTCGCGTACTCTGTCGCCGGCGACATGAACATTGTACGCAACGTACCCCGTCGCCAACATTGTACGGCAATGAGAGTATCAGGTCTGTGGCATGCGGTGTAGGTCGCGATGGCTACTTTTTCAGTCTTCACGGATGGTAATTCGACACGTGAAGCACGAGGCACACGGTCATAAGCGTTGGTGGACAACAGTGCGAGGCAGGTACGATTATGCGAGGACAAGTTAGGAAAAGCTAACTCATCGAAAATCCAGGGAAAAAATATCAAAACCTTTTTTTTTGTTGTTGTTTAAATGAAACAGAACATGTGATTTTAATAGGTGTGTGTGTGTGTGTGTGTGTGTGTGTGTGTGTGTGTGTGTGCGACTATTGAGGAACAGTTTTCATGGGACCTTATCCCATGTGTTCTTCTTCCGCATATTGGCCGCTTTCATAAATGAAGGTTCTGCCACTCGGATATGGCGCAGAGAAGTTGGGCGGGGGGGGGGGGGGGGGTTGAGGGGGGAGGAAGCGGGTGAGGGAGGGGGGAGGGAGTTGAGTGGAGGGGAGGGGGTGTTACAGGAATTGCAGGGCGTTTGACACGAAAGTGTCGAGAAATATTTACTCTACTGTCCCTACTGACCTCCTTTCCCCTTTTTAAGTTGTTTCTCTATAGAGAGTTTCTGACGCAACGAAATCTGCATCATAGACACCTCGCGTGCACACTATGCTGCTGCGTTCTTTTTAGCGGGAGTTGTGAGACGCGCGCGCGCGATGTGTGTGTGTGTGTGTGTGTGTGTGTGTGTGTGTGTGTGTGTGTGTGTGTGTGTGTGTGTGATGTAATGATGGCTATCTCCTAAACCACCTCGTTGGAGAGCTTTTTACTTTGAGATAAAATGGGCAGTCATATGCTCCAGACCAACATTTCACGATTTTTATCCTGCCGCATTTTTAGAAGAGTTATCGCCCATCTAAAGAAATCGGTCATGTCACGTATTTTTACGTGAAAGTTGTTCAAATGGCTTCATTTTCTGAACTTTGGAAGATCATCCAATTATACTGACTGTATTCGTAGCACAGCTCTCTAACTCTGACAGGTTTTGTGTAAAAAAAAAAATTTAAAAAATTCCGGGGTAGGGGTGGTTTGCATATAAGGCCAAATATCTATGAAAAGACTCCTTCAAATTACTCATCATTCCGGCATTTTTGTCACATGTGACAACTGCACATATGACATGAACTACTGCACTATTTTAGCTTTAGTATTAAGAGTAACAGAGCTTTTAGATAAAAATATTTTTTTCAAGTTTCTGCGAGAAGCGCCGATCAAAAAAGTTCGAATTTTGCAATATCGTAAGTACAATCCAAGGCATTCAAGTCCGCGTTTCACCAGCTCTCTAGATCTTTAGATTTTATGTTAAAAATTAATTCAGTAACGGAAGTCACAAAAGCAACAAGGAAATCACAAGATATGTAGAAGTATCATCTGTCAGACGAGTAGCTTGAGGCTCACGTCAACTGTTTGGTTCACAGATAAAATCTGCAAGAAATCTGTTCGAGCTGATATTGCACTTTGCAGGCTTTGTCGGCGGATCGTCGTATACGGACGGAGGGTCAGCAGCTAACTATCTCTGCCTGCCCCACGATCCCGTCATGAGTGGACACGTTTCTCCGCATTCCGAATTCCCTGCACATCTGCACGGTGCTGAGTACTACACAGATCCCGAACCTTCATACAAACTGGACCCTGTCTGCGCTCTTTGTCGCATCCCCCGTTCTTCGTCGGCCATGATCGCCGGTACCAACCGATGCTGGGATGGGTGGACTCTGGAGTATTCCGGGTACTTAATGGCCGGGTATCATGGCGATAACGGAGCGTCCGAATTTATCTGCGTCGACAGCAGCCTCGGGTACGAGTTTGGAAGTAGTGCGCAGTTGTTTGGAAAGTTGCTGCACTACACAGTCTATCAGTGTGGGAGCCTGGCTTGCCCTCCTTACGTCCAAAACAAGACTGCTCTTTGCGCAGTTTGCTCGAAGTAGGCTTGTTGGGGAATGTGGAGTAGGCAGTCCGCAGATGTAAAATGCAGAAGAGAAAGTTCAGGTTCAAACAACTTTATTGTGTCGTTACAGACAATTTTGTCTTGGGTCAAGGGGCACAAAATAAGCCAAAGGTTAAAAAGTACGTATAAAAAAACTTTAACTATCTCTAATGAATATATCAAGACGAAGAAACTAAAATAACGCCAGCCAAGTAAGAAGGACACAATGCGTCAGTATTGTATAAAATTAGAAACAATAATTATCATATGAAAGCAACACAAGGGGATTTGTCAAGACAGCGGAATACACTGCGGCATTGCTTCGATTCGATTGAAAATGGTAAAAAAATAAACCTCGGCGCTATTCTTTACTGGATTTCGATTTTATCAGCGTGAAAGAAAGGAGCTGTGGGTTAACCACGACATAAAATGCCCCTACAGCGTAAAGACCTGTGCATGCGCATTTTTCAAACGTGCTGGGTTTCCACAGAAGGGGGACACGGTCGTCCTGCCACATTTGAGGAAACGGGAAAAAAAATGGTGGTTGGTCAAATCTAGCGACTTTGAGATTTTTATTTTTAATTTTCGGGCCTATAAACAACTAATGCAACTTCTGTGATGAAAGTTCCAAGGCTGGGTGTAACTTATAAACGTTATGATAAGAACGAATATATCATTCAACCACTAGCAGGATACCCGCCCACACAGTTTACCGGCAATTTTCTCAACACGAAAGCCATGAAAGACTGCATGTAACTTATAAACGTTCTGCTAAAAACGAGTATATCATTCAACCACTAGCAGGATTCCCGCCCCCACAGTTTACCAAGTTGAAGAAGCCTCACAGGCTTTAAAATGTTAAAAAATGGTTCTTCCCCAGGCTTAGATGGACTCACGACAGAATTTGTCAAGTTCTTCTGGTCAAAACTTAGAAACGTTATCGTTCGTCTTTTAACGAATCCTTCCAAAAAGGATCCTTATCATACACTCAAACATCTGCAGTTCTGACACTGATTCACAAAGGTAAAAATCTTCCCCAAAACAAGCTTTCAAATTGGAGGCCACTTTCATTAACTAATACAGATTATAAAATCTTGGCAAAATGTCATGCTAGTGGTTGAGCAATTTTGGGTTAAATATAGCGTGTTAAAACTGCGGTTTAAAAAACCCACAGTTTACCGGCAATTTTCTCAGCATGGCAGCTTTTCAAGAGTAAGATTTCAACAAACACATCTCAGGCCTGCACCATGCTACAGATAAAAATTTTTATACCAAAAGAAAGTTTATTTTTCTGCACTTTTCAGTGATACCAGTAACTCTATATGCCCTAAATCACCGTTTGTCTCTCTGCTGTGGGATTCCATCGCGAATGTATGATGTTTGTGGCTTTACTAGATTACAGTCATCGTCAAAAGCTTTGAATCAACGTAGCATCCGCCCTCCCCCGCCCCCTTCCGTCTTCCTGCCTCTGTATCTCTACCTCACACACACAGACACACAGACACAGACACACACAGACACAGACAAACACACACACACACACACACACACACACACACACACACACACACACACACACACACACACACACACACACTCTTCCGCCTTCTTGCCCCACATACCCCAGTGCAAGAGGGCCTAGCTTCGTTCCTTCACTGTCCCTTCAGTTCGGTAACCGCTTGCACCATGCACTCATACACACCTCCTATTACTACAATCTCATGATCGTGTATATTTAAATCTGAGTTTCAGCAATCGCTCACAATAAACTTTCCAGCAGGCACACTTGGAAGTTCAGTAACTCTTTCTCCGGCTATCTCCCTCTCTCTGTGTGTCCCCACCCCCACCCCCACCCCCTTTCCCCGCCCCCTTCCGTCTTCCTGTCTCTATCTCCGTCCTCTTCTCTTCCTCTCTCTATCTCTCTACCTCACACACACACACAGAGACACACGCTCTCTCTCTCTCTCCCCCCCTCTCTCTCTCTCTCTCACACACACACGCACACGCACAGACACACGCACGCACGCACGCACACACGCACACACGCACACGCACGCACACACGCGCACACATGCACGCACACACACACGCACATACACGCACACAGACACACACGCACACACACGCCGGCAGACACACGCTCACACACACACACACACACACGCACGCACGCACGCACGCACACACAAGTACACATAGACAAAGTGGATAATTACTCCCACACATTCTTATACATATATCTGGAATTGCCATTCTTTTGCCGCATTCAGCCGGAATCTGACAATCCGCCGGACTGTGCTGACTGTGTAAAGTACCGACTGCTAATCTGAACAACACCAACATCAGGCAGTGTGAGTGGCCTCATGACGGTCCTTTTTAATCTCATGAGGTATTGACTGACTGTGCCTTGTGGTAGTCATTAACTCAGTTCCTAACATGTAAGTTTTGGGTTGAGAGGGATGTTTTCCTATCTAGGTCGGCTCTTACCCAGAGCGGGTGCGCTATGGGCCCAGTGGAGAGGCTGTTGCCACACAGCCGAGATTCACCCACGTCACGGGTGCGACTTTGGGGGTGCTTCCCTTGGTATGACACGTCTTACGATGTGGATGATTACACGGCCGGCACCGCAGGTGCCGTAGTTCCCGGGCCTGGGTCAAGCCGGGATATTTATGACAGGAAGCGTGGAATGCGGCCCTGTCCCGCAGTCCCAAACCACAGGGACCTCCATAGCATCATCTTACCATCATCCTCATCTCCATCATCATGCATAATAAAAATTGCCCCAGCTTTCGAGCCCTCCGTGGATTCCACCAATTACCAGGGAGGAACACCACTGGAACTGACTAAAGAGTTGGGGCAGGGAAAAAAAAAAATTGTTGGGTTGTGCACCAGTGGCCTCACTAAAAACAAAACAAAAAAAACCCCTCATAATTAATATACTTTATTACGGATTATTTATTATTTATCAAATTTGGCTTAGTGGGAGTGTTAGTCTTTGATTATACTCGTGTTTGCTGCAGAAAGCAAGAGCCGTCAAGGAACCGTTACGCTTACCGGATTTTCGTATACAGGCCCAAAACAAAACAAAACAAAACAAAACAAAACAAAACAAAACACAACAAAACAAAACCCTCAAAATGTGGGATACTCGTGTTCGGTACGAAATGTGTTAAAATAGATTTTCGAGGACAATTTAAACGCACTCACGCATACAACTCTTCCAAAGGGGCTGGCGCCTGTAAAGATGGAATATGAAGGTTAACAGCGTCTGCACGGTTTTACTGAGACTTATTTGCGGAATGTGAAGTGAGTCGTTAAATGCCCCCATCCAGAGAAACCGATTGCAGAAGACGTCTGTGGCCTATACAACAGGTGCGTTTATGTTTACCGCATTTATCGTGATAACCGTTTCTCAGGCGTGAATTCTCCCGTCCGTGTGTCGTGTCGTGCCGTGCCGTGTCGTGTCGAGATGTGATGTGATATGTGTGTGTGTGTGTGTGTGTGTGTGTGTGTGTGTGTGTGTGTGTGTGTGTGTGTGTGTGTGTGTGTGTGTGTGTGTGTGTGTAGGGGGGGGGGGATTGGGGAACGTAGAACGGGGGGGGGGGGGGGTCAGGAGCGACTTCTAGATAGAGAATTCTTTGAAATTTTGCAATTTGAAATTTGAATTTTACGTAAATTCTTTCCCGCAAACTCCAACAAGTAAAGCCTATAATTCGAGGGTTCCCTGCAAGAAGGTATTATCTCTCGTCTTTCTATCTGTATCGATATTTCCTTCCGGCAGAGAACCCTCGAATTATGCAGGTGTGGCACCCCTTTGTTTGTTCGAACAGAGGTGTGTCTGCTTTTTTATTTTATTTTTTTTATTTATTGTATTTTTTCTTTTTTCTTTTTTGTTGTTGTTGAAACAAACATTGAAATAAATATGTACGAAGCAGCACATGACTATCCAAAATACTGCAGCTAACACTAGCTCTGCTAGTATCAAACAACACCATTTCCTAGTTTTCCACGAGCACAGTTTTGCCAGGAAATACGACGGTTGTTTATTTCAGAACTGGCAAAGTTGAGGGGTGGGGGATGGGGGGTAGAGAAACTCAGCCCTATCTGTTTCACGACCGAAATGTTTCTCGCTGAGTGAAAGATACGGACACAAACAGGGAACGAATCCACCACTTTTCAAGAAGCAGGCAACCACAATAAACAACACAAAACTTCATCGTCGAGACGAACACTGAACAGTTTCATCGAAGTAAGTTCAGCGAGAATATACAGCGAACAGGTAGGAATGATTTTATGCCTTTCTTAATGTAATAGGCCCCTGTGTGTGTGTGTGTGTGTGTGTGTGTGTGTGTGTGTGTGTGTGTGTGTGTGTGTGTGTGTGTGTGTGTAAGTGGACAGCAAATCACCGGGGAAATGGAACTGTATAAAAGCTCAATTTTGTTGTTGTTGTTGATGATGATGATGATGATGATGATGATGTTTTTTTTTTTTTTTTTTTGGGGGGGGAGGGGCCTTTATTCTTAGCCTTTATCC
Organism: Batillaria attramentaria; assembly: GCA_018292915.2. Classification (NCBI taxonomy): domain Eukaryota; kingdom Metazoa; phylum Mollusca; class Gastropoda; family Batillariidae; genus Batillaria; species Batillaria attramentaria. The sequence goes on along the minus strand of JACVVK020000571.1, from coordinate 310,499 downwards.
TTATAATAACGACAATAATAATGATAATGATAATAATGCAACGATTATGATCAATATCATTAAGGGACAGCGAATCACCGGGGAAATGGAACTGTATAAAAGCTCAATTTTGTTGTTGTTGTTGATGATGATGATGATGATGATGATGATGTTTTTTTTTTTTTTTTTTGGGGGGGGGAGGGGCCTTTATTCTTATCCTTTATCCTTATAATAACGATAATAATAATGATAATGATAATAATGATTATGATCAATATTATTACGGGACAGCGCATCACCGCGGAAATAGCACTGTATAAAAGCTCAATTTTGATGACGATAATGATATTTGATGAGGATATTATGATGATGATAATTGTTATTGCTGTTTCAAAGGGGGGCCTTTGTCCTTATAATAACGACAATAATAGTGACAATGATAATAATGCAATTTTATGATCATAACTATGAACGGGGTGGGTGGGTGGGTGTTTGGGAGTTTAACGTCCTTTTCCACAACATAAGGGTGATATCAAAGACGGTGCAACGAGAAAAAAAGCCAGCACAAATATTTGGCCCCAGCCGGCGGGATTCGAACTCACGACCCGAGCACTGAGAGTCCAACGCTCTACCATTCGGCCACCCCGGCTCCCCTATGAACGGGGCCATTGTCCTCATGTGCAACCAAGGTCCTGTAGAACGTCTGGCAGACTGTCCGCCCTAACCATGACGCTGCGTATTGTCTTGATGTCCACCGTGTGCCTGCTGCTGCACTCTTACTACGGTGCGTGCACAAACCTCCCCGAGGCCCAGTCTGACGTCACGGAGACCACCGCTGTGCCCGAGACTGAACGAGAAACTCAAATGGGTCGTCTGCTGGCCGAAATGGAAGCGCTGCGAAAGGCGGTTGTGGCGAAAGATTCCGTCAGCGCTCGGCTCCCGTCCCAGAGGTGAACACGGGGGTGTAACCAAAAGGACGCGAGAGTGTCCGGTGCTACTCCGCTTCAAACGTAGCACTGCCAGGACTGAATGCAAACTGCACAGGCCGACTTCGCTTCTCATCTTATCTCTGACATAATTGATAATGACCACGCACAAGAAGGTCGATCAGTTAGTGTGACTTGCAAGCAGCCAAAACGGCTCCGCTGCGCGAAACGCGCGAATCAACCGAACTGGAACCGAAGCACCGCGTTAACAATTGATCACATCCGCAAAGTAGTTCCCGGGAACCTGAGCCTAGTTTGATTATCGTCGGTTCAGCCGTACGTCTTCAGCGTGTTGTTAACAGATTTCATCTAAGCTGACGCCTTTTCGTCAGTTTTCCAAACCGTGGCTGCGACTAGATGGTGGTGACAATGTCACAGTCGAAGCGAGCTGTGTGGACTGTGTTTCCACACAGTAGCACCGAGTGTTTCCATTTTCAAGTTTGATTAACACCGAGTTTTCCAACGTCCGGACTTTGGTCTCTTGGCGTGAAAGAAAGGGGACGTTTAGCAAGAAGAAAACGTCTTTGACTAACACCTTACTACAACGCAAAGACTTGTGCATGCGCATAATTATTATTTAAAACGTACTGCTTTCTGCAAGTGCGGTCATCGTCGAAAAACTTTTGAAGCGGTGAAACACCGGAAACACTCCCACCCATTTTGACTACACCCCTCGGTGAATGGTGGTTTTGTTGAGACATGTAACTGAGAATATTTCATGTGTAAGAGTGCGGACATTTTGTATTGTAGTTTTTGTTTGGACGTATGTTTGTTTGTCTCTACAGTAAATGTATTGAAATGTACTGTGCTTTCATGTACTGATATACCTCGGCAAAGAGTCGTTGTTTAAAACACACACACACACACACACACACACACACACACACACACACACACACACACACACACACACACACACACACACACACACACACACACAGACAACAACAACAACAACAACTACAACAACAAAATTTTCAAAGGATCGTAAGATTTTCAAATACTTCGTTGTGAAACATTACTATAGCAGGTCATGAACAATTTCTGAGTTCCATCGGATTACATCTTTACAATAATCTATCCCCTACAGAAACGTTGAACCAACAACAACAACAAAAACAAAAACCACAATACTTGCACACAAGTTCTGGATATTTCCTCTGTTCTGAGTACAGAAAATACAACGACCATAATACGAAACTGCCTCAATGTGCGTCCAACAATTCCACACTGTGACAAGACAGCTAAACGTACGACTGCACCCACACGTTCATTCAAATCACCGTAGCTTAGTAAGGTTACAAGGCTATTGGAAAGGTGCTTACTTGAAATTGTGTGACTTTGATTGTAATTACACAAGTAAATAAACGATGGAAACAATACAGTTCAAATGGACACTGCAAAGGAGAGAATAGTGTCTGTATGGGAAATGTGATTGAAAGATCTACAGATCCAAGCACAGAGAAAAATGAAAGGAAAGAGTGTGTTGGGGGCGGGGGTCGGGGGGGGGGGGGGAGGGATGGTAGGAGGTGAAGTCTACCTGAAACTGAGAAGAGGCAAAACCGGTAAATGTGATTTCGTTCACTTTCAGTCGTACACTGTTGCTGCAGTCACTACATGCCTTTTAATTTTTTTTTCTTTTTTCACTTGATGATCGTTGGCTTCCAGATTGTGCGAGTCTCTATCGCAGCAAGTGTGGGAGATGCGGACACAGTTGTCTGCCCTTCAGACCCAGGTGGACATGGCGGCACTGCGGTCGGAGTTGGACGAGTTGCGGGCCGCGATCAACATGGACAGCCGCACCCAGACGTCGGTACAGGCGCTTGACCACTCTCAGACGGAGGGCACAGCTCACGATACAGTCTCCGTGTCAGCGACAGAAACACATTCTGGTTAGTGGGCCTATCTAGATAAAGATAACTTGAAATTTAAGTAGCTGTGTTGCCGAGATGCTGATATGGAAAATTGTGGCTTACGAATTGAGCTCTAAGACGGTTTTTCAAATACACAGTGTTTCTTCAGCTTTCAAAACTGAAGGTCACTGACCCTCTCTGTCAAATTTGGGGGGGGGGGGGGTCATTTTGTAAAAGAAGTGAAGTGCAGCCTCAAAAATATCTGCGTCAGATTCTTAATTCTCTGCGTAAACGACTTTCATAATTATGTGCGTAACAAGGAACACTGATACAGGGATGTGTCATTAATCGCGACCGCTTTCATTACTTTCTCAACAGTACTACAGAAGCATGACTTTCCTTGAGCCTACAGCCTTTTCTTGTCGGAGCAGAGATTTACGTAAAAAAAATAAAACCAATCAGCGCCGTCTAGTTGGTCCTCAGTCCGTAATCACATCACGTCGTCTACTCAGTACGCGGTACGCTTGTGGATCAGCATATACATACTCCGACCAGGGTAAGTGGGGGTGTTTGGGGGTTTAACGTCCTTTTCCGCCACATACGGGTGATATCCAAGACGGGGCAACGATGAAAAGGCCAGCACGAATATTTGGCCCCAGCCGGGATGCGAACCCACGACCCAAGCATTAGAAGTCCAGCGCTCTGCCATTACCCCGACCAGAGTCACCACAATGGTTTCAGATGTTGTATTGTGACCCAAGTAACTGATTCTGATGGACGGGTTAAGCGCGTTTCCACAGCTTTGTTGTATGATTGACGAACATATTGAGACTTTAAAGGCACATCTACTAAACCATGAGTTCTTGGAGTTTATTTCTCATTTAAACCACATAGGTTCTTAATGTATATTTACATCCTGTTTTATTGCAAGCCCTTTTATTTTTCATGATCTGGCGGAGAAGGACCTAGCTTAGCCGCGAATTAGTCTTATGTAGCTTGCGCGTCGTAAACTCCTAACTCACTCACTCACTCACTCACTCACTCACAGATCGTTCTGACCTGTTCTGGAGGTGTCTCATATCGCACTATCGTACTTGGACACCTGCACAGCATTGTGGAAACTATTGTTCTTTCGACAACGCAGGGTACTATCTTATTCAGGTGCTAACGTGAACGAATTTGAGTGTACCTTTTGATAGATTTTTTAAAAGAAGTTTTTGAGGTTTGGTTTGAATTCGAACTTTCGTGCTTGTTTAAGGTTCTGTGTACGTGCGGTGGGGAAACAGGACGTGTCCCAATTCAACAGAGATGGTGTACACAGGTAAGTCTACTGATGAAAGAGTATATCAGCTCTCTCTCTCTCTCTCTCTCTCTCTCTCTCTCTCTCTCTCTCTCTCTCTCTGATCTTACCAAACTGCCACGAGTGTCTTCCGCCACATAACTTGGAAAAAACATAAGACATAAGATATTTTATTGGATCCCATAAAAAGGAAATTAAAGTGCCTTGCTCCTCCTTTGATTAAGAATAAATTATGTCCACTCACTCTGACGGATGCGCACACACATTCACGCACTCCCTAAACATAAAACCTAAGGTAGGCTAGAAGACGAGGCAACGAGAACACATAAGCCAACACTTTTGTTTGTATCATCCGGGATTTGAACTCTCACATTGTTGTCTAGGTGTTGTGGGCGGGTCAAGCCACTTGGACACAGGAGCCGCAGCCAACGCTCTGTGTCTGCCTCTCAACCCAGTCTATGACGGTCACCCGGTACCGGGGTGGGGACCCACCCTGCTCTTCGGCGCCGAATACGAAGTCCATCCTGAGCCACAGAAAAATCTGGACGTTGAATGCGCCGTGTGTGTGTCACCACGTCCCCTGACCGTCATGGTCCCCGCCACCAACACCTGTCACCCAGGCTGGACCGTGGAGTACACTGGGTACCTCATGGCTGGATATCACGGTCACAAAGCTGCGACGGAGTTCGTCTGTGTGGACGCTGCCTTGGACGGACGTTTCGGAACAGGGGCCAATAACAACGGTTATTTGTTCTACTACACGGTGGGGAAGTGTGGTAGTCTACCCTGTCCTCCCTACGAAGAGGGGAAAGTGATCACGTGTGTCGTCTGCTCAAAGTAGACCGTATAAGAAATGGGGTTCACTGTTACAGTAACTCGATGCGATCTGACAGTGCCAGGGCATTTGCCCTGTTATTATATAGTTCCCACAGATGTGAAGTCCTGCATGCCTGTCGTCACGTGGGATGACTCGATGCATCGAACACTTTCAAGAGCGGCACAGCCGGAGTTCGCGCACTCGGCAAACATTTTTCATCATCGTTGTTACGCTTGTGACCACTTGATTGTCTTATGGTCCCCAGCGGCAACCACATAACGTGTATAAATTATACGTTGTTAACACTGGGCCCTGTTATACGTGGTCAAAAATAATGTTAAAGCTGGTGCAGATTGTGCACGTATACAGATTTTAGACTGTTTTGAAGTCGTTAGAAAAAAAAGGATGATCATAACTGCATTCTAGGCATGGCCGGTTCAGTTACTTTCTTCTACATTTTTTTTTTCGGGGAGGGGGGGGGGGAGGGGAAGGGGAAGAGGAGGGAGGGGGGGAGCGGGGACTCAGAGGACTCGACGCGTTGTTGCGTGATGTTGGCCATTCAAG
>JACVVK020000571.1:272500-300000 GCA_018292915.2 Batillaria attramentaria | reverse complement strand
TCACGATGGAAAACTGTCTTACTACACCGTGGGCAAGTGTGGCAGTCTGCCGTGTCCTCCGTATGAGGAGGACAGAGTGATCACTTGTGTCGTCTGCTCGAAATAACAACGAATGGCACTGCACTCACATCTGGCATGCACAATGCCGAGGCACGGGTATCCCCGAGGTATTCACAACAGGACCATTACCTCAAAGAAAAATAACGCAAAGCAGCCAATGAAATAATATTGTGTATCGTATGGGCGCTTTACCCTATTATCATAATTAATTGCGGTTAAGGAGATGACGGAGTACTGTACCAGCCTCTGTGGGTACGTATACTGCGATTTACAAAGATGAGTTTTTATTTTGCAAAAGGGCACTGAAGATAATTATGTACTGCAGATGCAATGTCATGTTATCATAGCTGTAATAAAGTATAAAGGATTGTATCACAAGGCTTTGCACTGTGTGTGTGTGTGTGTGTGTGTGTGTGTGTGTGTGTGTGTGTGTGTGTGTGTGTGTGTGTGATCTAATCGGTTTCAGTGTTTAAACCTAAAACTCTCTCTCTCTCTCTCTCTCTCTCTCTCTCTCTCTCTCTCTCTCTCTCTCTCTGCTTCGGCCGAAACAGAAGCAAGGAATGAAAAGAAAATCCTGGCTTGGTTGCATCGGCTTTAAAAGAAAAAAAAAGGAGAATAGAAAATATGCGGAAAATAGAAAGAGAACACACACACACACACACACACACACACACACACACACACACACACACACACACACACACACACACACACACACACACAACTACAGAACAGCTAAAATACACAACGGAACAACAAACAAAACAAAACAAAACTTACCTTCATTGATTTTTACGCGGATGAATGCAAAGACGAAGAGAAATTTCTCGGCATAAAAAAAATCAAGCAAGCACACAACAAAAATGATTAATCAACACACACACAAATAATAGGCGGTGGGGTGGGTGGGTGTTTGGGGGTTTAACGTCCTTTTCCACCACATAGGGTGATCTCAAAAACGGGGCAACGATGAAAAAGCCAGCACAAATATTTGGCCCCAGCCGGGATCGAACTCACGACCCGAGCATTAGTCCAACGCTCTACCATCCGACCACCCCGGTTCCCCCAAATAATAGGCGAGGACAAGCGAGGAAGAGATCAAACACAAAGACAAATCACTGAAAACAACGAAACAGAAGATGTGTTTGTGGTACAGTGAAGGCCGGTGTATGTCAAAATGAGATAACAGTACAGTGAGTTAGTTAACGACAGCATGTGAAACATGGGCACGTGTCTCACGTCCTGACGCCTTTCGAGGTGGGGTGGAGCTGTTTGCTGTCACCGGACAGAAAAGGGCGCGCGGACAGAAAAGGGCCGGGGGTTGGTTTATCTTCTCGTTGTTCCGTCTTTGATATAAGGTGTGGTGGAAAAGGACGTTAAACAGGCAAGCAACCAACCAGATACTTCACCACTAGGAGGAAATTCGTTCATCGCATGCAGATGCGTACAGGCGCTTTCACTTCCTGTCTCTTGATTGTTTATACACCTCTTTGATTTTACACAAAATTCTACATGAACTGATGTGATGGGAAAGGACGTAAAACCCGCAAACATGCACCCACCCTTCCCCCTTCTACCCTCCACCTCCCTCCCTCCCCCCCCCCCCCGGCGCCTCGGAACGTTTTAGCATTTGCATTTGAAGAGTACTGATTTCAGTTTTGCTGTGTTTATTTCGCTGTGTTTCAGTTTGGCTGTTGTCCGTTAACTCTGTGTATTTACCTTTTTCTTCATTTTTTATTTTTTTCGGGGAGGTGGGGAGGGGGGGGAGATATGGGTTGTTGGTAAATTGTTTTTGTGTTTATGTGCAATCCAGTGTGTGGTGATGTTGGGTTTGTTTGTTTGCCCCCCCCCCCCGCCCCCATTATTATTATTATTATTGTCTTTAGGGATGGGGAGTGGGCGGAGGGAGAAGGGAAGTTGATAACTTTGTGAAATGTAAAACATGCACCCACCCTTCCCCTTTCTACCCTCCCCCTTCCCCCCTCCCTCCCTCCCTCCGGCGCCTCGGCACGTTTTAGCATTCGCATTTGAAGAGTACTGATATCAGTTTCGCTGTGTTTATTACCTGCCATCTGGTAGGTGTTTGTCACACGTCAGTTTGACGTGTTGACGGTATTGTACCCTGAGAACTCACCCTTTTCTTGATACACCGCCTATCTTGCTTCAATCAAAGGGCACCTGCTGACCAAGGGGTTTTGTTGTTGTTGTTATTGTTGTTTACCACCCTGCATGTGGCACGTCACTTTTCGCCTTTGTTTGTCGAAAGCTAAGCGGCCTCACTGTGTAAGCCTTTTTGTGTGTCAACTCTGTCGCGACACCTTCGAAGAAAACAGCTCGCCAAGGGGCGATATTCGCGAACGCGTCAATGGCCTTCCCTCAGACGTGTGATAAGACGCCCTGGGTTGGCTAAGAGGGTTTGGTGGGGCGTCACCAGAAACAAACGGCCCGCCCCTTTCCGTAACCAGAGGTGACGCGCGGAGACAAGTGTGTGTGTGTGTGGATTTTTTTTTTGTTGTTGTTGTTGTTTTGCTTTGGTTTTTTTTTTTTTTTTTTTGGCTGTTGTCCGTTAACTCTGTGTATTTACCTTTTTCTTCATTAAAAAAAATTCGGGGAGGTGGGGGGGGGGGTATGGGTTGTTGGTAAATTGTTTTGTGTGTATGTGCAATCCAGTGTGTGGTGATGTCGGGTTTGATTTGTTTGTTTGCTTTGCCCCCCCCCCCCCCTTGTCTTCAGGGATGGGGAGTGGGCGGAGGCAGAAGGGAAGTTGATAACTTTGTGAGAGTGTGTGTGGGTTTGTTTTTTTGTTTTGTTTTGTTATTTGCTGTTGTTGGTTGGTTTTTTATTGTTTTTTTGTTTTGTTTTTGCTTTTTGTTTGTTTTTGTTTTTTTCGGGAGGGGGAGGGGGGGGGGTCGAGCGGTAGACTTGGACTTTCAACGCTTCGGTCATGAGTTCAAACCTCGACTGGGGCCAAATATTTCCGCTGGCCTTTATCTTCTTGCCCCGTCTTTCATATCACCCGTGTATGATGGAAAAGGAAATTAACCCCGTTCTGTGATTTGCATTTGAAATATTGCAAGTTTGAAGTTTTGGCGGTATGATGACAATGGATTACGCCCTTGCCATTGGGGATAATTTGATACATTTATTTAAAATAATGTAAAATTTCTCTCTATTTTAAGAGAATAGGGTGCTGATGGTGAGAGAGAGAGAGAGAGGATAGAGTAAAACACATATTTAAACACATATATTGTTACGGTATAATTTTAAATAACCCTATAGGAAGTAATAATAATTATCCCCCTAATCCCTCCTCTTCCCCCCCCCCCCCTCCGCCACCTCCACCACCGTCACCCTCCCCGACTCTACGCACTTGTTTCCATTTGCATTTTTAGAGTACTGATTTCAGTTTCGCTGTGTTTAGTTCCTGCCATCTGTTAGGTGTTTGTCGCACGTTTGACGTCGTGACGGTATATCAACAAAAGGTGAGTTCCTAGTGTACATCAAGGGGTGTGGAAGACATATGAGCCTTTTTCCATCACCACAAAGACAAGTGGACACCTGCTAACCAAGGGTTTCTTTTGCTGTTTCATCTCCCCCTTCCCTCACCCCTCCTGTGCGTATGGCACGTCGCTCTTCTCCTTTGTTTGATGACAACTAACTAGCCTTATTCTCTAACCCGTTTTGTGTGATTGTCGGCTTTACCTGGCCGAAGGCTATTCTGTAGCGACACACACGAAGGAACCCTCTCGCCGAGGGGCGCTACTCGCGAATGTGTTAATGGACTTGCCTCGGGGCGTTTGAAAAGCCGCCCTTCGGTTGGCTAAGAGGATTTGGTGGGAAACAAACTGCCCGCCCCTTCCTGACCAGATGTGACGCGCGGAGAAAAGAGCCAATCAGAGGGAAGGTATATATGGGGGAAGAGCGTTCGAACGATTATAGTATCATTCAGTTTGTTGGTGCGTTCGTTCCATCAGTGTGCTTCCATCTCCCTGCCGTGATTTCTCTCTATCGGATACACAAAACTGCGAAATTCAGGTGAGAACTTGTTTCAACTGTTGATGTGTAGGTAGTTTGTTCGTAAAATGTGACTCTTTTTAACATAGTTCACTTCAAACATTTATACAGGTATACAGGTATGATTCACTTCTATGTACAAACACATTTCAACAGTGGACTAGTCTGTGTATATATTTTACATTATGTGAGACACCGTCATCGCCACCACCCCATCCCCATTTTCTGTCTGTTAGTGCACAGTTTTACTGGGAGAGAATCTGAACTCTATCGCTAACCACGTAATCATGCTTGTGTTGATTCTTTCCTCTGGTTTTCTTTCCACTATAACTCTCTTCTCCTTATTTTTGTTTGTTTTTGTATGGTAACATCATTCCACATTCGCTTTTCTTGATTTTTTTTTAAAAGAGCTCATGCGAACACACAATGCATTCACTGAGCTTTCCGTCTCGTGCACCAGGGGACTAGTTTTCGGCTGAAATTACTTGAGATAAACGTATTGGGTGATTTTAACATTAGACTTTTCTTTTCTTGCAGTCGAAAATAATTATGGCCTCATACGACGAAATGGTTGATCAAGCTCTGGCGTTGCCCAAACCACAGTACGTCAACGCGGTGGACGAGAGCGGAGCCACGCTATTAATGAACGCCATCCTGCGCGGTAAGTTGATTCATTCGTCCATCTTCATTGAATGTACTGGTAGGCTAGCTCACATGCGCTCTTTTCCGTCTATCAGGAGTCACCTCAGTGTGAGGAAACTTAGCATTTTGATGTTTGTGTTGACAGATCGGTTTATTATACATTGATACCGGTCCGTGCAAATGGTCGGAGACATGGGGAGACGTGCTAAACATCAGAAATCTCTCACATAATGAAACAGAAGAAAAGTGTTTTGGTATAAATGGGTGTGTTTGTGTCGGATTTAGTTTTGATGTTTTGTTGTTGCTGTTGTTTAAGATTTTGTTGTTATTTAAAACAAAACCAAAAAAAAAAAATGGTACGGAGAGAGAAAACATCATTTTCGAATTTGTGCTTTTTAAGTCCAGTGGAACTGTCGGTGTACATTAAGCAGTCTTAAAAATTGTGTAGGATGCTTTTTTAAAACAAATCTATTGACCATGAGAGGAGTTTAGCGAATGAAGGACATGTGAAAAAAATGCTGCTTACGCGAAGCGCAGCTGTTGCCCTGAATCTTCAATCATACCGCCACTTGCTCGTCCTTTTGAAAGTCTATCAATAGATTTTGACAAGAATAGGTTTGGCAGTATTTGAAGCATCCGGCAACGCGATGTACTATGAGTCCGCTATGGGTAAAAACTGTAGTCCGAGTAATAGTAAAATAAAAATCATTCAAAATGCAAAAATTGCTGATTTTTGTTTTGGGGCTGCTCCATAAAGATATGCATACCATCTTTGATAATTTTACGTAAATATTCAGGCTGGAGAATACTTTTGTAATTTGAACTGCTGTATTTAGACACTCTAATTGTCAGCAAGCGTGCCTTTATGTCTGGGTATATTGCATTTTTTCGTAAGACTTTTTTTTACACTGTGAGTAGAATTTTTTCTTCTCATGAACGCAGATTATTTCTACACCTCATAAGTATGATTTGTCTCAATACTGTCTAAAAACTGAGAATAGAGAAATAGAGAAACATCACCTCAAACAATTTGACTCAAAGGCTGTGTTTGAACTGAGCCTGATGTGGTGGAAAAGGACGTTAAACTCCCAAACACCCACCCACCCTTGAACTGAGTCATAGGGAACACGAGACAAAGCAAGATGCGTGTACGGTTGTGGAACGCGGTGACGTCATTTGTCATTGTTGTACTCTGGTCAAGTCTCTACTGTCAGTGGTTCCTCGCAATGCCTGTCAGCTGCGCGGCTTGTTGTAATATGCGAACACATGGTCGGAAAATTTGCTATAAACAGCAAGGCAGTTGCAGTTGATTGTTCTTTTGGTTTGAGTGTGCACAGTCAACTGTACATTCAAGATGATAAATCATAATACGAGTTGCTGTGTTTGTTTATCTGAGTATACAAAGCATATACAAAGCATATCGCATATGGTGGATAAATTATAAGACGATATGCTGTGTATTTTTACACCACTCGACAGTGCAAACTTTCAGTGAGTTAACTATGAGTGCTTTACGTCCGAAAATAGTAAGGAAACAGAGAGCGAAAGTGTGAGATACGGCTTTCCATATCCCACTCAGTTGTATAGGAGTACACAAAAACACACTCCAGTTACGTCATCGCTCAGCGGCCTTGAAATGGAGATTTCTGACCTTCTGCTAAAAACGCTGAAGATGGATGAAAAATGAGGTGACGTTGACTGCATTTGGAAAGACAACGCAAAGAACAGCAAAACAATACACCAAACTCTACCTGGAAAAGTGTATACTATACAAGACATATAGGCACCAACATCGCCACAAAAGTCTTTCGCCGTAAACCACTCGAACTAATCATGTAAGCTCTATTTATCGCAGGCTAAATTTGCAAAGCATATGCTGGATAAATCCTAAGACGAGAGTTGTTCTGTTTGTGTGTTCAAGGGGACGTGGACATCGCAATCCACCTGCTCTACTCTGGATCCGATATTGAGGCCAAGGAGGAGAACGGGAAAACAGCGCTCATGATGGCTGTGGAACATGTAAGTACTTGTATGTTCGTGTGATTTTGAAATGTATTGATTCATAACGCCAGATAATGTGAGGGGTGTTCAACAGAGCCAGCATTTGCTTTGTTCTGTGTGTAGGAGCTTTTGTACTTTCTAAGGAAACCAGCACAACAATGCAGGCTGAGACAGCTATATGATATATTGTTGTTGTTTTGTTTGTCAGAGAAAGTCGGAGAAATATGCATTGGGTGTTTGGTTTCGTTTTGTGCATGAATTTGGTTCGGCGACTTAAAAGGCAGAAAGTATATAACATGTGCATGAAGCCAGCAGACTGATTTCAACGGTGATCTTACAACGGCCAGTATGTTTATGGTAGCACATGTACATGTATCTGGCAGTATAACTTCAGGGTGATCATACAGTCTTCACAAAAAGTTAACGACCAGTCAACATAATGGGTGACAGTTTCAATAAATCAGAAAAAATAAACGAATAAGATTTTTCCCGTAAAATTCAGTAGCAAGGTTAAGGGGTAATTAGTGTACATGGCAACCACTGTGTGGATGGCACGTGCGCGTCACACAGCATGCTTGAAAATTTTGTTGAAAATCTGCAATTTCGGCAAAACTAGACCGAGTTTCAGTGTTCAGTGAGCGATACCTGGGGCATTCTGCACGGCAAAAATGAGATGCAGGTCATACAATGCATCTCTGGTTATGAACTGTGCTCATTTGTTTGCCTACATAAGCCGCCGTTTCAGCGATGTTCAGCACTACACCAGCATGCCACCACGACAAAAGTTGAATATTTGCAAGTGGTCCTTAACTTTTTGTGAAGGCTGTAAGAAAAGCCACTATGCTAACGACATGAGCCTGCAATGCTGCTTGAGTGTTAGAACTTCAATAATAAAACTATATTTCGACTTTCAGGCAGAGTTTTCCGTTGTGGAGGCGCTAGTGAACATGAAGGCAGCCGTCAATGCACGAGATGTGTACGGCGAAACTGCACTAATCAAGGTAGATATCAGTTTAGGTGTCTGCTTACGCTGCAAAGCACCGCGCCGAACAACACATGCACAGTTGGGGACCTAATCTGTTTATTATTATTATAAACCGTTTAAGCAGCAACGCCATCTGACTTTCATCGGTAGTAGTGGTAACGAAAACGTGAATAGGAACTGCCGGGGGACAGGTTTTATTTACAGTGAATATATTGTCGTGTTATTTGATTGATTTGGGTGCCGTTGAGAAAAAACAAAAGTTTTAAAAAATCTTCTATTAGCTTAAAGACTTGTTTGTTAAATACATAATTGAGAAACAAAATAGACATTTCAAAACACTTTCGTATAGTCTTCGTTGTTTCAGAATAAGCTAATTGTGTCCGAAAATCTCCTTAACTAGTGAGTCAACTTGTTTGCTCTGTTCATTAAAGTGTTGCTATGGTTTCTATTGTACTTTGCAGGCAGTGATGCGTGGCGACCAGCAGATATTGAAATTTCTGCTGGAAAATGGGTCCAACTACACGGACACTACAGCAGCAGGGTACAATGCCCTGCATATAGCAATGTTCCTTGGATTGACTGACGTGGAGCATACACTCGAGTGCTACATTAACGGGTAAGCAGATAGTTGTACACAGTAGCAACCATGTCAGCTTTTTTGAGGAAGTATTGTGGTATATTTTCCGTAATCAAGGGCATCTCTCTCTCTCTCTCTCTCTAATTATGTGTTTGTACTACATGTACATGTATTAGTGTGTGGTGTTTGTTTTTGAATTTTGAAACGTGCTTTGCCTTGTTTATATATTACTGACTATGAGTTCACCTTATTACTGTAGCAGCTGATAGTAGTTTAGCAACCGTGTGTGTGTGTGTGTGTGTGTGTGTGTGTGTGTGTGTGTAGAGTAGCAAGGACAAGATGTAAGACAGGTCTGCGCACCTAATCTTCTATCCTTGGAAAATAAAGTGTCATTGTCATTCTCATTGTCTCTCTCTCTCCAAACCAGAGATCCCTCGTATTGTTGTTCATATAACGTCGGCGTTACCTTGATGATGCCAATTCTGGCCAAGGACATCGTCGAGTTGTTGTTGTTGTTTTTTTAAATACCACCCATCTATCGCTGTTAGCCTTTTTTATGGTCTAGAAAATGCTCTCCAAAGCGGTTGTGTGAATTTCTCATGTGCGAAAGGCACTACCTGGCATTAGTTCGTTCGCTTCATATATTTCTTGTCGATTGTATGACACAGGAAAAAAAAAATCGTATGGCCGGGGTCTGAAACAGTTTTGGGTCGTGTTTTTTTTTTTTTGTCAAAATCAATCAGCGCAAAATTCTATCGTGTTCTGAAGTGATAGTCTGTACCTTCGGGATCCTTGTACTGGAACAAACGCACGCTCAGCCTGTGAAACGTATTTGTAGTGGCGTATCAAGCTCTTGAAAACAATCTAAATCATATGATAATTTATAAACTGTGTTTGCTAGAAACGTCACGTTTGTGTTTCAGAGACGGCGTCCGTGATAGCCCCCCCCCCCCCACCCTGCCCCCTTACCCCCTCTGTTTTTTGGGTTTTTTTTTAGGCTGAAACACTACGGCATTAGTTGATTAATTTACCAACTCTTTGTGTTGTCACAGGATAACTGAGAAATTAGAGGGACAGTGCCGTGCCGCCTTGGGGAACCTAGCCACGCTAACTGCACCGCTCCTGCCACCCCAGCGTTTCCCGGTATACGAAGATGACAAAAAGACATTCAGGTTCAAACACGTTGTTGATACTCCAGTCGGACCAGGTCAGTGTGTGAGGTCTCTCTGTACCTAATTGTTGCCTTGTTGAGTCTTTCTGGCTTGTCCATGAAGAATAGTATCTTCACATTGTATGTGTGTGTGTGTGTGTGTGTGTGTGTGTGTGTGTGTGTGTGTGTGTGTGTATATGATATATATAGAGAGAGTGTTGCTAACCAATGATCCTCTGTGTGCAGATATGGGGTGCATTTTGTTCGTTGCCCGAACAAAGCAGTGTCGGCTGTCCGGCCAATCAGGTGTCACGTCTGTATACCTGAATGGCGTGCGCCAGACATCCATGTCTAAGGTCGGTATATCTTGGCTTCACTGCTTTATCGTAATTTTAAGAACCGAAGCTATCTTGAACAGTGTCTGCGACTGTACTCAGTCATGAATAAATATTAACTCGAACCTGAACTTTTTGTGTTGTGGGTCCCCGGCCCCTCCAGGATAGGGTGGGTATTAGAGCGCGTAGAGCGACTTATGTCATGCCAAAAAATCATCTTGATTTAAAGCGGACAGGTGATCTAGGTACTCTTCTCTGATTTTTTATAGCACGGTAGATAAACGGCCCTAGGATTTTCACACAGTGTCATTGTTACAACCTAAGGAGAACTGCAGGGAGTGGTAGCCATGGACGTAGTGGCCGATATACTTCTATGTTTCATGCAATGGACCGAGAAAAGTAATGTGGTTTTCAGCGCATAATGATGTGTTCCTGTATACAGGAAGTCTCTGCGATTTGATGTTGGTGTACAACTGTGCTCTTCGTTGTTTTCAGATATACAGGGGTGTCATGACGTGCCACCCGGTGCTGGCGGGGGAAAATGAGCTGGTGGTGAATATGGACGCCGGCACAAGTTCCTTGGTAAGACCCACCATTTTTTTTTTGTCTCCTTCATTGCTTAGGGTTCAGAAACAAAATTTCATAACGAGAATAGTTTGTTTCTGGTTTGCAAGGCTGGTGTAAAGAAAATCACCTGACTAGGTTGGTCTCTTTAGACAGAAAGTCTCATCGCGATTTCAAAGACAAATGTACTAGATGCCGAGGCCCGGGTATCCCCGAGGTATTCACAACAGGACTAGTACTAGTCTCTGTACTAGATGCCGCAAAGTGAAGAAAACGGCTTCAGTACACAAATGGAGCTTCACGTTCTTCGGCAAACAGTCTTAGAAGTTCGTAGGTGGCATTTGGTCCTCCATTCATATCATTAGAGGGAGGTAGTTCTTTGTCTGCCCAATTTTTAATGTCGGAGAAAAAAGAAAAGAAAAACACCTGTGCTGTATCACCCCCCCCCCCCACCCCATCTCCACTTTTTCACGTCTGTAGTGTGTTCAGAGCTCCCCAAACTGTCGTTATTATTGTTTTATTATTCGAAGGATTTTTATTTTCCTTTCCTTTTTTCCAGGACAAGCTGACAGTCTGCGTTTACATATGCAGACTGAATCCCGGCCACAACTGAGTACGCGCGCGCACGTGTGTGTGTGTGTGTGTTTTGTGTGTGTGTGTGTGTGTAAAACAAAAAAAATACCCTAATAAAGTATGAAGGAGTATATCACAAGGTTTTGAACTCTCTCTCTCTGTGTGTGTGTGTGTGTGTGTGTGTGTGTGTGTGTGTGTGTGTGTGTGTGTGTGTGTGTGTGGTGTAATCTGTTTGTGTTTTAAACCTCTCTCTCTCTCTCTCTCTCTCTCTCTCTCTCTCTCTCTCTCTCTCTGTGCTTTGGCCGAAATTGAAGCAAAGAATGAAAAGAAACCTCTGGCTCTGGAAATCGGCTTGAAAAGAAAAGAAGAAGAAGAGAAATAATTCAAGTCAATAAATCTTTATTATCCCCTTAGGGGAAATTGGGTTGTGGTGATCATAAAAACAGACAGACAGTACATTAAAAAACACTCAAACAAAATAATAATGAAAACAGAAAAGAGAACACACACACACACACACACACACACACACACACACACACGAAAACAACAACAACAGAACAACTAAACGACGGAACATCTAAACTAAACTATAAAAAAAAGGAAAAAAAAAAACACTTTTGTTCCTTGATTTTTTCGCGCGTGAATGCAAACAGGAAGAGAACTTTCTCGGCATAAAAAAGCATACACACATGAAACTGATTAACCAACACACACAAAAATAATAGGCGAGGACGTGCGAGGAAAAGATCAAACATGACAAATCACTGAAACAGCGAAACAGAAGATGTGTTTGTAGTAGCTGTATGTCAAATTGTGAAAACAGTGAGTTAGTTAGTTAGTTAGTTAACGACAGCATGTGAAACACGTGTCTCACCTACTGACGCCTTTCGAGGTGGGGGTGGAGCTGATTGCTGAAGAGTGAATTGTCGATGGTTTATCCATGGATGGGGTGTCGCAGTTAATGGGCAGCGCAGCGAGTCTTCACACCTTTCGCATGCAGATGCATACCAACCCTGTTCAGGGGCGGCGATCCTCTAGCCCCTGCAACAACGCCAAATAGGGCTAACCGAGACCGGGCTGAGCTTAGTAATGCGTAAGAAGGAAAAACAAAATCAAAATACTCACATTTTTCGAGAGCACAAAGCTGTCACGAAAAATGCATGCATGCTGCGGGTCTATGTATGCACTGGGGACAACTCATGCAGGTAATAATCTCCAAACGGACAGGGTTGAATGCTTACAGGCGCTTTCACTTCCTGTCTCTTCTCTGATTACATACCTCTTTGATCTTACACAAAATTCTACTGAACTGAACTAAAACACGCAAACATCCACCCACCCCTTTCAGTTTCGCTGTGTTCATTTCCTGCCATCAGTTTGACGTGTTGACGGTATTGTACTCTGAGAACTCACCCTTTTCTTGATACACCGTCTATCTTGCTTCAATCAAAGGGCACCTGCTGACCAAGGGGTTTTGTTGTTGTTATTGTTGTTTACCACGCTGCATGTGGCACGTCACTTTTCGCCTTTGTTTGTCGAAAGCTAAGCAGCCTCATTGTTTCGACCTTACTGTGTGTGAACATCGGGGTCTCTTGGCTTGAGCCGGCTCTTAACTGGGCACTGCGGAGCGCCACAGTGCTGTCCACAGTTGTGACACAGTTGTGATTTGGGGGGTTTCCGCCGCTGTGGCGTCATCTCAGCAACCTGGATTTCAAATAGCCACAACTGTGACTGCGGTTTCCACAACAGATTCTGATTGGCTGTACTACGTCACTCCACACAGTTGTGACACAGTTGTGATTTTGGGGGGTTTCCGCCGCTGTGACGTCTTCACAGCAACCTGGATTTCAAATAGCCACAATGGTGACTGCGGTTTCCACAACAGATTCTGACTGGCTGTACTATGTCACTCGGCGTGCAAACCGCCGTGCGTGGCGAGCTCGGACAGCGCATCTTCAATCGGTTTGTCACCGAGCACTGCTGTGTTCAGTTTTGTAGTTAAGAGACACACCGAGCGCAACGACTGTGATGTGCACATGTGTGTTTCGCGCGCTGTGCCCAGTTAAGAGCAGGCTTTAGGAACTTAGGCGGCAAAAGGCAACAAATGTCAAGCTTACAGCAAAAGCACAGAGCGCTTTCCTTCCTAGTGTATAATCTCCCTCCTCGCTCTCTGTTATTCGAGAGTACGCTTTCTCTACTTTTGTTGCTTAGTTTGCTGTTTTCAGGGGTTTGAGGCTGTAGTACTTTTAAAGTTGTGTGTAGTAGCAAGGACAGGTTTGAAACGCGTGGCTTCTAGTGTATTATGTCTTCCTTGTAAAATAAAATCTCTCTCTCTCTCTCTCTCTCTCTCTCTCTCTCTCTCTCTCTCTCTCACACACACACACACACACACCCGAAACAAAATATATCTACTTCTACCATGTATGTCTCTGCTTCTACGTTTAAGTGTGCACTTAAACAGTACCTGATGGATCGCACGTAACGTACATTACGGGGCAACCTGTTATTTTGATTTTCTATTGTACATCATTTCAGTATTATATCAGTGATTTGTGTTTACAAAGGTCTCACGTGTGTGTGAATGCGTTTTGACCTGATGGACGATTTTCTCTATGGTTTTGTCTCTTGTAGTTTAGTGTATAATTTTCTATGTTGAAAATCTTTTTCTTTTCTTTTATATTTTGCTCCTTTTTTCCTTAGTAGATCGTCACTGTAGTATTAGCAACTGCAAGTTTGCAAACTGGCGAATTTCTGTCAAAACTTTTACCGTTGATAAATAAAGTTTCATCATTATCATCATCATCATCTCTCTCTCTCTCTCTCTCTCTCTCTCTCTCTCTCTCTCTCTCTCACACACACACACACACACACACACACACACACCCCGTTATTTTATACACCGTACACCACATTGGCGTGGGAGGGGGAGGGGAGGGGCGACGCTTGGTCCCGCCCCTGTCATGGGGGATGGAGGGGGTAGGGGGGTAGGGGTGGATGATGTTTGGCCGTATTCATATTCAAACATTAGGATGATGCTTTTCTTGCCACAGCTGCGCACGGTTTTCGCAACAACAACAAAAAAAGAAAAAAAGAAAAAGACAGCATCCGTGTGTTTGGTATGACATTCTCATTTTCGTACACCAGACAGAGATTGTATACTCTGATTTCCGCAGATCAAAAGGGATATACTTATTATATTCTGATTCCATTGATCAAATGATAAAGTTTTGTTGACAGTTGCATAATTATTGTTTGGCAGAGTAATTTCGCAGAGTGTCAAAACGGATATCCTGTTTGTTATGAATCCGCTTTTTAGTTACCCTATGCAGTCGTGTATATCTGATCAAATAACGACGAGGGCTACATTGGGTAATATTCAGTAAACTGAGTTTGCCGTAGGACACATCCGCAATGGCAGCTAGAGTTGTCATGAGGTGCTTCCTTCTAGCAGTGACCGTTGTGTTTGCTTTTACGGAAGAAAGAGGTTGTGGCCAGGGAGTCGTGACCAAGAGGGCTATTGAAAGCCTGCTGGAAACACTGGTCCAGCAGCAGGCAAGCTTGATCAAGACTATGCAGACCGAAATCACGGGACTGAAGAACAGACTGGACGATCTCGAGAGCGGGCAGCCTCATCAGACAGGCGACATAGGTAAAGAACCCCATACTGGTCCCTCTGGTTGATTTCTGAAATCCTGAAGAAACTTATCACTTTTCAAGATTTATTGGCCATTACGAGTCTTATTACGTTGCTGCGCTGATGAGAATAGGTTTAGTTGTGTTTACTTTAAATGGTAATCTGTCCGTGTCCGTCGGTGAATTTTCATGCCTTGCCGGAAGATGTTGTTGTTGTTGTTGTTGTTGATGAGTAAAAAAAAAAATCCCTTTAAAGTCAAGCTAAGGGTCACATGGAAATTATGGTTTCCCAGCACTGTTTTTTCTCTTTTACACAAATTAAAACCAAGAAAGGTACGGTAGATGCACACGCAAGAAGCGGAAAAGTCTATTGGGATTTTGAACTACTACTTACTGGTACTACCAGAAATAAGAAGAAGAAAAAAGGAGAAGAACATAATAATAATAATAATAATAGTAATTGTGAATTTGTAATTTGTAATAAATAATGAGCTACACTATATCATTTTCTGTGTTCATAATTTTTTGTCATTTTATATTTTTATATCAACATTAGTTTGATTTTTACAGTTCAAGTGCATTGCACGCTGTACTAATTAAAATACCCGTTTGGCTATGATATGTTTTTAAAGTAACTTGACTAGTGTATAAAAAAAATGAATCGCTGTAGGCAATATGTACACGTTTAAAACAAAATTACATACACAGTGAGCCAGCTGTGACGCAAGCACGCGAGCAAGCGCGCAGCCCAATTAAGACCCGGAACAGTTGCACTTTTTCATACTGTTGCCCCCAACCCCACCCCCCTCCCCAATTCTCCCCCCTGCACCCCCCCCCCCCCCGCCCCCCAACACACACACACACACGGGTGGGTGGGGGTGGGTGTTTGGGGGTTTAACGTCCTTTTCCACCACATACGGGTGATATCAAAGACGGGGCAACGATAAAAAAGCCAGCATAAATATTTGGCTCCAGCCGGGATACGAATTCACGACCCGAGCATTAGAAGTCCAACGCTCTACCATTCGGCCACACACACACACACACACACACACACACACACACACAACACGCACGCACGCACGCACACGTGCGCGTGTGTGCTCAGGGACGGATCTGCGTCATGGAGCAAATACTCGTTGGTATTCAACCAAGTCATGTGGCGTAACAGCTAATTACATGTATGCATTTCACTGACTTGAATGACCATGGCAAGCCGGACGCAAATACCGCTGCTAAAGCTAAAGACGACAGCAGAGTTTACCTAACAAGCACTGCGTATTCAAATCAAAGGCAGATTTAACGCTATGAAACCCAAGATCTGTGACATAAGGCTGAATCGAATCGAGTCCCTGCAGCCGTCTGCTATCGGTGCAGTGAATGTAGGTGGATTCCTTTTCTAGTTCTCCGATTCAACAGAAGGTTCTTTCGTCGTTTGAATCATGCAGACAGTTGTAAAATGTTGCCGCTGGTGGAGGTACACTTTAATCGGTGTACCAAAAATATGAGAATAAACACCCACGAAGCTTCCCATTCCGCGAAGAATCGAGACAGGAACACTCGCGCTTGAACCGTGACCATGCTCGCAGAACGTGAACAGACTGAGCTGTGCTTGATCGGTTTCGAATTCAAATGTAATCTTCTTTCAAAGTGTTAGCGTGTTTGTTTGTGTCTTCAGATGAAGTTCAGAACTTATTATTATTATTATTGATTTTTTTAAATTGAGTTCATGAGTGGAGTGAGATTGTCTTGCTAGCATGAAAAGACGCACTTTATTATGTCACGTTGTGATCTTCCGACGTACAAACCCGTTCGTCTGTTGTTTAAAGCCAGCTTTCGGCTGTCAGTTTTTAGTAGGATAAACATTCAAACTGTACCAAAGATTGGCCCCCAAAAAGGATGATAAAGTATTTACAACCCATCAAGGTGTTGTTTACGGACTCGTATTTTGATCCAAGACACAATCAACCCTTCGCCAAAGCTCAGAGTTGATTTGCGTCTTGGATCAAAATACTCGTCGGTATACAACACCTTAATGGGGAATAATC
Source organism: Batillaria attramentaria (assembly GCA_018292915.2). Classification (NCBI taxonomy): domain Eukaryota; kingdom Metazoa; phylum Mollusca; class Gastropoda; family Batillariidae; genus Batillaria; species Batillaria attramentaria. Next base: position 283,415 of record JACVVK020000571.1, on the reverse strand, counting down.
ATAAGCTAATCATTAGGGGTATTCTGTCTTAAAATCGTACTTTGAATTGACCAGATTGAATGGACTATCCCACAAACGGTTATTATCCTTTGTTTTCGCTGTTATGTGATTGCAGGTACGACCTACATACGCTGGGGCCACAGTGCCTGCCCGGACCCCTCCAACACAGTGTACTCAGGTACGTGTAATCACATGGGATTTGGCCGGGTGGTTTAAGGCGTCCCGTACGGATCCTGAGGCACGGGTTCGAATCTCTAGTCGATTTGCAAATTTCTCTATTTGGCAGTGATTTCTTGGTTTGAGGTTAGCGTCGGATGGGCCTTTTCGCGCGCCAGTATCCCTGCATCTGGCGTTCTATCCTGCCACCGACCTACTTCATAATAATAATAATTATAATAACTGAGCATTGAATAGGCGCTTTACCCAATTTCTTAAACCGGCTCAAAGCTCCACGAACTGAACCCAGCACGCACGCTTACGTGAATCACACGCATTCTCTCACACATTGGACATGAACACATTACAATCACGTGGTGCGAAGGATCAGCTCAGCTATGTAAGTTTCGGAATTTAGGATTGCATTTATTTTCAAATGTTGTGGGCTGAACATTTCCAAAGCAGAGGGGGGAGGAAGCCGGAGTACCTGGAGAGAATCCCCGACGATCGGCCCGAATGAACGGTGCCACGTACGTACAAGAAGGAAAAAATGTTGCCCCGAGTGGGACTCGAACCTGACCTCTCGCATTGGTGACGAGGTCGCTTAACCACTAGACCACCAACCGCCCCGACCACTTAATACTTTTTCGATTCCCCCCCCCCCCCCCCAGTTGTTGCCAGGTACTTTCGGCAGAATTAGCGCTGGCCTCGGGTAGGCTACGACTTGAAATCAGGCTAACGGAGACCAAGCCGAAACGAGTAATGGCTACAAAAAAATAAGAGAATAAAAATTAGAAATAAAAACGAACAATGGGAGTGATGGAGAAGGATCCATGCTGAACAGCTTCGACCTCGGTTTTAGTTTCACCGTATGCACAGGGTGGGTGGGTGGGTGTTTGGGGTTTTAACGTCCTTTTCCACCACATACGGGTGATATCAGTGATATCAAAGACGGGGCAACGATGAAAAAGCTAGCTCAAATATTTGGCCCCAGCCGGGATACGAACTCACGACCCGATCATTAGAAGTCTAACGCTCTACCATTCGGCCATCCCTGCTTCCCCCGTATGCACAGAAACGGTAGGCGCTACATAGGCCGCTTTGGACAGCGACTCCAGCTCTTTTGGCTCGATTAGGGAATCCGGGCATTCTATCAATCGGAGTACATTCCCTTTTCAAGGTCAAGGTTCAAGTTGTGCAGCCGAGAGTACCAGGTCGGTCTATTGCAACCCTGTTCCGGGTCCGTCGATAACTCTAAGCCCCTGCGATGACGGCCAAATCGGGCTAACCGAGACCGAGCCGAGCTAACACTCTCTGGGGCAGTGGAAAGTACCTCTGTGCAAGGTGGGGAAATGGCGCTCACTGCGCTACCATGACGGGCCTAAATTGTCTCGGTGCTCTCAAACACAAGGTCGCGCACTATGTCATCCTTGACCAGCTTTGAACCCAAAGGGATCCTCAATGGCGCAAGTGATGGCAGAGTGAAAGTAGGCGTGTTTTTGAATCAGAGACATATACAACATGTCTCTGTCAGAATTGACAGATCTATTATTACATTCAGTCCTAGAGCACGGGTGTGTATGCTTTTGTAATCGTCTCTTATTCCACCACAAGGCAGGTACGTGATCGTCTGCACCGTGCAATAATACTTGCCTGTAGAGTGCAACCCCCTTGCCGTTTACTCACATCCTGTTGGATCAGTGTTCCACGTAAACAGTGCCATCAAAGCGCAACAATAATTGTCGGCTGGCCCAAACCAAAAGTGGTCGGATATTCAAGACTTCGTTTTAAATCGATTCATATGACACACAAGTCTTCGCTTTTCTAAATTTTCTAATTTTTGAAAATGGCGCTGGCTGTAAGCAGTCACATTTTCACGCCCCGCCGAAAAGGGACTGCACTCTGGAGTCTACCGAGCTAAGTGATACCTAAGAAGGAAAAAAAACAAAAAATACTCGGTGACAAGGAAAGTGGACAGTTGCGAACAACTTTAAGGTCCCCGTGTTATTTCACAGTGTGCACAGAAGCGGTGAAAACTGTCGCATTCACCAGCACCAGTACATTCTCGGCCTATTTCGAGATTTTTACCTGCATGAGTAGTCCCCCGTGCATACATGGACCCGCAGCAATCGATCATTTTTCTTGGCAGCTTTGTGCTCCGCCGCGAAAAATGCGTGCTTGTTGTGGCGGGGAGCCGGCGTGGTCGAATGGTAGAGCGTTGGACTTCTAATGCTCGGGTCGTGAGTTCGATCCCGGCTGGGGCCAAATATTTATGCTGGCTTTTTCATCGTTGCCCCGTCTTTGATATCACCCTATGTGGTGGAAATGGACGTTAAACGTGGTGGAAATGGACGTTAAACCCCCAAACACCCACCCACCCACCCGCTTGTTGTGGCAAGGAAGACCATTCGTGCAGGTAATAATCTCGAAACAGGCCGAGAACTGTACTGGTGTTAGTGAATGCGACAGTTTTCACCGCTTCTGTGCACACTGTGAAATAACACGGGGACCTCAAAGTTGTTCGCAACTGTCCACTTTCCTAGTCACCGAGTAGTTTGATTTTTTTCCTTCTTAGGCATTACTAAGCTCAGCCCGGTTTCGGTTAAGCCCGAGCTGGCATCGTCGCGGGGGCCAAGAGTACCGTTAGGCCCCCGGAACGGGAATGGGTCTATTGCTGCTGTCTCACCTATTAGTATGAACGACACTCAACAATAAAATTGACTCTATTGCAGGTATTGTCGGCGGGTCGTGGTACGGGGACAAGGGTTCTGCGTCCAATCATCTCTGCTTGCCCCGAGATCCAGTCATGAGTGGACATCGTTCATCGGGAGACGGTTATCCCGCCCGTCCGTTGGGCGCTCAGTACTACACACGTCCCGACTCTTCAACTGACCCTGTCTGCGCTCTTTGTCACATCCCTCGCTCAACATCGGCCATGATCGCCGGTACTAACCGTTGCTGGAACGGGTGGAAACTCGAGTATTCCGGGTACCTAATGGCCGGGTATCATGGTGATGCTGGGGCGCCTGTTTTGATAGAAACCTGAAGTACGTGTTCGGAAGTAGTGCGGATGTCAGAAGTAGGTTGCTGCACTTCACAATCTATCACTGTGGAAGCCTGCCATGCCCTCCGTACGTCCAAGACAAGACCGTTCTTTGCGCCGTTTGCTCGATGTAGGCTTCGTGGCCACGATGCTCGAGCAGACAGCACGCTGTAGGCTGTAGAGCAGAAATCAGCAGTACCCCAATCCAAGCTGGTATTGCGTGTGGTATTCCCTTTCCTGCGTGAGCTGCATGTACTGTCTGTCATGAGTCTTGAGGGGGGGGGGGGGGGGGGGAAAAAAACGAAAAAAAAAAAAAAAAACTCCTCACGGCTCCATGTGTCGTTTTAAACCTGATTTTCGATAACTGCTCTTGGGGCAGGTCAGTAAACTTTGCAGCACTTAATTTTGACTTGGACCTTTAGTGACTCTGTGTGTGTGTGTGTGTGTGTGTGTGTGTGTGTGTGTGTGTGTGTGTGTGTGTGTGTGTGTGTGTGTGTGTGTGTGTGTGTGTGTCCGATGCCACGTTGACTAAAAACACTAAAACTGCTGCGTTTTTATGTATGTCCAGTTGCTGAAGCAAGCAAACGAACAAGGAACCCCCGCCCCCCCCCCCCTCTCTCTCTCACTCACTCACACACACACACACACACACACACACACACACGCACACACACACACACACACACACACACACACACACATACGAGTGAGAGGCGAGCATTTATTCCATTACCACTCTGCACATACTTCAAAAACAATATTTTGGAGTCATAACAAGACGAATACGATGAAAGATGACTTAGGGCAGTTTGGATTTGAATGACAAAGTTCTGTATCAAAACGCTTCACCACAAGAAGACTGGAACACATCTCGTGTGTTTCGTTTTGTACATATCGCAAAACAAGTCTCAACAAACAAACAAACAATCATGTTTTGAAAGGCCCACTAACAAAGTATGGAGGACGGACTATGCCAAAAACCACCGGACGTATCAGCGTGCTTATTACAAGACAACTACACGACAGTGCATAATACTAGACCATTAGTAGTTATGTCTGGTGTATCGTCATAATTATCTGTGCAATACAATTTATTCCGACAGAATTACATGACCTCAGTAGTAATTCGGAGCTGATTATTTTGATGGTGCCGAACGTTGTATCACTGACTTAGACGTGACGTGACACATTCATGGACAGTAACCACCTCACACATTCTGGCACTAAGCCAACAACAGTTAAAAAACAAGCCGAAGAGTACTGTGTTTGCAACAGTCTTGCCAGCACGACTGACTAGGACACCTCGGGGCAATCGCAGTTCTCGTTCGCACGGCCAGTAGATCAGTATATTGCACACAGGTTATGGAGGGGCAGAAACTCAGGCAGTTTTTGCGAGTATGAGTTGTGTCCCTTTCGAAAAAAGCACCTCGCTATCCGAAATCTTATTCATTTCTGTCGTTGGGCTAAGCTGAATTACTCCAGAACTTTCAAGTAAAATGGCTGAAAATTTAATGTCTGAAATTTTCCGCGTTCTGTCTTATTCATTTCATACTTGCGTCAGATACACACACTTATAACATTCTTACTCTGGAAAATAACGTGAAAGGGCGATCTTTTGATGTTTCCCGGCTGCTCTGTGTTAAATACTTTTGAAGGATGTACAAAGAAAAATTAGAATTAACGCGTGACATTTCACCCAACATTTCGACAAGTAATACTGAGTATATCATTTGCACTGACCATGAAAAATAAGTTACTGGCGACGTGGACTTGAACGTACTATGACAAAGCTGCTCAAGCAGGGGAGGCGGGATAGCCGGATGGCACAGCGTTGGACTCACAATGTTCGGGTCGTGAGTTCGTATCCCGGCTGGGGCCAAATATTTGTGCTGGCTTTTTTCTCGTTGCCCCGTCTTTGACATCACCCTTACGTGTTGGAAAAGGAGGTTAAACTCCAAAACACCCACCCACCCTGCTCAAGCATGCATTACATCAAGAGACATACGTTATCAGGAGAAATGGTCGGATGTTCACAAACTATTTACAGAAAGCTGATAATAACGTAAGCGCAACGTATGGTTGCACCCTTCAGTTTGGCAAGGTAACAATTGCATTATATGCAAATTCTCGGAGGTCATCCAAGTTTGGGTAAAACGACTGATGTCTGACAAAAAAACAACCCCAAAGCAACAACAACAACAACTACAACAACAACAAAACTGGGTTACATGGAAACAGGAGGATGAGTATGAAAGAATAAAAGTCAACATTTGGCAAATGAAATTCTGACATCTAAAAAGATGACTCAGTATATAAATATATGCGTTCATTTTGGACAGTTTTTTGAGTAGGTCACCAACATCTTACCCCTAGTACCTCCCCCCTCACCTCCCACCCCCCCCCCCTCCCATGTCAATGCTCGGGTCGTGAGTTCGAAACCTGGCTAGCCATAGGAGAGAACTTAATGCCGTTTGTTGTTTTGGGGTGTTGTTTTGTTTGTTTGTTTGTTGTTGTTGTTTGTTTTGTTTTTGTTTAGTTGTTGTTTTGGTTTTCTCCCGCGTTGCCCCGCCTTTCATTTCACAGTAACGTGGTGAAAAAGCACGTTACATTCGCAATAATTAACCAACAAAACGACCAGAGAGCCCCCGCCTCCCTCCACCCCCACCCCTCTTCCCCCACTCCTTCCCCACCAAAAGACATAACAAGTCCACAGGTTCAATGAGCCACCGAGGAAGGTCCAGGGGAAATGTTGGGAAAAAAAATAGTTATCTCCTTTCGACATGACTCTCGCCTGTTTCAGACGAGATTTGCTGTAATTCTCCTTCCCTTTTGGTCAGTGGCAGCAAGCAGACCACGCCTCGTAATCAAATCCATAGTTATTCTTCTCAATACCGCCTTTGGGCCTGCCCTGATGGCTTAGTGGCAATGTCCAGATAACCTCAATTGTGAGATCGCCAAGTTGTTCTGTGTGTGATACAACAACACTGGCTGATTTGGTTTTGACTAGCTCAACAAACAGTTAATAAAAATGGTGTGGTCACACACCAACAACTTCACATACAATTTTATCAAATTGAGTTTCCATTGCAGTGATTATTATGCAGGTTTGGCAGTACAGTACACTAAAAATATCAAGCACGTCCATCAAGTCGGCTGTACAATGTGAACCAACAGGCCAGTGTGTTGACTGCAAAATATCGTGTACATGCGACTTAAAACAGATGTCACACAGGTATACGACTTTGAAAAGTGTAAAGCATGATTGAATACCAACTATCACATCACAATTAATTTTGGTCTTCGGGTAGCACTCAAAATTGGAACCCCAATGCAGTTTCACAACCGCACAGCGGTTTTATGTTTCTTTGTGTGTGTGTGTGTGTGTGTGTGTGTGTGTGTGTGTGTGTGTTTGTGTGTGTGTGTGTGTGTGTGTGTGTGTGTGTGTGTGTGTGTGTGTGTGTTTTATGTGTTGTGTGTTATGCACACACCGATGCAGTTTGGTCGAGCACAACTTTATAAAAAGTCAACTTTATGGTATTGCAATTACACTGCAGAAATCTGCATCAGATGTACAATTGTTCTCAAGGAAGGTGTAGCGTTATGTGACATTACACTGACAGTCCTTCTGAGCTGTTGTGTAAGATGTCGCCATGACTGCATGGGAGTAAGCATTTCAGTCTGTCAAAACAACAACACCGAATCAGGCAAAAATCTGTCTTAGACGTACAACAGTTCTCAAAGGACTGGTAGATTTATGTACATGCAACAGCACTGTAGCTGACGGTAGTTCTGTGCTGTTGTCACCAAAACTACACGGCAGAGACCATTCAGCCATACAAAACGACGCTCAATCTCTCTTAGATGAACAACAGTTCTCCAAGAAGGAGTAATGTTATATAACAGAACAGTGACAGTAGTTCTGTGTTGTCTTGTGAAGATGTCGCTAAAAATACACGGCAGAGGCCATTATTTTCTGACATTAAAAAAGACACCAAATCTCGCAACAACAACAAAAAACTGCCTTGGATGTACAACAGTTCTCCACTTAAGAGTATGCCAGGTAACAGTACACTGGCATTTGTTCTGTGCTGTTGTGTGAAGATGTGTCTTGCACCAAGCAGACGAAGCCAGGAGTATCTGTTATTTCTTCACAAAACACAGTGAGAAGTGGACGCCCGATGGAATCACTTAAGACCACTGCATCTGCTGTCTCCGTTCACCTCTTTGTCTTTGTACCTTGTGAATCTGCCAAAACACAACAGAGAAAATCAAGTAAATCTTAATGTACATGGCCATTATGAAACAAAATGCCAATAAAAACTGGGGACAATCATTCTCCGGTATATATCGTGGAACTGACGTTAGGAGTTTGGAAATAGAAACTAAAAGGTTTCTTCCGTTGCTAAATCCTATCCCATTCTTTCATTTATCAGTCTCAACAAAAAACTTTGGTAGAAGCTAACAGCTTTGTTAGAAAAGAACAAGAAATTTGTAGTGCTAGCCTTGCACATACAGAGTCCTTGCTTGCAAGAAACGCTGATGATTTGTATCGTGCAAAATGAACACGCGAACTGCATGTAGAATTGGACGAGTTGCACGAGGAAATAAAAGCACAATCATTTGTACACCAGGACAGACAAGACAAAGACCAGACAGGACAGAGATCAATATCTCATCAGCCTGAAGAAAAACCATCTGGAGAATCTGGGCAAATTGATAAACTGAAGACAAAAACTGCTTGATGCTCTTTACTGTGAAGCCATATCACAGAATCAGTACCGGGTTCTCTTTTCCAGATCTTTTTGCAAAGTGCAGGGCTGATGTATCGATGCATTAGCTGTTGTAAACAGTTAATGTTGTTGTTGTTGTTGTCGTTGTCGCGATTGTTGATCTTCTTCTCCTTCGTCTTTTTGCTCTTCTTCGTATTTTTATTATTATGAGTACCGTCACCATCACGCCACTACTACTACTACTACTAGTACGTATTACAAATACTGCTTCTTCTACTTAGTAGTAGTAGTAGTAAAAGTAGTAGTAGAATTAGCATTAGCATTACTACTACTACTACTACTACTACTACTGATTATTATTATTATTAGTGTAAGTATTAGCATTACTATAACTACTACTACTACAACCACTACTACCACTACTGCTACTACTACTGCTGCTACTACTACTAGTGTGTACTGGCATTACTAGTACTATTTCTGCTACTTGTACCACTAACCTCCTCCTCCTCCTCCACCTTCGTCCTCTCCATGACTTTTATTTATCATAGTCGCTGATTGCGAAATCGCAGAGGCTGCGTGACAGCAATGTCAATGCCCTTCACATTGTGTTTGTCTGCCTTGTGTGGTACAGGTTTTAAAACTCCCACTTCATTTTCATTTTTCCCCCAAATGAATGACATATTTGATTAAACCTGACATCTAATCTGTTATTACATTCAATTAAATTTCCCTTGACATTCTGTTATCGTCTCTTTATGCATCCATCCATTTTTATTTTTTTTCAATAGCAAACACTAAAACTCACAAACCGTACCAGCATAAGCCACTCCAGAAATCGCCCAGCGATCAATACTTAAAGGCCGGTCTTCCAACATATCTAGGCTAAAATAAAAATCACTCGGAGCTGTTTTGATGGAGTCTAACATCGTGACGCTTAGACACATCCACAATTAGAGTCTTACACAGGCTTTCACGGAGTAAACAGAAGCCTACATTTGTAGAGCGAAGTTGTTTCAAAACATAAGGTGTCTTTCCCCAAAGCCCGGTGCCGGGATAGCCGAATGGTAGAGCGTTGGACCTTCCATGCTCGGGTCGTGAGTTCGAACCCCGGCCGGGGCCAAATATTTGTGCTGGCCTTTGCTCGTCCCGTCTTTGATATCACCCATATGTGGTGGAAAAGGACGTTAAACCCCCAAACACCCACTCACCCACCCACCCTTCAATGCTCGGGTCGTGATTTGGAATCCCGGCTGGGGCCAACTATTTGTGCTGGCCTTTTCTCGTTGTCCCGTCTTTGATATCACCCATATGTGGTGGAAATGGTGGAAAACTCTTAAACACCCACCCACCCGCCCCCCCTCCCCGAAGCCCAGTAATGTTAGAATATTAGTCTTTAACGCGATTCGCTCCGCATATCGATTGAAACCTCAGCCGGTAAAAGAGAAAACGTACGTCAGCGATTTCGCATTCAGGGACATAAAAAACCCCGGTTCATGCTGTCGAGATCTTTATTAAAAATTAATGTGGGCGTATGAAAGGAAGGCCTATAGAAACATGGCCCTGTGACTGGAAAATAAGTAATAGGCTGCGCTGCTGCTCTCGTCAATTACACGCATCGTTATCTCTCGTGTAATTATTTTGTGTCAAGCTGCCATGGTCACGGCTGACACAGCGAGGCTGTGCTGTTGTTAAGTCCTCTTAAATATGTATGTGCGGATGCGCGTGGTCCACTCAGTCAAGATTCATTGAAATATAAAATAGAATGTAATATGATTTGAGTAGTACTTAGCAGTAGCAGTAACAGTAGTAGTAGTAGGAGGAGGAGGAGGAGGAGAAAGAGGAGTAGCAGTAGTGTACAGGACTAGTACTGTAGTGTACAGCAACAGTAGTAGTAGTTGTGGTAGCAGGACTTGTAGTGTACAGCAGCAGCGGTAGCAGCAGTAATAGCAGGAGTGTACAGGACTAGTACTATAGTGTACAGCAGTGGTAGTAGTAGTGGTGGTAGTGGTGTACACATGTAGTAGTGGTAATAGCAGTGGCAGTACTAGTGTACAGGAAGAGGAGAAGGAGAAAAGTAGTAGCAGTAGTAGTAGTAGTAGTAGCAGCAGCAGCAGTAGTAATAGTGTACAGGAGGAGGAAGAGGAGTAATTGTAAATGCAGTAGGAAATGTCATGGCAGTACTAGTAGCAATTAGTTTTATACTACTTGTAATTAATTGTATTTGTTGCTATAACTATGTTGTTGCTACTTATTTTAGATCTGCATGTATATGCCTAACTAAAAACATTTGACTTCATGTGCTAGGTAAAAAAAAAAAAAAAAAAAAACACTTCAAAGAGTGTCAAGAAAAATGGGGACCACCAAAAACCATATACAACCACCTCTCACGACCACAATTAATTAATTAATTAATCGATTTATTTATTATTTATTTAGCTTTTTAAAAAAACTATTCATGTATATGTATGTATGTATCTATTTATTTATTTATTTATTTATGTATGTATTTATTTATTTATTCATTTATTTATTTATTTATGTATTTACTTTGTTAACGTACTTTTCTTCTTCTTTCGGAACCTTTTCCGCTTCTCTTTTTTCCTCTTCCGCTTGGACCCCTTCAGTTTCTTCTGGCCGTTGTTCTGTTTCTTGGCGTTGCTGTCTTTGTCGTTGCTGCCGTTAGGGAGGGTCTGAGGGAAGGCGCCAGATTTTGTTCCGTTCTCCTCGATCTCCCGTCCCCGAACACGCACTGGACAATTGCGTCTCCTGACGAACAGCGTTTCCTCTTCGTAGACGGCCCCTTCGTCTGATGCCCAAGGTGATTCTGTAATTGAAAAAAAGAAAGATTAAAGCCTTTATGTTCTTTGACGTAGCTAAGATGGAGAACTTCCACTTTCGAAGTTGTAAGGTTGTTTACCAGACAGAAAGATATTTCATTTGGCAATTCTGAAAACCTCGTGCATTTCTGCTCTTTGGCCACACC
>JACVVK020000571.1:237500-267500 GCA_018292915.2 Batillaria attramentaria | reverse complement strand
TGACCTGTTTTCCCAGTTTCACGCTGACCGCATACCAAAGTCCGTTGGAAACACCCGGTGCCACTAAAAATTTGAAAACGGACATTCGGTGATACTATATGGAAACACTCTCTCCTGGCGGTGCTACATTTAAAGCGAAGTAGCGGCACCGGAAACACTCGATCGCCATCCATTTTGAAAACATCCCGTGACTACAGTGATGTGATAGGAAAGGTCGTTTTCTGGTGAACTTTCACAATAAGCTGATTATGGTGACCGCCCACACACCCTCCCCATCGGCTCCTCGGCTTCACTTTCACGTCTACAAATCAATGACATCGTCTAGTCGCTGTAATCCTCTACCCCCCCCCCCCCCACTCCTCCGGCAGAGTCTTCTATAGCGACTGCAAACAGCGCCAACGCCGGTCCCCCGTTTGGCACTGGCTACAGAAGTTCATGCTGATAGCTGGGGGCCAAGGTCCAAGTTCAGTTCAGTTCAAGGTTCATGGGGTGTAACGTGGTGGTTTGAAGGTGTCCGATGAGCCAGCGATTTACGATGAGAAATGGTGAAATCTGAGCAAACAGTATTTTCTGAAGCAAAATAAACAATTCTGTATTTCTTCAGGAAAAATGGTGGGTTTTTTTTTTTTTTTTTTTTAAATAGAAATATTGGAAATAGCAGTTGGTTTTTTCCCATAAAACCTTTTCTTGGAAAAGACTTTTCTCCCCCCCCCCCCCAAAAGAAAAAAAACCCCAAAAAAGCTGCTTTGTCATCCATCGCCAGTGTTTTCTGCAGAAAATTCACCTTTCGCAAGAAAAAAAATGCTATTTTGTCATTTCCGTTTTTTTGTCGAATTTTCCTTTAAAAAAAATTATATTTTGTCTGCGCAAAAATGGTTCTGTCTGTAGAAAACAACAACAACAACTTCTTTAGTGTCAATTATTCTGAAGAAATTTTTTTTGGTCAGATTTCGCCAACCATGTATACTTTCTCATCGTTAATCGCTGTCTGATCAGACACCTTCAAACTACCACATTACACCCCGTAGTATTGCCTCTTTGCACTAGGAATAAACACATACGCACTCTCACCCCATCTCACAGAATTATCTTCACTGTTGGTCTGGTTCACAATAATAATAATAATTATCATTATTATTATTGTATAGGCGCTTTACCCAATTGCGTGAATCGGCTCAAAGCGCCGCGAACTGAACCTGACACGCACGCTCACGTGAATCACACGCATTCTCGCACACACTGGACATAAACACATTACAATCACGTGGTGCGAAAGGTCAGCTCAGCTATTTAAATTTCGGAATTTAGAATTGCATTTATTTTTCAAATCTGGTAGGCTGAACATTTCCAAAGCAGAGGGGGGGGGGGGGGGAAGCCGGAGTACACGGAGAGAACCCCCGACGATCGGCCCGAATGAACGGTGCCACGTACGAGAAGAAAAAGAACCCTGCCAACCGTTTCATGCACGACCATCGACCATTGCCTCGTTGCATGCCTTTACTCTACAGGTGACCTTTGGTAAGATGACCGAGGTTTTGTTCCAGCAAGTTACGCCTCACCAGCTCTGATATTCCAAGCCAATTCCGACGTCTTAGTGCATGTAAAGGCCATCTTCACGCAAATGAGAACATGGACGTGCTGAATTTGAAACAGAGGACGTAGGGGAAACTAAACATGTGGCCATTGACACAATTCATGTAGCTGGAATGGCAGCGTGATACCTTTTTTCTCTGTCTTCAGTTCTTCCAATCCTTAATTATCTTGTGCGTCTCAATAAAAAATAAAATAAAATATAAAAAAAACCTTGCTCGGAGACAGAGGGGGACCGGAATCGCCGAATGATAGAGCGTTGGACTTTCAATGCTCGGGTCGTGAGGTCGAATCCCAGCTGGGGCCAAAATTTGTCCTGGCCTTTTTTTTTTTTTTTCGTTGCCCCGTGTTTGATATCACCCACATGTGGTGGAAAAGGACGTTAAAGTCTCACTCACTCACGCACTCACTCACTCACTCACCGCTGGAAACCGAGACTCACCACCCTCCCTCCTCCCCCCCCCCCCTCTTCCCCATTCCCAGCCGCCTTGCAGGAAATCAAGGACATGCAATCCTCCAAGGTGACCACGACTTACACTGTAAAACAAAAGACTGCCACAGGCAATTGTGACCGCAAATCGCTCTCAGCGGACCAATCGATGCTGAAAGCGCGTCAGAGGCGGCCTAATGCAAAGCGCACGGACACAAACAAAAGATACATTCCCTCGAAACAGCCCCAGGGCAACAAAATTCCCATAAAGACGGGACAAGTGAGTTTATGTAATTGCCTCTTACGGGTATATGGACAAGGACGCGACCCAGTGCATGGGAACGCTGCGGAAACACGGAGGTTTACTCGAGATAGCGGGGGAGTTTTCCAGTGCTGCTTCGATTGACAGTTCTATTGTATCAGTTTCGAACTGCTTCGAGCAGTTCCATTTGCACCAAGGAACTGGTTCCTTTGATATAACTGGATCTGTTTGTGTCACAAGTCCATCGCAGTCACGGATATATAAAATCGGAGGCTCCCCAGGCTGACTGGACTGAAATGTGTTCAGCCGGACTGTTCGCTTGTTCCGTCAGGATAGCTGTTAATTTCCCACCAGCACCTCCCAAAATCTTGCCCGATAGGGCCGTCTCAAATCCCTCTTGTGGCGGGGAGGTTAAACCCTAACTTCCCTGCCTGCCTAGTGCTGCTTCGATTCAAACTTCCACCTCTGTTCCTAGACAGTGATGGTTGTTATGCTAGTTTGCCATGGGTGAAGATAATAATAATAATAATCTCATTAATATAGGCGCTTTATCCCAAACATTTGGCTCAAAGCGCCGCGAGCTAAACCCAGCACGCGCGCTCACGTGAATCACACGCATTCACTCACACACTGGACATGAACACATTACAATCACGTGGCGCAAAGTACCAGCTCAGCAATTTAAGTTTCGGAATTTTAGATTTGCATTTTTTTTTTAAATTTTGTGGGCTGAACATTTCCAAAGCAGAGGGAGAGGAAGCCGGAGTACCCGAAGAGAATCCCCGGCGGTCGGCCCGAATGTACGGTGCTACATACGAGAAGGGCCTGACCTCTCGCAATGGTGGACTAAGTTCACTTTCCCGGCCAGAGTCAACAGTGACAACAGCCTTCGTGCGAGGAGATGAATCGAAGTCGCACCTGAAACACCGGAAGCACCGGGAACACTGCCTGCCATTTTGACTTGCACCCGTGGGGAAAAAGAAGACACCCCCCGACATTATCGATGACTTAACAGTTTAAGCCTCGGGCACTACACACGCGGCAGTCTGTGTGCTTGGCAATTTACCTTTTAAATTCCGCAGCCGCAAAGTATCCAGCAGATTTTTTTTTATTTTTTTTTTTTGAACAAGAGAATGTGTACGATTCGAGCGTGGTATTTTGAAGCTCTTGTCAAGCCATTTCCTCCTGTTTTGCACGTGGGAACAAGTATGCAGATGTGTTCCCTGTCTGTCTCTGTCTGTCTCTGTCTCTGTCTCTGTCTGTCTGTCTGTCTCTCTCTCTCTCTCTCTCTCTCTCTCTCTCTAAAATTGTTTTCACCATACTGTGTTTTTAGTTATTTTCTATGTGAATTTGTCGTATTTGAAAAGATAACTTTTTCATTGTTTGCATAAGCATACGCTGTAATGTTCGCGAACTGTGTTGTAAGGCGTGCAATCGCTGGTCAGTCCGCACGCGCGCGCGCGCGAGTGTGTGTGTGTGTGTGTGTGTGTGTGTGTGTGTGTGTGTGTGTGTGTGTGTGTGTGTGTGTGTGTGTGTGTGTGTGTGTGTGTGTGTGTGTGCTGAAAATGATGATGATGATGATGATGGATTTTGTATGTTTATTGGTGTACCAAGGACAGATAGTAAGAGAGACCTGTGCGTCTATTACCTCATCCTTGAAAAATAAAGTTTCAGTCAGTCAGCCAGTCAGTCAGTCGGTCACTCAGTCACTCTCTCTCTCTCTCTCTCTCTCTCTCTCTCTCTCTCTCTCACACACACACACACACACACACACACACACACACACACACACACACACACACACACACACACACACACACACACACACACACACACACACACATACGCACGCACGCACGCACGCACAGAGGGCAGACAGGACTACAGTGTGAAAAGTCAGCATTTTTACAATCACCCAAATGCACTCACAAACCATACACATTTTCCCAATTTAATTTTAGCAGATAATGAAGCGATAGACAGCAACGCCAGATCCCCAACGGAAAACGTCAAACTCCACTACAACTGCGCCAACATTCCGCCAAACACATTAACAAGGACGGCGTCGGGAAAAGAGTGATCCCTCTTGACCGATTTGTCAAACCCTAATTTGGTCTGGGGTCCCCAAGCCACGCGCCTCTTGTCAAGTCTGCGTGCTTAATAATAGTCTGACCTTTTTCCTGGGTGCTGGAGTCGCTCTAGTTTGTCACCCGAACTGATCTTTTTCGTAAGAGGACGCCTTCTACATCAACACCTCCTCGCCAGATTAGAACTCACGTCCTCATGCCTATAATCAACTAAGGCGCAGGCGAGCCGGTGTAACCCGAGAGATGTACCCCCTTGGCGTAAAGTGGCCCGGGTCTAAGCAGCTTGAGGCTTTTTTTTAAAAACTACTTTATTATCCCTTTCGGGAAATTCGGGCTGCTTCCCCCGGGGGGAAGCGCGTCGCCGCAGTGCAACGCCATCTAATACCTATCCTGTATTTTTTTTTTACAATTTTTCCTGGGGGAGGAAAGCCGGATAACCCGGAGAGAAACCCCCGATGAGCAGCCCGGCAGCCAGGGAAAAACCGGTATCACATATCACAAGCTCGACCTGGGCTCGAACCCACGCTTCATCGCCATGACATTGGTGTCGGCCGTTCAGTAGCGCTGCGGCTAAATCCGACGCGCTACCTATTAGACCACAGCTCACGCCCTGGACTTGCCCCGGGCCAATGCAGCTTGAGGCTGGAACTTCCTCGGATCTAAGGTGCTTGAAGCTGGAAGTGCCCCGGATCTAAACAACATGAGCATGAAGTCAATGCAGCTTAAAGCGAAATGCGCCCCATAGTGAACGAGCCAGGGAGTACATCTTGGATAATTACACTCGGTGGCCAAACTGAAACAGCATTGGCAGGTTGGGTGGTTGGTAGTTGCGGCTAACGTCCTTTTTGCAACATTTAAGGTTGATGTGTCAAAGACGGCGCAACAAGGAAAAAGCCAGCACATCCCCCCCCCCCCCCCCCCCCCGAGGGGATTCGAACTCACGACCCGAGCATTGAAAGTCCAACGCTCCATCAGCTCGGCTCTATCAGTGTTGGGCTTTCAGCGCTCGGGTCGTGAGTTCGAATCCCTGCTGGGAAGCAAACAGTTGTACTGGATTTTCATTGTAGCTTACAAACATTAAAAGCAAGCATATAATACAACCGCGCCATGCTGGCATAATTCCTACGTCCTTTACCAACCCATTTTCTCAACATGGCCGCTTTTCAAAAGCAAGGTTTCTTCAAACACTTCTCAGGCCTACACCATGCTTTTTTTGTTGTTTTTTTTTTGGCTGCCCCAACTCTTTGCCAGCTCCAGTGCTGTTCTTCCCAGGTCATGGGTGGAACCCACGGAGGACTCGGAAGCTGGGACAATTTTTATTATGCATGATGATGGAGATGAGGATGATAGTAAGATGATGCTATGGAGGTCCATGTGGTTTGGGACTGCGGGACAGGGCCGCATTCCACGCTTCCTGTCATAAATATCCCGGCATTAACCAGGCCCGGGAACGACGGCACCTGCGGTGCCGGCCGTGTAATCATCCACATCATAAGACGTGTCATACTAAGGGAAGCACCCCCAACGTCGCACCCGTGAAGAGGGTGAAACTCGGCTGTGTGGCAACAGCCTCCCCATCGGGCCCATAGCACACCCGCTCTGGGTAGGAGCCGACCTAGGTAGGAAAAATCCCGCTTGCCTCGGCTGGGATTCGAACCCGGGTCTCCCGGTCCATGATCCGAAGTGCCAACCACTACACTACGGGGGCCGGTCAGGCCTACACCATGCTACAGAAATAGTTTGAAAACAAAAGAAAGCTTAGTTTCTGATCTATACCAATAACGCCATGTGCCCCAAATCACCCGTTGTATAACGCCATGTGCCCCAAATCACCCGTTGTATAACGCCATGTGCCCCAAATCACCCGTTGTATAACGCCATGTGCCCCAAATCACCCGTTGTATAACGCCATGTGCCCCAAATCACCCGTTGTATAACGCCATGTGCCCCAAATCACCCGTTGTATAACGCCATGTGCCCCAAATCACCCGTTGTACCCCTTCTGTGGGAGACCATCACATTCATTAATGGGGCGGTCGGTGGTCTAGTGGTTAAGAGACTTGTCACCAATGCGAGAGGTCAGGGGGTTCGAGTCCCACTCGGGGCGAAGAATTTTTCCTTTTCGTATGTGGCGCCGTTCATTCGGGCCGATCGTCGGGGGTTCTCTCCGGGTACTCCGGCTTCCTCCCTCTCTGCTTGGGAAATGTTCAGCCCACTAAATTTGAAAAATAAATGCAATTCTAAATTCCGAAATTTCAGTAGCTGAGCTGACCCTTCGCACCACGTGATTGTAATGTGTTCATGTCCAGTGTGTGAGAGAATGCGTGTGATTCACGTAAGCGTGCGTGTTGGGTTCAGTCTGCGGCGCTTTGAGCCGATTCATGAAAATGGGTAAAGCGCCCATACAATACTCATTATTATTATTATTATTATTTCTCAGGCCTACACCATGCTACAGAAATATTTTGAAAACAAAACAAAGCTTAGTTTCTGATCTATCCAAATAACTCCACGTGCCTCAAATCAGTCACCCTTTGTACCCCTGTTGTGGGACCCCATCACATTTATTAGACATTAATGCTCCTGGGTGGTGGTGGTGGTGGTGTCCTATTGAAGCAACCATCGTGACTTCGCAGCAGCAACGACAAGAACAGCTGTCATTCGATGGACACTCTTCTCGTCATTCGCCAAGTCAGCTGTGCTTCGCAGGCAAATCCCAAGCACCGGACTTTGCCGACATTTACGAGGCAAGTGTTTTCAACGAACAATGGCGCAGGTCTCCGATTCCGATCAACGATGATTCTAACAAAGGATGATTACTGTGATTGTCATTAACACACACACACACACACACACACACACACACACACACACACACACACACACACACACACACACACGCACCGATACAAAGTGTCTGGATGGTGAGAGAGCGACCACCCTCCCCCTCCCTACCCACGAAAAGAGTCGAAATAATCACACTGCCCTTCGTGACCTTCCCAGCTACAGTTTCTCAGATATCTTTACGCTGCAATGTCTACACGACGAGAACAAGATCAAACCCCCTTCCTTACCCCCCGCCCCCTCCCATGAAAAGAGACGAATTAACCACATTGCCCTCAGTTACCCTCCCATCTACGAAACATTATCAGACAGAACAGGCTGTAGTCACGGGAGGAGATTGTGGGAGGAGGGGGGGTAATCAAAATGGGAGCGAGTGTTTCCGATGCTACTCCTCTTTAAAAGTGGCACCGCCAGTACACAGTTTTTCCAAACAGTAGCGTAGCACCGAGTGTTTCTATTTTTCAAATTTGAGACGCACCGAGCATTTCCATCAGTCTGTCGGCGTCAAGGGGAGCCGCGGTGGTCGAATGGTAGAGCGTTGAACTTCTAATGCTCGGGTCGTAAGTTCGTATCCCGGCTGGGGCCATATATTTGTGCTGACTTTTTCATCGTTGCCCCGTCTTCGATTATCACCCGTATGTGGTGGAAAAGGACGTTAAACTCCCAAACACCCACCCACCCATCCCCTGTCGCCGTCAAACTGAGAAAGAGTACTTTAATAGGCCAAATGACTACTTAGACTAAGGCGCTACAATACGCTACAATCACGCGAAGGCGTGCACATGCTCATACCTCGCAGATAATAACGGCCTTGTGAACACAATAAAGGCTTTTCGTGACATAACAAAGGTCTGCGAACCTTTTCAAAGCGGAGTGACACCGGAAACGCTCGCGTCCATTTCTGACTGCACCCCCGTGGCAGTGTCGAAGTCTGCCAGGCGTTCAGCACGAACCCAACAGAAGAGACCCGCTGTGGCCACCACCAGGGTGCATCGACAACCGAAGACGAAGTCTGTCCACTTACTGCCATAATTTGCCGCTCGTCCTTCCCGCCATCGATTTTTCCTCTCCCCTCTCTCTGCTCGTTACATGATTCTCAGTGAGTGCACCCAGTCTTAAAGGCGTTCCTGCTACCCATTACTAGGTTTTATATAGAGAGTCACCAAACAGTACGCACTCTTCGTTCTTCATCTAAAAAAACTATTGAACGTTCCCCGTCGAAACCTCAAAACAGTTGGCGAGCGCGCGTTTAGCTTTGCTGCCCCGTCACACTGGAACGCACTACCTGCCGGCCTGAGAGACCAGTCGGAAATGGATCGTTTTCAAGTCTGACTTGAAAACGCATCTGTTCCGGCTGGCTTTCGACTAAGCCCACTTACCTCCTCCTGATTCAGCAGCTCTGTGTGTGTGTGTGTGTGTGTGTGTGTGTGTGTGTGTGTGTGTGTGTGTGTGTGTGTGTGTGTGCATATTTGTTGGTATGAGTGCGGGAGTGCGCGCATTGAGTCACTGTGAGAATTTTGCGCTAAATATAAGTACAATTCATTATTATTATTATTATTATTCTCTGTTGGGGAACAGTAAGTGTTGTTCTTGTGACTGCGCCTGTGCGCTCGAAATAAGTCTAAGCGATTAGTACAGCTCCGAATGCAACACACTGGTGTTTGATGGCCGTGCAAACGAGGAAAACTCGACCGTCACTATTGGGTCAATGGTTTTCCTAAAGTTTATTTTAGAGCTCCGTAAACTTGTAATGTTGCCGTCGACCCCAAGCGACGTCTGGGGCCTACCAGAAATTTGAATTCAAACCGCTATAGCGGGCATCGGGCCCCCGCCTCCTTTGTTGGAACTGAGTGAGTAATGGCTTGAAGTGGCTCCTAGTGATCTGAAGATTTTAATTCAAACTGCGAGTTTTGCATGCATTGTGTTCAGCCCAGGTGAACGATGTGTTAGCATAGAACAGTCTACAGTTGTTCCTTTATGAAGGCGTAAAACATTGCTGTGCAGATTCTCTGAAGGTGTTATTCTGGAATGTTTCCCCTGGCAGCATCTTTAGCTTCTTGAAATTCAAGTCTGTTCTATAAAATGTAGACACCTCAAGTAATACGGACTGTGCTCGACCTTTACATGTCCGATGCACAAAGAAGTGAAACGTGTTTATTATTCAAACCGGATAGATTTTGTTTTCATACAAATTTACACCTTGTTTTATTGTCTTCCTTTTTTATTTTAGTCTGGTGAAGAAGGACCTCGATTAGCCGCGAAATAGTCTTTGTTGCTTGCGCGGCGTTAAGCACTAACTAACTAACTAACTAACTGACTGACTGACTGACTGACTGACTGACTGACTGACTGACTAACTAACTAACTAACTAACTAACGAACGAACGAACGAACGAACGAACGAACTCCTTTATGAAGATGTATTCGCCCGTTTCCCCTCGATTTAGCCGCGAAATAGTCTTTGTTACTTGCGCGGCGTTAAGCCCTAACTAACTAACTAACTAACTAACTAACTAACTAACTAACTAACTAACTAACTAACTAACTAACTAACTAACTAACTCCTTTATGAAGATGTATTCGCCCGTTTCCCCTCGATTTACATGCGCTACAACACTCGGTACATGATTTTCACTGAGTGCACCCAGCATCACGTCAAGGCAGATGTATTCGGCCTTCTTTTTATGCCACCCATTTGCTTTCTCTTTTTACTGTTGCACTCAGTCGTTACAGGCTTCTCAGTGTGCACACACTGCCGCAAGTCAAGGCAGACTTGATGATGGCTTGATGTTTAAAGATCTAAGCTCCCAACAAAAAGCTTTCCGAAGTGCGAAAAACTTTTACAGAGTCGACCGTGCAAGCACAGTCAAATTCTGTCACAGTTGCAGAGTTTTCAGCGTCCCTGAAACCCCAATAAAAGCCAAGGGCAGCCTGATTTCACAGCTCAGTTTGCGTTTTGACACCGAGCGAGAAAGATGGTGCAGCACTCAACATCCGCTAGACACTGTAGCGATGTGTCTCGCTCACTGACCAAAAGCCAAATAATGTCACGGCAAACTCGTGCTCTGCTTTTATAAGGGTCCCCGAAGCGCTGAAAACTCTGCAACTGTGACAGAGTTGCCTGGATTATGCACAGTCGAAGGAGTCACACTTCGGAAAGCTTTTTGTTGGGAGCTTAGATCTTTAACGTCCCCGCCAATGGGAAGTGATTGGGGCAGTCAAGGCAGATGTATTCGCCGTGTTTTTATACCCCAGTTCCCTCTATCGACCTCTCCACTGCGCGCATTTTAACCAATGAGAAAATAGGTCAAACTCCGTTGCAGTGTGAAGGCCGAGCCCCACAAGCTTCCACAAAGCAACAAAGACATTGGCCGCTCATGTGTTTCCTACAGGCTATAAAGTAATTCATATAGTTTTGTTCGCAACACGCTTCCAACACGCTTCTGGTAGACTGGTATACAAACTGCCGCTTACAGAGAAGGAAGCGGCAACACTTGTAGACCATAGTAACGGTTACTAGGGGCTGCCGGAAAGGTCTACTTAGCATTGCCCTCGTTGCATCCAATCTCATGTCAGCTTGAAGGCAGATGTATTCGCCTTTTTTCTACCACCTCGTTTTTTGTTTTTGGGTTTTTTAATTTCTTTTTGTTTCCCTTCCTATTGTGCAATATCAGAGGCTGGGTCAATGGAGGGTGTTCTTCAAGTTGAATGCGGACATTTCGTCAGGAAATCGGTGTACAGATGTTTTTCACCTCGGTTTGATGCAATGCACACTCCGAGGATCAATAGCGCGTGTTGGTACTAGACTCCTACAAGTGCTCTTTCGTTAATGAAATGCATAATTTCTCGAGATTTTTGCTTATTAACAAAATCCTCTACGAACCTTTGCACGTCGACAGTGTCATTAAAACTTAGTTTGGTTTGATCTTGTGACCCAAAATAGAATCTAGCGTTTAATTCAAACTAGCATGTTTGTATTTACGGTTCACGCCTCTGTCACTGCGCAATTTTTGTATGTTTGTTCTGTCAAATGGTAATTCTTTCCGTACGGTGAATGTTGGTTTAAGACAAAAAGACAAAGAAATACTGTACATTAAGCGGTGCAACCAGATCCGTACCTCTCCATTGCCACATACATGCTCCTTTTCTTTCCTTAAGCAGATCCCAAACCCCAATCCACGAAAAAAAAAATCGAGGTAAGACTGTTGATATGATACATGTATAATTATGTTCTTGGGTCTTAGGAACATTTTACACCGTGCACCGTAGTGAAACAAGGGAATCCTTATCTGTCCGGCATCCAACTTTTCTCTGCTGCACAGAAAATCTTTCGGGATTTAGAGTCAATAACACCCACCCACCCACCCACCCACCCACACACACACACACACACACACACACACACACACACACAAACACACACACACACACACACACACACACACACACACACACACACACACACACACACACACAACTGACACAAAAATCAGAAACAGAAACAGAACTCAAGACCACTTTGACATCCTAAAGTGAGAGAATCCAAGCACTGTAACTGCAAACCTTTGGTTTAAAAAAAAAATCGGAAATCGGTCTATCATAGTAGTTACGTACATTCTTGTCACGCAGATGGCATTTAGTACTGATGTGGGATGGCTGTTCTCGAACACTCACATACACGCACGCACGCACGCACGCGCGAGCGAACGATAAACATGCAAGCAATGCCGTTAAACGTTAAAACTTTTGAGTAGGCGAAACGTTTACGACTGCTTAGAGAGAGAGAGAGAGAGAGAAATGCATTTCACAAACAATATCTGATGACTTGGAAGGCTGAGAAAGTGCCACGTCAGCCAGAATTAAACAATAGAACACCGCGCTGACGACGGCACCAGACGGTTGTCATGGAAATCTGGATGGTGGCTGTACATAAATCAGATGAATCAGATGACGAGGAATCGTTGAGAAAGATGAAAAATGTTACTGTCAAAAGTAGTTGTCATGGCGCTGAGCTTCTTTTCTTTTCTTCTCCTCTTTCTTTCCTTTTCTCTCTTCCCTTCCTCCCGTTTTTCTGTCATTGTTTTCTTTCTTTAATATGAACATTAATTTGTCACGGTGCTGAGCTTCTAGTTGTTGCTGCTGAAAGCGTAATGGCGTGTGTGTGTGTGTGTGTGTGTGCGCGTGCGTGCGTGAGCGCACACACAAAACAACAACAACAACAACAACAACAACAACAACAACAACAACAACTAAAAAAACCCCATAAAACAACAATCAAAACCATTTTCCTCATGACAGTAAACATTCATTTTCACCAAAAGCTATAAATGTGTTGTTGTTGTTGTTGTTGTTGTCGTCGTTGTTGTTGTTGTTGTTGTTGTTGTTGTCGTTGTTTGGGGGTTTTGGGGTTATTTTGCGTTGTTTTTGTTTTTCTTCATTTCTTTCTTTCTTCTAAAATATCTTTTTTTTTTTAGTAAATTGCAATATTCACGTTTTCGATACACGCACAAAAGCTCTCTCTCTCTCTCTCTCTCTCTCTCTCTCTCTCTCTCTCTCTCTCTCTCTCTCTCTCATTACAGCTTCATTTTATCGATATGTTCCTAACAACTGCCCGTTCCCAGGCTGGCCACCAGGATTCCAATACGACTGATATGAAAGCGGGTGCAGAAATTCAAACACAAAAAGCACCTACACGTTCGATACAAATTCTGCTTGCCGAGTAACCTAAGCCTCCAATCCGACCATTTACATTTTCAAGTGTCGATAATATCAGAACCGCCACGCTGGTACACGGGGAGCAGTCATTATGGCGGATGTATTCCTGCTTTTAGTTTGATTGACAGGCGTAAGGGCAAAAATTGACCGTGGGGTCATGTTTGGTGTTTGTTTGAGGTACCCTGTTTGGCAAGTGTGCCAGTCTGTAGATGAAAAAGAGTGATTTTCGCGATTTTTGTGTTATGTAGGTCAAGGTGCATGCCAGGCGGTCACGAAAAGAGGTAACCTGCCAGTGAAGCTGGGACTTTTTGCACAGAGGTCGGACACAAGTGAGGCAAGCGGATTTGTGTGAACTGCCTCTCTGGCTTAAACAGAAAGAAGACGTGCATTACTCCAGTGAGGCCTGAGCGGAAAGGAGACATTCACATTTTTGTAAACCCCTGTCAGGTGCGTGCCTTTGAATGGTCTGTTCACGGTAGTAACTGTTTCTAGACTGAAGCATTTTTAGGGGTGGCTATGATGGCTGAGGCGAATAGGGAATATATATATATAGGTATTTTGAGGCCCTGTGTATTTGTTTCCTTCGACCACAAGCTTTGACGGAGATTGCCGCTCTCAGGTGACGACACATGCTTGATAGAAGAGCATGCACACGTCCCAACATTGTAATAAGGTGTTAGTGAAAGGTGATTCCTTGATACATGGCTCTGTTTTCCCACACCGACAAACCGAAATCGAATAAGTGTTTCCTGTGCTACTCAACATTTGAAGTTTGGGCTTGTGCACCAGTGGCCTCGAGCTCATTTAAAAACAAATCGTGATTTATTTATGTCTGCAGGAATTTTAATTTGGCTCCAGTCAGTGGGAGTGTTGCACTTTGATCATACTCGTGTTTGCTGCAATAAGAGCCGTCAAGGAACCGTTAATCTGGCCTGATTTTCGCGTAAAACCGAAAAAAGAGGTCAAAACCGTGGGATTCTCGTGCCTGGTACGAAATGTGTTAACGCCCTTTTCCACCTGTGTAACATAAAGAAAAATGAACTGTGAGAAAGGGCAGTCCGCTCTGCATAAAACTGTTGGTGCCTTTCACTCTTAAGGCGTTTTAGTAATCGAAAGTGGTGGTCATTTTCAACTTTATTCGTTGTCGTCACCCTCCGCCATCTTGGGAGGTGTGTGTGTGGGGGGGGGGGGGGGGGGGGGTCGAGCGGTAGAGCGTTGGACTTTCAATGCTTGGGTCTCAGAATCAGACTCATACTCAGATGATTTTATAGCACAGACATTTGTCCATCGCAATGGAGTGAGCACGATACGATAACAGATATCTGGAGCGAGAAAAATGAAAATACCGTTATCAGGCATCATTGTGTACACACACACACACACACACACACACACACACACACACACACACACACACACACACACACACACACACACACATGCACGCACGCACGCACGTACGCACGCACGCACGCACGCACTAAATTGTTGCAGCAAAGAATGCTTGGGTCGAGATTTCAGTTCGATTCCCGGCTGCGGCCAAATATTATTTTTTTGCTGGCTTTTCCTCGTTGCCCCGTCTTTGATGTCACTCATATGTGGTGGAAAAGGACGTTAAAGCCTCAAGCACAAACTTCCCCACTCGCCATCGTGGATGACCCCGCGTGCAGTAACACAGCTTAGCAACACAAGGGTCAATATATGATGAAGTTTATATTCACGCTACCACGTGTCGCAGACATCCATTAAATCCATACTCGCGGAATAAACAGGCAGCAAGTCACTGCCACGTCTGCATAAACATGCACGATGGATACAAAGTTTGCTGAAGATAGAGCTTTCGTCTCTCCTTGGTAACCAGAATACACAGAATAAACCAAGCGTATTGAGATTTGAGAAGAACCAGCTTTCATGCCTCGAGGCATCAACACTTTGTACGGAAGTATGAACTGACAAACACACCATTCCCTCAAGAGAAGCATTTAGCAATTCCATTAAAAAAATAAAAAAAAAAAAAAAAAAAAAAGTAGTGGTGGGAAAAAAGATTAATCTACAAAAAGTCGATAGTGTTCCTCAATTTCACAGAAGACGAAGATTCGAGAATAGCACTGTCCATAGCGCGCCTTTTCTTCTGTTTTTCTTCTGATCTGTTTGTTGTTGTTGTTGTTGTTGTTGTTGTTGTTGTTGTTGTGTGTGTGTGTGTGTGTGTGTGTGTGTGTGTGTGTGTGTGTGTGTGTGTGTGTGTGTGTGTGTGTGTGTGTGTGCGTGTGCGTACGTGTGTGTGTGTGCGGGCGGAGGAGAGGGGGGAGGGGCGAGGGGAGTAGGCGTTGGTAGGACGAAACGGGATCAAACAAAACCTGCTCAGTAGTCTTGGAGCATTCGAGATTTTGAAACCCGTGTACAATGTCGCTCGCGATGATCTCAAATTATCCATGGTTAGGGATATTAAAAAAAAAAAAAAAAAAAAGTTCACGCTTAGGTATTATCTGTCATTATAATTGAGATATAGGAGGCGCCGGTTTTAAAACAGCCCCTAGAACTCATTTGTCTATCTTGCCTGTAACCAGTTTCGTCCATACATCACGACCAAACTGCGCCGCACAGACCTACGCGTGTCCCCAAAGCAACCCCTCGTTATTTTTCTACCTGTGCGTCCAATTTTACCGGATCGATATCACTTGGTAGCCTGCAGTCACGTGTAGCTAGGCCATGTATTACAGTATAAGCATTAAACTAGGTTAGGAAGCAACGAAAGGAGTAATATGTCTTGGTAGCCTGCAGTCACGTGTAGCTAGGCCATGTATTACAGTATAAGCATTAAACTAGGTTAGGAAGCAACGAAAGGAGTAATATGTCTTGGCAGTCAGCTGTGCTCTGTGTAATTGCGTCGTCTATGCGTGTGTTCACTGTCGTTTATCACAAGCGTGGTTCATCGTAAGCTTAAACCGACGCACTTTAATCAATGTTTGCTTTTAAACTGTATGATGTACAAGTAGACGTGTATCGCCATCATCATGATCATGATGTTTGTAAGAATGTATTGAGACTGTATGTATGACTGTGTGTATGTAACGGTTTTGTTATTGTGAGGCGCCCACAGCTCCAGCAGGAGGTTGGGCGCCAGACAAATCCTCATTATTATTATTATTATTATTATTACTATTATTATTATACATTGAAATTAGTGTTTATTTTTTTATGGCATGACCATGACCCTAAAGTGTACTTTTAAAATTAATGTTTAGCATATTGAACCTGGACTGTTTGAGCATTATGCCGTAATATATGAAGTTCGTAGAAGTCTAGATAAGAAGTAAGACAGGGCTTTCATAACAACAAATTTAAAAAACTGAATTAAACTCATACTACGTGTCTTCGCTGAAAATGAGGGAAATTCTAAAGATGACTGAGGACACATTTGGCGAGAATTGAGAATGACGGCACTGGCATTTCTGATCGCTCACAGGTCTATTACAAATACGAATACGTATGTTTATTGTATAGGCCACAGTCCATTATAAGACAAAGCAGAACAAAAATACAGAACATCCTGTAATTTTCAACACACACACACACACACACACACACACACACACACACACACACACACACACACACGCGCGCGCGCGCGCGTCCTCCAAAAACAGGCTGGGAAGAAAGGTGAGGAGTAATGAAACAACGTGAGGCATTAACAAACCTTTCACTGAGACATGGAGTCTGGGATATACCACTGTGTCTCTTTCATCAGCAAAAACCAACTTGTCAACTTGTCTGTTGATAATCTTCATACTACTACTTCTTATAAATCTAATACTTCATGTAGTTATTAGTTACAAACTACGAAAGAATTTGTTTTAAAATTTTTGTCAGTGAATATAGTTACAGGCCCGTCTTCCATCATATTGAAGCTCACAAATCGTTTGGAAATGTTTAGCCCACCAAATTTGAAAAATAAATGCAATTCTAAATTCCGAAATTTAAATAGCTGAGCTGACCCTTCGCACCACGTGATTGTAATGTGTCCAGTGTGTGAGAGAATGCGTGTGATTCACGTAAGCGTGCGTGTTGGGTTCAGTTCGCGGCGCTTTAAACCATTTAACGAAATTGGGTAAAACGCCCATAAAATACTCATTATTAAATCGTTCTGAGCTCTCTTTAGTGGTGTCTAACATCGTACCGCTTAGACACCTGCACAGTGACAGCATCTCACACGCTGGCACTGAGCCAACAGAAAGCTAAAGGCAAAGTGTACTGCGAGGCATTCTCTATAATGTTACTGTCAATCACTGATTGGTAGAGCTTCTGACCGTTTCATTTCAAGTTCGCGCGGCCAGCGGATCTCAGTGAATGGAGCTCTACTCATCAGACAGACAATTCTGAGCGTATGCACAATTTCAAGCGCTACTGTAGGCGCGTTAACAAAGATTCTTGAACAAACTTTTTCAAGATTTCCAAGAGATATTTCGTCTTCTTCTTCTTCTTTTAACACACACACACACACACACACACACACACACACACACACACACACACACACACACACACACAGAGAGACTGACATCCAGAGACAGAAAGAGAGAGACGGCCCACTAACCTTCATTTAGGGTGACTCCCGCCCGGAGTCAACAAGCACGTGTAGCTGGTGACGGTAACACAACATGCCCTCGCCCAGAGGATCAATCCAATCCACTCTCCCGACAGCCCGAACTCCGCGGTGCAGACGTCAACACAAAACACGTGTACAGGTCAGCCGCAGTTCTCACTCGCTTCCTACAAATACACCTTCTTGACACACTGCCCTACACACCTGGGCAAAAGGATTTAAACGCCTGCATGACAAAACAAAAACAACAAAAATCCAACCTTGACAACATCTACTAGTCTGTGCTTTCCGGCTGGTCAACGTGGACGAGGCAAGACTCGACTGCAGACACTCCGTGAGGAGTGTAGAGATTTTCCATTCAGGAGGCGATTCTCCGCTCCACCCCGCCCTCTCTCCCTCTCTCTCTCTCTCTCTCCCTCTCTCTTGGCGGGCTCCGTGGCGCTGAAATCAATGCACGGAGATGGAGGATGACAAAATCGTCTCCCCGATCAATACGTCACACGAGCGCGCGAGCTCAGTGCCTCGTTTCGACTCTGCTTGCTATGGAGCTGATCAGGACGACTGGAGGGTTGAAGCCACAGGTTGATTTGCGCGCTGGTCTGTGAGAGCCAAGCGGGCGGCACGCCGTTGAGTCGTTATAGAACTAACGAGGCCGACTCAATGAGAAGATCGAGCCGTTAATATCGTGGCCTTATCGGGGGCAAAATAATCTTAACTCATCAAAGCCCATGCAGAAATCGCAATTTTAATTGAAACCTTCAGACCACTAGAAGCCACATCAAGCCACTTTTATGCAATCTGCAGAGGTCTCGGGTCGTCCAGCGGGGAAGGCCCACGCCTTGCGTAATAGTGGCTTGAAGTGGCTCCTACTGGTGTGCAGTGGCTTGTTCTTTTTAACCAGTCATTATCATATAGTGGGCAGGGGACTCTTAAGAGTTTTAAAGACTCACCTTCCGATTATACTGTGCTCACCAATCTTTCTGAGCTCTTTTGGTACAGTCGGGCGTATTATAGACTGTTTCGACCT
Organism: Batillaria attramentaria; assembly: GCA_018292915.2. Taxonomy (NCBI): domain Eukaryota; kingdom Metazoa; phylum Mollusca; class Gastropoda; family Batillariidae; genus Batillaria; species Batillaria attramentaria. Next base: position 248,942 of record JACVVK020000571.1, on the reverse strand, counting down.
TACAGAAGCGCTCACAAGCGCAATTATTTCAAAATATAAGTTAGCTCCATTAAAGCTTGGTAGACTTGGAATGTGCGAGTTTAAAAGGGGCTGTTAAAACTGAGGGTACAAGGTTTTTTTTTTGTTTTTTTTTTTTTTTTTTTTTGGGGGGGGGGGGGGGGGGCGTTACGCTTGCGACTGCCTACGTGCCCCCTATAGATAGTCTTTCTTAAAAATAAGTAGAGCCCTGAATGCAATACTGCTGCCGCGGGAACTTGAAATGATACAGCCCGAATCTCCATCTCTGCTGTTAAAAGAGTGACAGCAACACTACAACAGACGCCTTGCTGTTCTCTTTAGCCTTCTGTTGGCTCAGTACCAACCTATAAGAGGCTGAAACTGCGCAGGCGTTTAAAGGATACGATGTTAGACACTACCAGATCAGCTCAGTTCCATCTGTGAGTCTATAGATATGTCGATACATGGGTCTTTAACTATCAAGTTAGTTTGGGGTTGTGTAGCAGTGTCCTCACAAAAAACGACCCCCTCCCCCCAAAACAAACAAACAAACAAAAGCAAAAGCCAACAACAACAACAACAAAAACAACAACAACAACAAAAACCCCAAAACCCCCAAAGTCTTAATTATTTATGTCTGCGTGGATTTATATTTGGCTTAGTGGGAGTGTTGCACTTTGATTATACTCGTGTATGCTGCAATAAGAGCCGCCAAGGAACCATTAATCTTACCTAACTTTCGCATACAGGGCCAAAGCCGGAAAAAAAGAGTCCCAAACGTGGCTTACTCGTGCGCGGTACGAAATGTAATAAAACGCCCAGCCCACCCGCTAGTCGCCAATACGTAACGGTACGGACTGTGCGCGGAGTCGTTAATTCCATGGTCTCTTTGAGGCAAAATTGTGTTAATGGGGAAACGGTCATACAGTTGTGATTTGGTGTGGCCGAGACTGTGTTCGCTGAGGTCAATGTACAGTGTACTGGTTGGTTCGTTGGGTGTGGGCTTCCCATTTTTCGTCAGGCAATGGCGGCGTTGAGGGCGGGGTACTAGAGGAAAAGGGGTAGGCGTAAACGTTTAGCTACGTATAAGCCGGGAATCGAACTGTACAGCGCTTTGAAGCGTCTTGTTCAGTTACGAATAACACACACACACACACACACACACACACACACACACACACACACACACACACACACACACACACACGCACGCGCACACACACACACACACACACACACACACACATACAGAGAGAGAGAGAGAGAGAGACACACACACACACACACACACACACACACACACACACACACACACACACACACACACACACACACACACACACACTTCACAAAATGTTTCTTTTCACCATACATTTAACAGAAAACACACTCGTTAAAAACACGTAAATGCCACTTCCTATTCTCTGAAAAAAGCAACTACTTCTAATTCCCTTTTCCGTCTTGACCTTATTTCTCGAAGTCGAGGGAGACCGTTATTGTTTTGTACCGCACTGTCGAGAACGGTTCTTTATTTCGGCCCCGGACACGTCTGGAATTCCAGACAAGCTGGCCGCAGTCATCTGGATTCTACTCGCAAAAGCCGAGTGCTGCGACAAGCTTCAGCACCCCTCCCCTCCCCTCCCCTCCCCTTCCCCGTCCCCGGGGATAAAAGGAACTGAAAGGGCAAAGAAACCCACAAAGTACTTGCTGTCCCAAGATGGCGCGCGCGCGCGCGCACACACACACACACACACACACACACACACACACACACACACACACACACACACACACAAAGAGACAAGAGAGATACACCAAAAAAGCAACAACAACAACAACAACAAGAAAACGACAAAACAAAAACACTGTGGTTCTTTGTGTAGAAGGGCAGTTGGCCTTCCGTGTGGCAACAGCCTCTGCGTGTCTTCAGCGATCTTATTTATATTTTCAACAAGCTTCGCAAGCTTCATGTCTTCAACAAGCATCATCTCTTGAAGCGACATTCTAAGTGTCTTTTTTTTCATGTCTTCTACAAGTTTCCAGCCATGAACAAGAAGTCCTTTTTGGCTCACTTGTGTAACAAAGGGAGTCGATGTAATAACCTTCCGTCGTCTGTGTGTGTGTGTGTGTGTGTGTGTGTGTGTGTGTGTGTGTGTGTGTGTGTGTGTGTGTGTGTGTGTGTGTGTGTGTGTGCGCGCGAACGCGCGCGTGCGCGGTAAACCTTAACACTGGCATTTTCTCAGAATCAGTCTACAAACAGCAAAGACACCAAACTTGGCATGCTGATAGACAGGCATCAGACCTTTCAAATATATCATTTTGAATGACCTTGACCCAAGGTCAAGGTCACGAAACCTGTCTGTTTAGAAATTTTACATTGGCTTTATCTCAGAATCTACAGAACTAATACCAGAGGTTTAAACTTTGCATAATGATAGACATTGATAAGAACTTTCTAGACATACCTGTATTGGCATCAAGATGTCAGGAGGGGCTGTGTGTGTGTGTGTGTGTGTGTGTGTGTGTGTGTGTGTGTGTGTGTGTGTGTGTGTGTGTGTGTGTGTGTGTGTGTGTGCGCGCGCGCGCGCTCGTTAAAGAGGCGGACAGAGATCGAGAAAAAGAACCCTTCCCTTTTTCACCCTCTCTGCACTTGACTGTTCATTGAAGCCACAGATCGGTCAGTGAAATGCTTCCTGTTTATCCCGAAAATCCTGTGTCTGGAAACCCTGTAATTCCCGGGTGCCATCAGTCAACATGACAATGATGTTGGGAGGTAAATATTGGCGACATTCAGTGCCGGGTCCTATCCAGTCAGAGACTCCGACTATGGGGGAGACAACCCTGTTCTGGGTCCGTCGATAACTCTAGGTCCCTGCGACGACGGCCAGGTCGGGCTAACCGAGAATGAGCCGAGCTAAGTGATACCTAAGAAGGAAAAAAAAACAAAAATACTCGGGAAATCTCCGACGCAGGGTCCTAGAGTTATCGACGGACCCGGAACAGGGTTGTGGGGGAGAAAATAATGAAATGCACTAGCGACTGAGGTCAGGGAAAGTGCACTGTTTATTTACCTCTCTCTCTCTCTCTCTCTCTCTCTCTCTCTCTCTCTCCAATTACATATACGTTAATGTTTTACTTCTTAGTGTATTATACCCCCTGTGTGTGTGATACTGTGTAATCATGCAACAGATGTATGTTATGTTATGTATGCTCTGTGTAAGTGTGTAATGTATGTTCTGTGTGTGTGTGTGTGTGTGTGTGTGTGTGTGTGTGTGTGTGTGTGTGTGTGTGTGTGTGTGTGCGTGCGTGCGTGCGTGTGTGTGTGTGTGTGTGTGTGTGTGTGTGTGTGTGTGTGTGTGTGTGTGTGTGTGTGTGTGTGTGTGTGTGTGTGTGTGTGTGTGTAGCAAGGACTGACAGTTAGAGAGACCTGTGCGTCTATTATCTCATCCTTGGAAAATAAAGTTTCAGTCAGTAAGTAACTCTCTCTCTCTCTCTCTCTCTCTCTCTCTCTCGTGGGGGAGGCAGGATGATCGCGCAGTAGAGCACTGGACTTTCAATGCTCGAGTTCGATTTCCGGCCGGGGCCAAATATTTGTCATGGTCTGTTCTCTCGTTGCCCCGACTTTGATATTACCCATATGTGGTGGAAATCCACGTCAGAACATCACACCCACCTACCTACTCATCCTCTCTCTCTCTCAGTGGTGAGTTTGGTGGCAAGGTCGGTTGAGCGGGGCACCCAAAATCAGAAGGTCGTAGGTTCAAATCTCCACATGGCCAAAAAGGTATAGTTTTTGTGTTTGTTTGTTTGTTTATTTGTTTTGTAAAGTACCTCCGCCTTTATATTCACCATCCCGATGGGCCGAAAACTTAAATCCGCGAACCTATTTCTCAATCCTTATTAATAAAGTTTCGTCGTCGTCAGTCGTCATCATCATCATCATCATCATCTTTGTTCTTTAATTTCTGATTAAGATTTTAGAACCTTATCTTAGTTTAGCGAGGACAGTTTAGGAGATAGACAGCCTGTTACCCTGCAAGCCACTCTTGTTTGTCCTCTCCGACACACAGTTAACCATGTAAAACCTTACGTCTCTCTCAAGAGATTTTTAAGAGAAGTATGCATTTTCACGTGCCAAAAATTGTCCATGAAACTAATAATGTTTTGCCTAACGAATCCTCAAGTGTTTTCGTCTGACCCAGTAGTTATTAAGCTGCATGTTTCTTCTTGAAATAATGCTCAGTGAAAAACTGAAGTGGCTCTCCTGCTGAACGTGCGTCCTTTCTGAACCCGAATTCTTTCGCTTTAACTATTTTTACAGTTTGAAAATGTGAACGACCTCGCAAAGGGTGCAGCAGGTCCATTTTCCGAACCAAGATACCGTGGTACTGAGAGTTCTAAGACGAGATGTTCCCGTCACGTGACACCCTACCCCGCAAACGTTGAAAGTTATACCCTCTACCAGCTAGGTTATTCCGAATCCACTTCAAGTTGACTCCATTGAATCAGACTTAGTGTACTACTCAGAACGTACAGATAACTCAAAACTCATTCAGGGCAGAGTACGTGTGAAATACTCGTGGGTTGTTGCAAAACTAACATGTCAGGAATAGAGTTAGGTCTCCCATCTAGATTGCCCGACTCCAGGAGTTAATTCTGCGTGCACGAGAGTGGCCCACAGGCAGGTTTTGCCTATTCATAAATGACCCTGAACGTAGTGTGTGTGTGTGTGTGTGTGTGTGTGTGTGTGTGTGTGTGTGTGTGTGTGTGTGTGTGTGTGTGTGTGTGTGTGTGTGTGTGTTGCATGTAAGGCGCTCACGTTGCAGGGAGGACGTCCTGTAAATATCCATTCAATTAATGGGTTTTTTTTTATTATCACTAAAGTGAAATATACAAGTAACTTAGTAAACCCCATTCAGGACTTCGTGTACGCGGAAAGTAGCCCGGGAGTCACCCCGTGTTTCGTATCGGATATTGCATTCCACCGTTCTCAGCAAACCGACCACTCGTTCTCGGTCAGCATTTAATTACATGTTACAGACCACTATTAGCATCCGGGGCATGTAGTAACAACTACGCTAAATAAAGTACAAAGTTTTGCCCCTTTTTATGTTTGTGTGCAGAGTGAAAATGGCAATCTTGGGCTTTTTGTTGGCTTTGTAAATAAGTTTCATGCCAGGTAATGGCAAAATTAGGGGAAAATTGAGCCTGGCTTGTGGACTATTTGTATTCATGTGCGGCTGGTACAAGAGCTAGCAGACTACAGAGGAATGACGGGGTATGTGGTCGCTGCTAACACTGCAAAATAAATAAATAAATAAATAAACACCGGAATATTGAAATTTGTTTAAGTTTGCTCTACACATGAGTCTGGCTGCTGTATTTTTTTGTGTGGTGAATTTTAAAGCATTTCTATGGTGCCATACACAACGTTATCTTTAACAGGAATATTATTATAGCGTTTTCTTGAAATCTACATCTCTGATGCGTAACCAAAATATCGCTCCTAATGACACGCCTAGAACAACAGGCAAACACGACCCTCAGGGCCAAAAGAAATCAATCCGTCACAGAACAAGCGTTGTAGCGATTCAAGGTCTTTTGATTCTGCTTCGTCCGCCATTCATCACGCTGAAAGCTGATCGCTGATTGGCGGTTTCCTGGATCCCAGGAAGTCCCGCTGGCAAAAACTGCTACTGGAAATCGAAGCGGGGTATTGGGCCAGGCGTGTGTGTTTGCGGTCGGGGCTACCTGAGCGGTGTTTACATTTGGGTAGGCTGAGTCTCGGCGGCCGCAAAAAAAAAAAAAAAAACAAAAAAAAAAAAACCACACGTAGTAAGGCTGAAGATCAATTATTTCCGCCTTTGAACATCGCTTGAGGCAATCTCAGCCGGACGGACAAAGCAAAACAGAGGCGGTTGTCACCAGTGACACACTGCGACCTTTGTTGACAGAGTATAATATAGTGCTTATTTTATTTTTATTTGTGCTACTGTGTTATTGTCACTTTGGGGAAATTCGGATTGTTTTCTCTTGGGTGAAGCGCGTCGCCGCGGTGCAGCGCCACCAATTTACCTATTTTCGATATCTGTTGGGGAAATGAAAGCCGGAGGACCTGTAAAAAAACAAAACAAAACAAAAACAGGAAAAGTCGCCTTCGAATCTAGCTGTGCTTCGTCCAGACAGCGTTGACGACAGTTCAGTAACACGAGCCACTGAGCTGGAGACGCAATACAAACGCCGCCCCAACCTCAGAATCACCGCTAGACAGCCACGACCTTACCACCACCGCCCCCCTCCGACGACGTGACTACAACGGACCACCCGAGACTTCGCCGATCGTCTTATGATACTGGGACACTCATTAATTATAACCCAACACAAAGACATTTCGTGAATTTAGATATAATTCACCAACATCTCGATGGAAATGTTCCCTAACATCACTGTATCCAATAGCCACACAGGGTTCCATGGCAATACATTTTGTTCTTGTTCTTCCACCTGCTAGGGTCGGAGGCTCTCCCTGTTGAACCACTCGTACCGACCAACTGTTGCCATTATACTGGCGGTGCCAATATCAATGATATTACATACCGATCAGTGATGTCATCAGTGATATTACACACTGTGATATCATCAGTGATATTACACACCAAGTCTATACGAAAGTGACCATGCATACTGTATCACACTGATTATATCAATGTGGTGCGATGCCACATTAAGTACAGATTAAGATAATGATCTCGTGTTCCCGAAAGACTGATAGGTCGCCCTCAGTTGCATATCTAGAGCGGGAAATGCGATCGGCCATTCATTGCACACTTGGGGTTTGGTTCTTTCTGTGTCATGAATAAACATCTGTTATCATGAATATAGATTGAAAATGGATACATATACAGAAACAGACCTGTAACATGAGAGATGTGCGGAAGATTGCAAGCTTTTACTGATTTTCTTCCCGTGGGGACCACGTTCATTTGAGCACGCACATGGGAACGCAAATAGATCGATCATGCATGTAAAGCGATACTTTTTTTTTTTCCTTTCGTCGACAAAACTGAGACAATCACTTACGCCTTGTATTAACCCTTTTCCTGCAACACACCCGCTAATAGCGTCCCTTTGGATCGCATGCTGTAAACAAGGAAGACAAACTTCGCCTGTCTCTCACATAGGTGACCTTCCACCCACTCCGTTCCAACTCAGCGACCATTAACCGTTGAAACATGAAACATGGCGAACTGTTTTTTGGACCGCGGACGATTTGTGCTGGTTCATATTCATGTTGTTAGGTTGGTGGAATGGGTCGAAGATTTCCTGTGTTCGAGCAGCATGTTCTGGCTAAATAGAATTTACGTCACGAGACGACGCGGAAAGCGACTAATAATAATAATAATAATGAGTATTGTATAGGCGCTTTACCCAATTTCATGAAACGGCTCAAAGCGCCGCGAACTGAACCAACACGCACGCTCACGTGAATCACACACATTCTCTCACACACTGGACATAAACACATTATAATCACGTGCTGCGAAGGGTCAGCTCAGCTATTTAAGCTTCGAAATTTAGAATTGCATTTATTTTTTTGTTTTTAATTTTGTGGGCTGAACATTTCCAAAGCAGAGGGGGAGGAAGCCGGAGTACCGGAGAGAACCCCCGACGATCGGCCCGAATGATCTAAAGAATAATTTACACCACGACATGACGCTGTTCGACCTCATAATGGTACGCGAATAAACACACAATCATTGTGACACCTGTGTCTGAGAGGAGAAAGGGATGCTCGTATCGATGGCTTGTCAGTGTGCAATTCGTATACTACAAACTGTATAGACCAGAGTTTATTGCACACTACTGAGAAAACACGACTGGAAATCTTCTGTCCGTTGCGCATCCAAGTGGGTGCAGCAGAGAACTATAATGTAAAGCTCAAACGAAGAAGAACCTCTAAAGAAATACATTCTGACTGTTGAAAAGTTGTTTGCGCGCGGGTAAATGAGAGCTTCAAGCGTTGATTTACGATCTTGCGGTGAAAATTTGTACCAGCCGCCATCAGTGATGCACACGGGAAATGTACACAAACTCCAAAGTACAGTCCCCTTTCGTTGTCTCGTATTTCCCATACCTATAATTTCAGTCTCGGTGGACCCGTCGGGCGACACAGAAAACGTACAGCGACTTCGTTCAGTATTTCTAACGGTTGCAGTGTCACGCTAGGATCTCATAGTTGTCACACCTTTGATTCCAACCCAATTTGCCACCCCACTGACACACAGTCAAAATCAGTCCCTGCCGGCCCACAATGCCCCAGACAGGCTTTGTGATTGTAGGAATCTGGCTGGTGCCGCCTGGGTCAGATGACTCGGACTAGTCTCGATGTAGTTCGGACGTCTCTCTCCTTTTTGTCGAGGAGCTGGGTTCGCTTCACAGGAGAAAAAGATCGAAACACAAATATCTGTTTGGTCGCTGGACGAATATTTATATAGGAAAACGACCCAGCTGACGCTGAATACTGTTAATATAATAACAACTGAGTATTGTCTAGGCTCTTTTACCCAGTTTCTTGAATCGGCTCAAAGCGCCTAAGAAGTGAACCCAACACGCACGCTCACATGAATCACACTCATTCTCTCACACACTGGACATTGAACACATTACAATCACGTGGTGCGAAGGGTCAGCTCAGGTGTTTCAGTTTTGGAATTTAGAATTGCATTGTTTTTTTTAATTTTGTGGGCTGAACATGGGGATGGAACAGATGGGGAGGAAGCCGGAGTACCCGGAGAGAACCCCCCAACGATCGGCCCGAATGAACGGTGCCACGTACGAGAAGGGAAAAGTCTTTGCCCCGAGTGGGACTCGAACCTGATCTATGGCATTGGTGACGAAGTCGCTTAACCACTAGACCACCGACCGCCCCATGAATAGACAATTTACCCTCACTCTCCACAGTCCATGCGTGTCTCAGTCGATAATTTCTGTCAGCCCGTATGTCCCTTGCCTCATAGTTCCAGCTTTTAGGGGGGAAGGGGGGGGGGGAGAGAGCGGGGGGGGGGGGGGCTGATGTCTATCTTGGCGTTTGGTTATTACATCTCCAGCATCTCCAGGGTTTTTTTTTTTATATATTTGATATATTTATTTTACATTCAGGAAGAGTTGCATGCCAAGAAGCAATCATGCTGGTAGATCTTCTCCAGAGAATCCGCTTAGCGTCTCTGATCTTGCCGTCTGGTTTCTTTTTATGTCCGTGTATCTAGTTCTAAACTGATGACGTCTACATTACCTTATTTCATTATATTTTTATATACATCGTTATTAATTTTATAAGGGGCTGGGGGAAGTTGTCCTGTGTGTGTTTGACTAAGTGTGTGTTTGACTAAGAGTGTGTGTGTGTGTGTGTGTGTGTGTGTGTGTGTGTGTGTGTGTGTGTGTGTGTGTGTGTGTGTGTGTGTGTGTGGAGGGGGAGGGAGAGGTTTGGAAGGGGTGGGGGCGGGGGGGGGGGGTAGAATTCTAGCAGCAGTTATTGTCCAGTCAATTCACTGGATTCTGTCATTTTTGAGTTTGTATTGTTGTTATGATTATTTGTTTGTTTCGTTCTTGTTTTCTTGTTCACGTTTTGTTGGCACGTGTTCCTTTGTAGCGTGTGATTCAAAAGCAGTTCTTTTCTGTTTGTTTTTTTGGCGTGAATCATCCTAGTTTTGACACCATCTCGCCTGTATCATACCCAATCAATACCACGACCATTAACAATCTGCTTTAGAAGTTCGACCGGTCATATCAAGACTTGTGAGCCAGTCGATCTAACCACGTTGTCCTGGATTCGTGTTCAGGAACACCACGAGGAAATTAAATAAAACGTGAAGGCGGATGGGCAATGGACATCTATCCCTCGTATCATCCGTCTTTACGCGCCATGCGAAAGGACGGACGGAATTAAAGGTGCTAATTCTAAGAATTCTAGGCATCACAGAAGACACATTTTGTATATAAACAGTTTTGATTGTCAGTGCGTCTGTGTGTTCAATGCAGTTTATCTTAGTGATGAATAGGGCTCTAATGAATGCAATACAATGACGTCTGCTGGCCGTGCAAATCGAGAACAGCAACGGCTCAAAGCCGTCCTACGTACACAGCCGTGCCAACACAGCTGTGCTTTTGGGTTTGCGTTTAAGCTCCGGTTTGCTCAGTGACGGCCTGTATGAAGCTGTTGATGTGCACGTGTCTAAGTGGTACTATGCTGGACACAACTAAAACATCTCCGAACTATTTGTGAGTCTAGACTGGTCGGCACAGAGATGGGATTTTAACCCATTTGGACCCAGCGTCTAATTAACATGTAGCTGACAGATCCGTAGCCACGCCCTCTGACTCTACATGGCAAACCCATCTGATTTCTTTCTGTCGTGCAACGGCGCAACACGGTAAATCCTTGACGTCAACTGATGGAAAACGTCGACGCGTCAGTCTTTTCCCACAAAATGGCAAACCCATCTGATTTCTTTCTGTCGTGCAATGGCGCAGCACGGTAAGTCCATGACGTCATTTGATGAAAAACGTCGACGCATCAGTCTTTTTCCACAAAATGACGTCACTGTGGACTTACTGTGTTCTGTCATTATACGGCAGCTTTGTCAAGCAAATCAAGGGTTCCCTGCTAATGATAGACAGAAAGAAGAGAGATAGGACGTTTTGGCAGGGAACCCTCGAATACTCCGACAGACAATCATACACGTGTGATTGGTCCGTCGGAGTATTGGTGCACTGTGATTGGCTGCATTGACCTGTGAGTGAAACAAATTCTGGCTACATGTCATGTTGGGCAATCTAAAACAAAGCTTTAGTACATGGATATTTTGGAAAGTACTGATTTTGCTATTTGATCGATACCACTGTTCTTCGTTCAGGGGAAGTAATGTGTTTTGTGGCGTCCCTTTTCGTATGGTATGATGGACTTCTTATCGGCACACATATCCATCTCCTCTGAAATGCTCATGGCGCCACAGGACTGGAGGACGAAGCAATGAAAGCCTACTACCGCTAAGCGCTACTTAGAGCTATGTGCAAACCATCATCCCGCTAGTCACCGGCCACAGCCTACTCCTCTTCAAAATATGGACGTGGGATTTTTAGCGTGCACACTTGATATTCGTGCGTGCCTGTGTACACGAGAGCGGGACAGACACGGTAAACAAGTCTGCACTTGATTTTGACTCTATTTGGAAAGGAAAAATTCATCCACACTACTGCCTTTTTTAACTTTATTATCCCTTTCGGGGAATTCAGGCTGTTTCCCCCGTGAGAAGCGCGTCGCCGCGGTGCAGCGCCACGCAATACCTATCCTGTATTTTTTTTTTACAATTTTGCTGGAGGGGGAAGGCCGGATAACCCGGAGAGAAACCCCCAATGAGCAGCCCAGCAGCCAAGAAATACCGGTAT
>JACVVK020000571.1:210000-235000 GCA_018292915.2 Batillaria attramentaria | reverse complement strand
AGTGAAGGTCCGGGGCTCCGTGCAAATCGCAGCCATGTGTCTCAGCTGACAGGTCGGGTTGACATGTATTGTTATTCGTGCATGTGGCTGGGAGTCAGCATGATGGAGTGCTCGGTTTATTCCCATGTGCTATATGACCACACGACTAGCGAAGTGGTCAACTCAAGGGCGCTGCCGTTCTGTTGGCTGGCGGCCTCCTCAGTGTTGCTTGGACTCAGCCGGTTGGTATAGTTCGCCCGTTAGGGGGTGCAAATGTATACCAGTCATGCGTAGGAGGGGCAAATAAACTCTAGTCGTCCACTAACGGGGGCGACTGTATCCCCGCCTCGGTACTCCGGGGTCTGAGTTTACTCCAAAAAAAAAAAAAAAAAAGGAAGCGAAGAAAGATAGACACAAATCCTTCTATAACGGCATAGGCACCTTGCTGGAATGGACCCGCTTCCTGATTTAAAACAAAAAACAACAGAAAATTTAACCCTAGAGCTAGTTTAGTTCGAGGTTACACTCTAATCCGGGGCTAAACTCCCTAACCCCGACTTTTACATGCGGCCCGTTCTGTTTCAACTGATCATTATACAGGGAACACTTTCGATGAGACCTCGTATGAGGAAAGGCGGGGCTTTAGCTGAAGTCAGTTATTCTGGCAGCTAAGAGGAAGAGATAACTGGCAAAACATCAACATGTGGGTGTCGGTCGTTAAACGTGATTACCCTGATCAAAAGAAAACATAGTGACACCAGTGCTAGGCGACACTGGACGGTACAAGACAGAAGACAGAGAGAGAGAGAGAGGGCACACATCCCACATGAAGTTACTAACAACAACTGATTCTATTGTACCGTTCAGTTTCGTTTAGCATCTGTGTCACTGTTTTCTTTTCGTCTTGGCAATCATGTTTACGACCGACACCCAAGTCACAGTTGATGTTCTGCCAGTCATTACTTCCTGTGACAGCCGCCAGAATAACTTCCACTGAAAGCCCCGCCCTTCCTCATACTAGGTGGCATCGAAAGTGTGCGATGTAATATGATCAGTTGCACCAGATGTTCAGAAGAGTTTAAAAAAGAGGCCGTCTACACTTGCCAAGTTTACCGGGTTGAACCCGGCTAGGACCCGGGTTGGTGCGTTCACATTTAACCAATCCGGGTCGGTGGTCTAGTGGTTAAGAGACTTTCACCAATGCGAGAGGTCAGGGGTTCGAGGCCCACTCTGGGCAAAAAATTTTTCCTTCTCGTATGTGGCACCGTTCATTCGGGCCGATCGTCGGGGGTTCTCTCCGGGTACTCCGGCTTCCTCCCCCTCTGCTCTGCTTTGGAAATGTTCAGCCCACCAAATCTGAAAAATAAATGCAATTCTAAATTCCGAAATTTAAATAGCTGAGCTGACTCTTCGCACCACGTGATTGTAATGTGTTTACGTCCAGTGTGTGAGAGACTGCGTGTGATTCACGTGAGCGTGCGTGTTGGGTTCAGTTCGCGGCGCTTTGAGACGATTCATGAAATTGGGTAAAGCGCCTATACAATACTCATTATTATTATCATTATTATTATTATTATTATTATTAAAAGAGACCCGAGTTCAACCCTGCCGCTACGGAGCACATGCTTCGAATGATACAGTGGACTTCGGATATAAGAACAGCGCCGGGGCCAGCATTTGGGTGTCCTTATAAGCGAGGTTTCTTATAAGCATACCTCGGATATAAGGTCAGTTGTGCTAGTGTGTGTTCTTATAACCAAGGAAAGAAGAAAATATTGTGGACAACTGTAAAAAGAGTCGTATATCGACCTCTAATGGTCTGTGTGCGTGCGTGCGTGCGTGTGTGTGTGTGTGTGTGTGTGTGTGTGTGTGTGTGTGTGTGTGTGTGTGTGTGTGTGTGTGTGTGTGTGTGTGTGTGCACGGCAATCTCTTGCTTGTTTAAGCCTTTGCGTCAATGAAGTGGAACTTGCTGGTTGGCTTGATCTCGATGCAATATAGTTTACTTTTTTTGCGTACGCGAAACATAAATTTAATGCAAATAACTCTAGAAGTTATGTAACAATAGCTGTCTTAATGAAAATGAGAGAGAGAGAGAGACAGACAGACAGAGAGACAGAGAGAGAGAGAGAGACAGAGAGAGAGAGAGAGTTACGATCACATTTTGACAAAATGACTTTAAAGAATACAAGGATACAAGGATACAAGGAAATTTATTGGCCAAGTTTTCAACAACAACAAAAAACAAGATGGCCAGACATTCAAATGTGTTCCCAGTCTACGGCGTTCGCAGAAGGAAAATAACGGTTTTTAACGACCCCTCCCCCTCCCCGCTCCACAAACTCACTGCCACTATCCATCTGTCTCTCTGTCGGGTTGTTAGTGTAAGTGAAGTTCAGAGGCAGAATTCCGTGAAGAAATGTTTCTTGGAAATTCCGGGAAATGAAACGAAACGAAAATGAACCTAGCATAACTTCTACTTTCGGTTCTTATATCCGAGGGGAGGTCGTGTTGGGAACAAGATGGTGTCTTTACAAGCGAGGGTTCCAAAAATAGAATAATCGCAGACTTCCTAGAAATGATCATTCCTACTTGCGGTTCTTATATCCGAGGAAAGTTTGATGTGGGGACCTAGCAAGTGCTGTCCATATAAGCGATGAACCCTATATCAGAGGGTTCTTCTATGCGAGTTTTAATAAGTGATCACAAAGAACAACTTTGGCAGGGACCTGCTTTGGGGTGTCCCTATAAGCGATGGTTCTTATATCGGATGTCCTTATAAGTGGAGTCGGGGAGCCGGGGTGGTCGAATGGTAGAGCGTTGGACTTCTAATGCTCGGGTCGTGAGTTCGATCCCGGGTGGGGCCAAATATTTGTGCTGGCTTTTTCATCGTTGCCCCGTCTTTGATATCACCCTATGTGGTGGAAAAGGACGTTAAACCCCCAAACACCCACCCAACACCCTTATAAGTGGAGTCCACTGTATTCTTCTTAACATCAAGCATTTTCAACTGCTCTACGCATCACTTTCTCACAAATCAGTGCACAGTATTTTGAGGGGGTACATAAGTCACTAGTCACCCTACCAGAAAATTAAAATCTCGCTACTAGAGGTAAGAGTCTGTATGCTCGTGGTATAACAGTAGATGATCAGTTCTCGTGGATTACCACGAAAGAAACCACTCGATGTTTCTTTTTTTTTTTTCAGTAGCTACCGAGCCTCCGGTGAGGTAGCGGCACGGTAAAAAAAAAAAATGAAATAGCGAGTAGTTTCTTTCCTGGTAAACCACGAGAACTAATCATGTAAACTCTGCGTAAACGCTTTTGATCCGAGTCCTACTTGAGTCGAGATAAACCCGGGTTGTAGTGTAAAGAGCCTTAAAGTTAAAGGCCCTACACAAATCGCTGTAACAAATCAGAGCTGATTAAATTTTGGTGGCGTCGAACATCGTACCACTTACAAGGGCAGGCAGTTACAGCCTCTTAGTCACTGTCACTAAGCCAAAAGAAGGTTAACTTGAGGCAAAGGCTACAGCGAGGAGTCTCTCCGGCATTGAGCTCTTGCACGGCGGTTGCGTCATCAAAATATGAATGGAAACCGACGTCGTGCTTTTCCTACTCCGAACGGATTGTTTGTCCGCCAGCTATTTCTAATGTCATGGTCAGCAGAGTACAGTGTGTACCATGTGATATACAGGGTGCAACGCGCAACAGCTCTACAGTCACTCTTTTACCAGCAGAGCTTCCCGTCGCATCATGCTAAGTTCGCGCCGCGGCGACAGACGTCAGGGTGTTGCATTCAGAGCTCTGCTTATTATTATGATGAACCATTTCGAGTTTGAATGCACACTCAAAACTGCGACTGTCTTGTGAAGCCAAGCAATTTTAGAACAGGAAACACTTGGGCATAGGGAAGTAATTAATTTAATTTTGTGGACCCTTCCTCAAATCCTCGATGCGTAAAAGTAAAGAAATCGGTTAGCAGACTGGCAGCATTTCCAAACACTACAGGTCTGCTACAGCAAAACCCTGTGAAAGTGTTCATGCAGCTCTATTAAAGACTTTAGATCCGGATCTAGAGTCTTTGAGTATTTGTACGCAGTATGTATGTATGTATGTATGTATGTATGTATGTATGGGAAGCCGGGGTGGTCGAATGGTAGAGCGTTGGACTTCTAATGCTCGGATCGTGAGTTCGATCCCGGCTGGGGCCAAATATTTGTGCTGGCTTTTTCATCGTTGCCCCGTCTTTGATATCACCCTATGTGGTGGAAAAGGACGTTAAACCCCCAAACACCCACCCCCACATGTATGTATACATGTATGTATGCCTGAGTCCTATCAAACGTGTGTGCGAGCGATCATGATGTATTTTGGCTGGTGTGGTGAGCTTGATTTATATGTTAATTTCTCGTTTCATGTACCCCCAACGGGGTTTTGAAATAAACTTTGACTTGAGTTGACTCGACTTGACTTGACTTGACTTGGCTCAATATTCAGTTCAAATACTCCACTTGATATAAACAGAGGCAACAGCAATCTCCTTGAAAGATGCGCGCCTGTAACACAATTAGCCTTCACGCGTTTCTTCACTTTGATGATTCATTGTGAAACAGGGAAGAAACTTTAACGGTGCGGGTATCTATAAAATTTCACACACCATCTGGCCCAGCCCAGTCAGACGGTGGTCACATCACGAGCTGTTACAAACTATTTCGACAGTACAGTAGGCGACTCTCATCACTGTTGATATCACCATTCCCGTCGTTGACAGGTGAAGACTGAAAGAGCAATGGATGTGAAGATTTTAGCCGTTTGTATTTTTTTGGTGTGCATTGTGTCAGCTACTGTGGAGCCACCTCCATTTATCCCTAGTGGACCACGGCCTAATGGACTGCTACCCAGCGGACCAACAACTAGAGGACCACGACCTAGTGGACCACTACCCAGCGGACCAAAAACTAGTGGACCACGACCTAGTGGACTACTTCCTAACGGACCAACACCTAGTGGACCACGACCAAACGAACTACTACCTGACGGACTACGACCTGGCGGACCAATATCTTGTGAAGAACGTAAAAAACGAATTAGTGCACTAGATAGTGAAAAAATGTTGTACGTCCTACTGCCTGCGCTTCCTGGTATCCGAGAAAGATTTCCGTCCCTCATTCCTCCTCCTGGTCTGTGGACGCCGTGCGGGAACGTCGGCAATAGGTGTAAGTGTAACGGTGAAGTAGCAGACTGTTCTGGTAACGTGAAATCCTGCAATCTCACCAACGGCTACAGAAAGATCGAGCAAACCGAATGCAGTAATCTGACTTTCATTCCCAAATTTACGCAGACTATCACAACCCTACTGTTTCGAGAAAATCGGCTGCAATCAATTGACGCGAACGATTTCTTCGCTAACGTCTCTCAAATTAACCGTCTCGACCTAAGTTTTAATTTCATTAAATGTGTGAAGCGTGGCGTTTTCACAAACCTCAAAAACCTCAAGGTTCTCGGTTTCAGTGGAAATGAATTAAAATTTGACGACATGATAAAAGCTTTAGCGACTCCGTCTTTGCAAGAGCTTGATATATCTCATTCACCGGGGAGTCGCCCTTTGGTATTTGGCGGAGATATTTACTTGAGATTAATTGATAATCCGCCTCTTAGTAAACTCACCAAGTATCGCATGCCTAACCTGACTAAGCTGTGGATAAATTACTTCGAACTTCCGATACTGGACCTCAAGCATTTTAGATATCTCAAAAATTTACGCGAGCTGAGTGTAAGAGGAGCACAAACCCTTGAGGTTTTACCTGGACCTATGCCTTCTCTTGAAAAACTGTTTCTGAGGGACAATTTAATTCATGAGTTTATACCGACGTGTTATCGCAGTATGAATCCGGGCAACTGGGATATTAAACCCACAAAGCTTTCTTTTCTGGACCTCGATGGTAATAATATTCGTTACTTTGCCGAGAAGGAGTGGCCGACAGTGTGTTTGTCACATCTCACACACCTTCGTCTTTCGATGAATATTTTTAGAGAGATAAACGGTAGCATGTTTTCAATTATTCACTTTCCAGAACTGCAGCATTTGTCATTGAAAAGAGCGGGAAGGCTTGCAACTGCTGTGTACGGCGTGATTACAAACCCAAGCTTACTGACCATAGACTTCAGTGATAATGTTCTTGATTTTTCGTCGGACGCTGTAAATGTCGATATATTCAGAAACTGCACAGGTCTTATGGAGCTTAACCTTGAAGGTAATTACTTCATGGGTATTCCCGAGGCCAAGTTCACACGTCTGTTTTCTACGTTGGAAAACCTTCATTTTGTAAACCTTGGCAACACGAAACTTGCTGTCGTTAACAGGACGCTACTTGAAACATTGACGAATGTGTCCAAAATGTACTTGAACGATAACAAGCTGACAAACATTCCTGACGGAACGTTTGATAATGTCCGCAATTTGACGACGCTGCGTTTGGACGGGAACTTGATCACGACAATCAGCGAAAGCACCTTCAGCTCGGATACACGAATTCGACTGCAGTCCCTGAACTTGAGCAACAATCCTTTCGAATGCGCATGCTCATTGCTGTGGTTCCGGCAGTGGCTGACGTCCAACAAGGAGCTCTTTGACTACAACAACCCTTACAGTCGCTACGGGTGCAAAAACATCCCCGGCAAAGACGTGGTATCGTTTCTTCTACACGAGCAGCAGTGTTTGCTGAGCCATGAAACGTACGTCTTTACCGTTGTGTGCACGGCAATGCTGATCTTGACTCTAACGCTCGTTACAGTCTTCTACCGCTACCGCTGGCACATCCGTCTGGTGCTGTACGAAGCGTTCCGGGGCAACCCTCAAGCTAGATGGAGGCAGCACCGCCCGGAACACTTCCAGTACGACCTCTTCGTGTCCTACGACAGCGAGGACGAGCGCTGGGTTACCGAGCACCTCATGCCCGCCCTGGAGACAGACATGGGGCTCCGGCTGTGTGTGCATCAGCGCGACTTCATCCCGGGCAAGAACATCACGGACAACATCGTGGACTGTCTTGAAGTCAGCAAGAGAGTCCTCGCCGTCTTCTCGCCCAACTTTGCCGAGAGTCAGTGGTGCCAGTTCGAGCTGGAGATGTGCCTCAGTCACGTGGTAGAGAACGATGACGTCATGGTGGTGGTGATCCTGCAGCACGTACCGGCACGTGACATGTCGGGCGCCATGAAAGCTCTGATGAAAACTACGACCTACATCGAGTGGGGAAGCGAACCTGAAGCTGTGTACTCTTTCTGGCGCCGTATGACGCTAGCTTTGGCCGACATTCTGCCGGCTTTGCGGCAGTGATTATGCTCATAGAGAAAGTTGCAGACTTCGCAGAAATGTTTTTCATGTTATGCCTGAAGAAGGCACCAGACCGAAACGTTGGTTTGTCTTGTCCTACACTTGTATGTTCCGAGTGGATTATCGACTCTTATCTTGTTACCGATTTCGTTTGTTTGCGTATACATTCAGTGAAAAGAAAATCAAATTCATTATTTCCTCCATGTGGGTGAGTGCATGCATGTGGTGAGGTGAGGACTGGCCTGAGCAATGCATGCATGCGTGCGTGCGTGTGTGTGTGTGTGTAGTGTAGTGTGCGCACGCTTTGTTGTTGCTATTTGTTTATTGTTAATTGTCATAAGACTAGACAGTAGCTACAAATTTCTAAACTTTCATGTACGAGTCATGTAAACATCTATGACACACATTCGGCTGCAATGCTTGTATGTTCCTGCCAGGGACTTATGTAAGTCCCTGGTTCCTGCAATATTAAATATGAAACCAAACAGAAACCATCACTATGTGTGAAATGAATATCGTATGCTTTCAGAGAAAGCGAGAGAGAGAGAGAGAGGGTGGTTGAGTGTTTGACGTTTAACGTCCTTTTCCACCACAAATGAGAGAGAGAGAGACAGAGAGAGAGATCAATGATATCATCATACATATACATGAACTGATACATGTATTAGCAAAATACACCACTGCTCACTGAAATTCACAGACCACAGACCAGTTTTAAGGACTTTATTGATTTTGCATCAGCACCTTTGAAAAAACAGCAAAAGAATTGAAGGCAATCTAAAAGATACAAGTTTTGAAGAGTTGTAGGATAAATGAAAACTGAAAGACAGGATAAGTCTCACTAACCTTTTACCCACCCAAAAAATATACACAAAGTTCATCAACACTCATCCTTCCTTGTTCTCCTTACGCAATACTCCTCAACAAACTGAAACCAAATCAACAACCGTCCAGATGACATGTGAATAGATTTTCATTTTCACACCTCACATAAATTTTGAAGTTAAAAGGTGTTCATTTATTTATTTTAATGAAATAAGTTCTCTGTTAAATAACATGTACATGTATAAGTTACAGAACACCAGGGATTGAATTCTTGTCAAATAAATGAAAAGTCACACACACACACACACACACACACACACACACACACAATCATATAAAGCTGTTGAGTCTAAAGAGGTGGGTGTTCGGTTTCACAACTTTTCCACCTCATATCAAAGACGACAACAAGAAAAAACCAGCACAAATTTTGGGCCCCAACCGGGATTCCAACTCACGACCTGACCACTGAAAGTCAAAAGCTCTACCAATGGGCTAAACCAGATCCCATGCCGGGGTGAAGGAGGGCCTGTGGTTTCTCGTGTTACTTAACAGCAAGGGTAACCAAAAAAAACCTCCTGTCAAAAGCACAAAGCAACGGAAACGAATGTGACTGTGAGGTAGGTTAATAACACAATATGACCGTTCAAGCAGGGTACCATACACAAAATGCAGCTTCTGCACTATCACTACTAACTTATATCACTAACAGGCAAAAACAATCTCCTGTACATAACTCCACTCATGAATGCTGAATTAACATGGCATAATCAACACAGCTGATATGAGAGGGAAACAAGAGTGTACCAACCAGATACTGGCAAGATGAGACTCGGACGCAAAGTCTCTGACAGAAGACATGAAACAAGAGTCGAAAAACGCATATGCACAATGGCAACTTCACACAAACGAGTCTTTCGGAATATGTCCCAGAATGCTAGGACACTGCAAATATTTCATGGAAGAGGTAAAACAAAAAACCCACTGTATTTGGCCTTGAATTTGAATGAAAGCATGGGTGTGCAGTCATAAATGTGCACACAAAGCGGAGACATGGCCTTCGTACTCCGCTACAACAAATTTTAACTTCAGTTCATGCCAGTACATTTTAATCACTCACAGTATAATCCCTACTCCTTTTTTCAGTCAAGGTCTGAATCCCGCCCCCCTCACCCCACCCCAATCCGCTTTTCCCATACACGCAACTGCTTCTTTCAAATAAAGAAGTCCATCAATGAAATCTGATATTTCAGGAAAGACCCCCCCCCCCCCCCCCCTTTCCCCACCAACACACACACACACACACAAAGTCATGTTTCTACTGGACACTACTATAATTTTCCTTCATTTTTTCCTGGCCTGAAGCTCCCACAACTCAGTCCTGTTTCCTCCTGTCCCCACTCACACTAGCACTGGCTGCCGTGTTGCTGTCTGACCAATCACAGTAAGGGTTTCGAGGCTCACCCTTCATGTCCACATCACCCACCTGCGTTTGCGTGGATGACTCCACGTATTTTCCAGACCCTGGCTTAAAAACGCCCAGAAAACAGACGAGGATGCGCCTAATGACGGCAACAAGCAGCTTCAGCACCAGGAGAAAAAGAACTAGGCAGAAAAAAAGAACTATCAGCGTTCCCTCAAAGCTAAGCTCATAACTTTGTGGAGTCATTGTTAGAAATAAGACCTACTGATTTGCTTCACATGCACTAAAAGAGATACGGTGCCTCGAGAAACGGCTTCAGAAGATATGGGTTGTCAGTCAGAACACTGCAGCAGCCGAAAGGCTGGATGGTTTAAATTCCGACAATGTAAACGACACAACGAAAGGTTTGGGTGATAATCTACATGTATATGCACAAATGCTACAAACTAAAATGAATAAAATATAATAATTAATATAGAATAATAATAATAATGCTGGTGATTATTAAAACACTGCTAAAATAAAATCCGCTAGAAATTGTACAAGTATCTGAAATAATTTCAGACTGTAAAAAAAACAATGTAAATGTACAGATCACAATTTAAAATCAGTTTTTAGCCCTCCAAAACAACTGACTAATAAGAATTGTACTGACAAGGCAGTACAGGAAAAACAAAAACAGGCACTGAAAGTGAAACAGTCTGGAAGATGTTGGTGAAGATGAACTTCCCCTGAAGCAGGCTTGGTGATGATGGCACGATGATGTTTTCTTCAATTCACTGCTCCAGGATCTTCTTGGTTGAGAAAGTAGATTTTGACCTTGCCCTTTGACGTTTCAACCTCTTCTTCAACGCTTGCTAGCATCCACGATCCTACTCCATAGACAAGAGTGGGAACCCCTGTTGAAATAACACAAAGTATATATATATTTACTATGAATCCCAATTTGCATGAAGTTCTAGTATTAGTAGTAATGTTTTCGAGAGCATTTTGATATACATGTGCATGAATATGCCTGTCAAACACGTTCAAACAGCCACCGTTGCATAGTTTTGGTGATACACCCATACCGCCTCGCAACATGGCGAATTTACATGGAATTCACGTTACTAGTTTGTCCATAAACTTTTGACAGTATTAGTAACAGTAACCCCACAGCCGAAGCTTGATAATGATCCTATCAAAAAGGATGAAGATTCACGCACTGCACTGTCAGTGTCACCAGCTTAGTAGGGGATCTTTCCACAACTAAATAAAGTAAATTCATGCACGTACAGATATGTTTATTTGAGTGGAATTTTTTTATCTGACACTCAAACAACACACTAAATAGTAACCCTGAACCTTCTACACACAGACACAGTCCAAAAACTGCCTTAGTACCAAAGTTGATGATCTTGAGACACGTATAGAACGCGTTCTCCTTCTCCAGATCCTCCCAAGGTCGCCGCGAGCAGTGGTACTTGATGTAGGGGAAGCAACCTGTGCGAAGGACGTGATAGTTCACGTTGTCCACCGTCCAGTTGAAGTGGGATTTCCCAAACTGGTCGTTGACAACGGATTTGTATGGCACGCAGAATGAGGTCCAATGGGGAAGTTTACGCTGGCGAAGATGTGCTGTCAACACCTTAAAATAAAAATAAAAATAAAAAGCGGACATGAAGAATTCACAAAATGAAACACAAATTTTGATCAAAACATTAAAAAGCACGTAAATTATGTCATGCAATTGCAAAATGTAATGACAATTCAGCTTTTTTGGGGTTGTTGTTTTTTTTGGTGGCTGGAAGGGGGGGAGGGGGGTCCTTTTTGAAAACATAATAATAAAGACATCTGAAAAGCTCTGCAGAACACAAAATCACTAGGCGTACAAGCCATGGCCAGTAAGAGGAAGAGAGGGCGGCCTAAGACCAACTGGATGTGGGACACCGAGACTGAGCTCTAGAGACAGGGAACCAGTTCGAGAGAGGCAGAAAGGACAACCCAGAGCTGAGTTCAATGGGGAAGCATCATCGAGGGCCTTGCTACACTGGAAGTGAAGGATCTCAGTAAGTAAGATGGCCAGTGGAGCATATCCCAACTTAAATTATAAAATGTCATAATGCTGCCCTCTCTGCCACTACCCCCCCCACCCCCCCCCCTTTTTTTTTTCTCTTTAGCCTTCCCTGTGGCCTCTTCCCCCCCCCCCCCCCCCCCCCTTTCCTTTCCTTTTACTTTTCTCTCTGTTATCTTGATTATCTTCAATGTATATATATGTTTGTATGCATGCATGTGTGTTTTTGTAGGGATACATGTACTTTGTTTATCCTGTATAGTGGTATGTCTGTAAAATCTGTCTGTTGTGTCAAAATCAAAAATGCCAAAACAGAGTAATTAAAAAAAAGAAAAAAAAGATGGCCAGTGGAAAAAGACAAAGGGAAGAGAAGAAATAAGCATGACGTGCAATGGTAAGGAGCATGCAGCAGTCAGCAAAACAAGATTCTTTCTAATAGTGACAATATTTATCTGCACCAAACAACAAACAACTAATCATGACCTTACAAATATAGCTAGAAAAACAAAACAAAAACAACGAATAAATAAATATCAACTAATGACTCCAACTCTTAACAACAAATTATACCTCTGAAGCAAGTGGTCTGCCCCAAGATGATTTCCCGCCAAAGTAACGCCGAGCATTCAGAGAAGCACGAGACAGCATTCCACATGGGTCAGCATTGTCCGCTCTTTAACGCCTTCCACCACAGAAACTCATAACATGCTGAAAACAAAACACACACACACACAAAATTATTTCTCTCTGCTGCCAAGACACAAAAATGTAAAATTAACACTGTGGCACCTTTACCAGCCAACATTTTACACTCTGTAAACAGTATTGCTGGAAACAACTAGTGCATGCGGCCTACAGTACCATTGCTTAAAGTTATACATGTACCATAACCACAGGACTGTGGCCGCATGATGGACTGTAGCACGGTCACAGTATCTGTATATGACATAAGAATGATATCTTGGCTGCCTTAGGCTGCCCTTTGGCAGAACTGAAGCACTTAGCAGGTACCACTGTTTGATGATGATGATGATGATGATGTCTTGTAACGCGCTGAAAAACTCCATGCCCAGCATGCTCGTAGCGCGGGGGGGGTAGGGATGATAAGTTTTTACAAAAAACAGGAGAAGGGGGTCAGTGGAGTCTGCAGGGGGGAGGGGGTGGAGTCCGCATCAGAACTTTGAGAAGAGATGTTTGCATCATGTAAAAGTTCCATGTTACTGCAGGTTGCTAAATTTAATTACCGAACGGTCCACATAACCTTTTGGTTCACATGTTGCGTACGTAAATACACGAAATAAAGTTTTCTTGCCTACACTTATTTTAGTATCAAGTTTACTGAACTGAAGTATTCCAATGAATAGCCCATTCCGGTCTAAAAAGTACCAACTCGAAATTAATAATACTGAATATGTATGCAAACGTAATTAATCAAAACAGGTCAGGCAAACTCAAGATGAGGTGTGCGTTTATCAGAAGTCGGACAGCTTAACATGGTGCGTTGGACAGCCAAAGTGTTGCCTGTTATTGCGCTGCGATTTTACCGTGTATATCTGCGAGATGCTGCGTAACTGTAACTAATCACTGAACTTGTATGTGCCTTATGTCCGTGATTATTTTCGCATGAATGCTCACTCCATCAAAAACATTTTGAAAAGCAAAGACAGGTTGGAAACCTGTCAAACTATGATGCGTTTGTTGTGCCTTGTGTACATACCTGCCGTTTT
Source organism: Batillaria attramentaria (assembly GCA_018292915.2). Lineage (NCBI taxonomy): Eukaryota > Metazoa > Mollusca > Gastropoda > Batillariidae > Batillaria > Batillaria attramentaria. The sequence continues at coordinate 221,664 of JACVVK020000571.1, read as the reverse complement.
CCCCCTCTTGATCTTCAAACAAACTGTTCAGCCAAAATTTGTGCCATTTAAGAATTTAGCAAGAACCTTGATAAAATCCAAAATTCTCAGGAAAATCAAATATTCGCATTAACCAACTTACAATATTATTATATTTACCTCACTATATGGCACAAAAACAGATATTTAAACATCTCAATTTTTATTCTACTCATTTGGTTTGATTAAGCTCAAAAGTTGGTCACATTTAGCTGGATTCGACACAGGATTTGGAGTTGAAATACGTCTATCTACCGCAAACGAAAAGTGAACTACTGATACTGCGTCACTGATATGCCCGTCTTTATAGGACGATAATAATAATAATAGGGCGCCTTCCCATGGAGAACAGGCTCTAGGCGCCTTACAATCAACATAATATTCTCAGCCAGTATAAGGTAATAAAAAATGTAGAGAACGTTCCACAGCAGGTACCATCTTCTGAGCCAAAAGACTCGAACATTACAAAAGAACATTACAAACGAATGGGAGAATGAGACCAGCCACATATATATATGAATTGAAAATATGATCAAGATGTTAAACAAAACAAAACAAAAAAAAACACCAACCAAACAACAACAACAAAAAAACCCTGCAGAAAACACGTAAACAACACACCAGGATTATTATTATCATTATTATTATTATTATGAAGAGCCCGTTACAACAGTAATGGGCTCTTGTTATGGTACAGTCGTTTGGTGCCAAATCGCTTGATACTATTTTGGTACATGTTTTCATCGTTTTGTGGTCAATCGACGATGACGTATCATCACATGACTCCGTAAACAGAGGACTCCATTGACACTTGTGTTAGGTCAGACGACTGATACAAAACCGACCCCCGGTCGCTACGCTGTCTCTCTTGGATATATCGTCAGTGTGCGAAGATGGGAAAGTGTACAACTACCACAAAGATATGTCTGCTGGTCATCAGTTTTGTGTTTTGGGTAAGATATTTTGTCTCCATTGATCGACGGAAGAACCTGTTTACGTCTTCGACGCCATTCAGGCACAGGGACCTCGACTGGCACCGTATCCAAGAGGATATAACTCATTATGAATCTATGTACTTGTCTTGTTATCAGATGTACTAGCGTGGCATACTTTGCTCACCCGTATAATTATTACAATGATTTGTGTCACGTGTGCTCTGTGGGGTCACTTTGACAAAGGATTCGTGGTTTATCTACACACATGCTTCCATTGTTCAAGGTGTTCCGGATGAAGTAGTTACCCGCATAATTAAGTACGTGATCTCCCTTTCTATCAGTGATTTCATTGAGTGGCCCTACCATTTTGTGAGGAAAAAAAGGAGCCCTAACACCAGTATAGAATCGCTTTAAATTATTTGCAGTGTTTTGTTTCCCATGACCAGGAGTTACGCTTGCAGAGTCACAATGGCTGTGTTGATATGGTGACCAGATAGTAGGTCACATGTGGCCCTTTCTTCTCAGTTTACCTGCTTTTTTTCACAGAGAAAAATCATTTTGCGAGTCGCATGAATGTGCGGGGAGGAGCGTGGTGCTAACTAGTCGGTCCAGTTTCTAGCTGTATAAAGACCTTCCATCCGTAATGTTCAACTCTTTAGTCACATGAATTGAAGCAAGTGCTGTGGGGGAGGGGGGGGGGATCTGATCATTGAAAACGGGCCTTTGGAATTACAAGTAGAAAATGTGTTACAAGCACACTGAATGTGTAGCAGAGACAAAGAGGGCTGTGGTCCTGACAGCTCGCACTGTACCACATGTATGGCAGCATGAGAATTTTGAATTCCAAAGGCCAATAATGCCAATATATTAACCAGGGGTCGAAATTCTCTGCCATTCCGTGGAATTCTGCGTTTTAGAAATCCGTGTCTGCCTAAAACGAGTTCAGTTCCGCCGAAGAAAACAAAAATTGGAACTTGAAAATTTGTGTGGCCCACCCCCTACTGTGCACGTGTGACCGCAGACAAAGACAGGGCAATTAGGGCATCGCCCCCGAATCACCGCTGCAGTTATGTGGGTGGTTATCACCTCATCCGCCAGTTCTGACGTCCGAGCCTTTACACCTGTCAAATCACTGACCATTGGTGTGAACATGTTTCTTTGTGTGCCAGTATGTGTGAGCGAATTAAGGCAGATATTTGATAGGTATGGTGTGGTTATAATAAGTAATCCTCCTTGTTTTTGTATAAATTTGACTATAAAGAAAATGGAAAGTGTAAATTCAGCCGGACTAAACTCAGTGATTTGACACTTAGCAAATTGGCAACACCGGGGTGTCTGTGTACGTCGTTTGGACACGTTACCTGTCGTGCAAATTTAGGTAAAGCCACACAATCTTGATTGCTGAAAGACTCCACAGAAACACCAGACTCTGCTACTGAGTCCCATTTATGCATACGTACCAATTATACCATGATCTCTACAGTTGACATATGCGCTCCCGGGTAGGGGTCCGGACACCACCGTGTCTGTGACTTGGGCGACCAACTCAGTTGCCAAGTGAGGCTGTACTGTAGGAAAAAAAAAGTCTGTTTCAGAGATCTGTGTAAATCAGTGTCACGGCTTATCTGAAGTTGGGAGTAGTCTGAATGATGCATGAGTGACCTCAAGCATGTTTCTGAGCAAATGGTTAAATTGCAATTATTAATCTCAGTACTAGTATTTCAGCTGATAAGCCTGAAACACTGAGATTGAGTATAAAATTAATGTTATCGTTTTGACATACATGTGTGATTTTTTGCAGGGGGCAGCTGCAGCACTGTGTTTCGTTAGCTCCTGGGTGTTCCGCACTTACCATGACTTCAATCATGTGACAGAAGCGACCTTGACTATGCTGCCGGCCAGCATCGTGCTTGGGGTGGCGGTGCTTATGTTCCTCATCGGGCTGCTGGGCTGTATTGCCGTCTGCAAGGAGAACAAGATCCTTCTGTCGACTGTGAGACTTTTGACATCATCTTCTGTCATTCACCTAGTCTGCCTTCATTCAGAAAAAGCGTCTGAGTTCCCGTCAAATCCTTTCTGTTGATTCTCCTAACTCACACTCAAAGTCAAAGGAAACATCCGTTGTTAATATTGTCGTATTTTGTATTGAAATGGCTTTTGCCTTATATTAGTTATAAATTTTTTGTGTTTTTGAAAATTGTGTTCTTTTTTAATTTCAGTACTTTTGCCTGATCCTGCTTGTGTTTTTGGGTGAGGTTGTTGCCGGCGTTCTTGGCTACGCATACCGCAGTGAGGTGAGTTCATGACTTTTTATTCCGTATGTTACCATTGTTGGTCATGTTACATTTCTTTTTTCTCATACATGTGCTGGACCGCACATTGATAATAAATTTCTCTTCATCTTGCATTGTGCAGGTTCACTTGACAGTTGATAGTGTTGTTATTTGTATATATGCCATATGGTGAAATAATCACAATCTACACACAGTGTTGTACATCCACAAAAACATCTATAGGACAGATGTCCTGGACCATATTAAAGTAATAGGGCAAATGTCCTCTTCAGAACAAAACTATCCGGACATTTTTGAGTCATTATGTTTCTTGCTCAACAGCATCCGCTTCCTCTTTCCTCCCCATTTCTCTGTCACTCTGAACACCCAGTCTGATTCCCCCTTCACATCCATGGGTGCTTTCATCCGCACCCGCATTAGCATGGCTTGATTGCCTGCTGTCAGCCTATTCCTCTGGCTGCTGAGTTGCATAGCAGCAAGAACTTTGCAGCCTGCAGACTCGCTCTAAGGGCTAGTGTACCATGTCCGAGAGGTATTAAAAACCGATCGGACAATGACCGCGTTTCGTGGAAAATAATGGGATATTTGTCCTCTTGACTACAATTTGTACAGGACATCCTGCATGTTATCTAGGACATTGTCCGATGTCCGACATGTATACATACATGTACAACCCTGTACACAGTACAGCCTGTGACTAGTGTGAGATGCTATCATTGTGATTGAGCAGGTGACTTAGTTGTGGAAGTACAACTACAATGTCAGACACTACCAAAAGAAGCCAGAACAATCGGTGAGGATAAGCTTTTGTGTTGGAAATGGAAGGATTGTTTGGCCATTAAGTCAATGTGTGTGTGACTGTGTTCAGGTGGAGGACACTGTGTCCACTGGACTGATGGATGCAGTCAACAACTACAACGACAGTGTCATGGCCGAGCAGATGGACTTCGTGCAGCAAGAGGTATGAAATTTTTTATTGTTCCAATGTAAGCTGCATCAGTTGATGAGGCTTAGACTGTACCCTGGTGAAATTGCACTGTCATATTGTGAAGCTAGAGGAATCAGAAATCTTCTTGTGTTTTGTTGTTTTGTGGGTTGTCAGTTAAGGTCTGCTGTTCAAGGTTTAAAAGTATTAGTATTACACTGTTGTCACTATCAACTTGGGCAATGCCTGTGCTTGTTTGGAATTACAGCTGTACCTAACAGGGCTTGGTCTTTTTTTAGAAAGGTCAGAAAGGCTGGTATTTATTTGGCTGTCTCTTTGTTTCTTTCAGCTGAAATGTTGTGGTGTGAACAATGCAAGCGACTGGCTGGAATCTACATACTGGAAAGAGCATCACAACACCACTGTGCCTCTGTCCTGTTGCCGCAACTACACCGGCAACCCCAACACTACCGTGTGCAATCCTGTCATCACCGGTACCGACATCTACACCAAGGTCAGTTGTGGCTTTTTTCCTTTCTTTTTTTTCCCCCTTGGAGTTGGAAAGAGATTCAATCTTGTGAGCCTGAAAGGCCACTTCAACATTCATACATAGATCTATACATGTACTCCCTGTCCTAATGGTTTCTTTATTTCAGCAGCCCCATGGCCCTGTCCTTAATGAGATGTTTCTCCCATTGCTTGTTATATTGCAAGTCACTAAATGTATTCAGTAATGTCAGTTGTGACTGATTGCAACATTACAGCAAATTGTGGTGATAAACAAGAAATTTGTAATGCACTAAAATAGTAATTCAGGAAATGAAAATATTTATTAATAATAATGCTGTTAACGTAGTACTTTAGCAGAAGAAGACAGGACTGGAACCGAACCTCATCCCTGTAAAAATGCTGACATTTGTTGAAAATTTCAGGGCTGCCTGTCTTCACTGGAGCACAAGTTTACCACCAACCTGATCTACATTGCAGCGGTCACTGTCTCGTTTGCCGTTATTCAGGTTTGTGAGATGGTTTAGAACATGAAGTTGTTGAGGCTGCTTATTACCTTTGGATGTGTTACGGAAAAAGGGAGTATTACCAGCGTCTAGAAAAGCATTGTCCGTTGACCATTGATATGTAGAGTTGCTTCCCTTGTGTAGGGAACCTTGCATTCGCGCTCACAAATGCACACGCATGATGAAAGACAAACGAAAGACAAAAAGCGTGAAATGTGTTGCTTTTAATTTACACACATTCCATACTGTGCTTGGGGATTCCCTGTTTTTATGGTTCTTTTCCCATGACCCACAGGTACTTCTGGTTTGGGATACATACACATGTACAAGGCTTGGGCAGAGGACACCTGTCACTACACACTTTATGTCGAGCATCTGTACCCAATTTACTACCAGCACTTACATCTGTATCATTTATTTTCTCATTCACAGATTCTCGGCCTCATCACCACCTGCATCCTGATCTGCCGTACGCGTGAAGTGAAGTACGACCGACTGGAGAACGCTCAGCGTGACGGGCTTCGGGTCTGAGTTGTCGGCGATAGCCTCTGCTGAACACATCCACCGTGATCTGAGCTCGCTGGATTTTATCGGGGAGCTTCAGTACACAGTTCTGATCTGTTCCTGATAGCCTTTACCAATCAGTTCCTGTGGTCTTGGAACCTTGGGAGGTTCTATTTACTAACTTAAGTATTTTTGGAAAGACAAGATTTGGAGGGGGGGGGGGGGGGGGGGGCTGGGGCTGATATTTCAGTGCTACTGGTTCAAGAAGGGTTTGCAGGCATGCTTTTTGAAAGGCTCAGATTTTTTTAGTTTTAGGACTTATCTAGATTCTGTGGAAGAATTTTCTTTGCAAGTCGGGCTCTGCACATGTTCACCCGTATTTTTATTTCAGCAAAAAACTTGTAGTTCAGGATCTTACCAGTAATAAGCACTGCCAATACCTTTTTAAGCTGTGCACTTTGATATATGAGTTACTTATAGTATGTGAGGTGGATTTTTTTTTTTTTTTAATCTAGATTTTAGGAACTCTGAAAGTACAGATTTCCTTCCCGCTTGTTCATCTCATGAGAGATGTAGAGACTGAGTCTGTGGCAGTGCAGGGCAATACTTGGCAATATTTGTTTTGTTTGTTGTAAAATTCAGCTGGAAGTAAACTCACTGGTCCGAGGTATGATCAAACAAAATCAAGGTCACAAGATCATCATCAGAAAACATGCCTTTTGACTGCAAAATACAAACATACCATATTAAACTTATATTAAACTCAATTAAACTGACATACAGCCAGTGAACAACGGGAAGACGATTGTGGTGTTTGAAACAGAGGGAGATACATGTATGTTTCTAGGAAATGATGAAATGTTTCATTGGTGTCTTTATGGATATAGCATCTCTGGGTGTTTGGAATACCAAGTGCATTTTGCCTTCTGGTTACACATTTCAGGGTATGTATGATCTGTCCTGACGAGTGTAATTCTGTTTATGTTGGATTGCAAGTGTCATGACGATGCCGTGTCAGGAACTCTTCACCATTTTTGCTTGTACACTAGTCGTCAGCGCTTTTTTAGTCAGATTTTGTCAGGGATTGCAAGTAGACAGCGGTGATCTCAGTTATATCACCTTGAATGTTCATCAGCTTTGCACTAATTTTATCTCTTTAGTCTTACGCTAGTCGTTCTTGCTCGTTGCATGAACTTTCTTTTGGAAAACTCCGAGAGGGCAAAGAAGTTGTATACACTTCGAAATTTCAAATCAGGATACTACTACAGTATGTATGTACCGAAGGCTGTACATTTCAGGCTACCTGTGTACATTATTTACTGCAACATTGAAAGTCCCCATTTTGGTAACATTTTGACCGGTTATTTAGCAAATAATGTCATGACTGTGAATTGGTGTGATCCTCCTCTTTACTCCTTTCCCCCTTTTTCTCATCTCTTAACACATGTTTGAAAACAGTCTTCTGCATTGAGATGCATCTGTTCAGACACGTGCTTTTTCTCTTTTTCTTTTTGTCTTGTCATGGAAGAGGTAAATGACTACATACAGTCGAACCTGCCAAGGCGGTCACCTGTATAAGCTATGCCACTGTCTAACCTGGTCACCCCAGAGGATCCCCTGACATGCTAGCTGTTGACATGTCACCCTGGATAACCCGGCCACCTGTCTAAGGCGGCCAGGTTGGCCCCGTCCCTTGGGTGACCGCCTTACACAGGTTTGACTGTACCATGAATGGGAAAAAGTTTCTCTGTCTTCTAGTGCAGAAATCTTTGCCTTTTTCAGTGTTGACAGTTGTTGGATATGCTGTTTCATTCAGTCCTATCTTGTGGTATGTTCCCACGGTTCTCTTTCATTTTGCTGAACTCAGACTGTTGCATTTGGTGTGTTACATGTTGTGTGTTTCTATCTTTACTGCTCCACAGTAACTTAAAGCTGTGTTATGTGCTATGTATATTACATATATATCCAACCTTTTTGCAATAGAAGACAACAGGGGGGGGGGGGGGGGGGGGGGCAGTGTGTGTGGTACCTGTGTCTCGATCACATTGGTCAACATCTCAACTTCAGTAGACCTCATCCTGTGTTTGACTAATGTCCATGTATTATTCTTGTGAAGAAAGGATTTTTTCAAATACATCATTAACCATTTGCATAATTTTGTTGTCTGACACTAATAATTGTGATAGGAATTGCATAAGAAAACTTTGTCTGTAAGGGCATGCATCAGTTTTGCACTAAAAGAAAATTTTCACAATCTGTTGTGTTTTTGTTTTTGTTTTTTTTAATTTGGGCCAAAAATACTGATAAAATTTTCACTTTTTTTTTTTAGTTTGGGCCAGAAACACTGATATTGAGTGATAATCACAAGATCACATTTTTAGTTTACTGTCATTGTTTAGGATATGTAGATAGTAGAAAACTTGTTTTGCATTACTTGGCATTCAAGGGACAATACTCATTGTTCAGTCTGAAATCTCAAACCGCAGGAGATTCCCCTTGTAAATGGCTGTTTGTTATTTATTATTTATAAATGTGCTTGCTTTCTTGTGAGGTTTTGTGGATTTCCTGCTTAAGCTTTGTTCAGATATTTTTATCATACAAAGCAGCTTGCTTTTCTACATATCTTTGTACAGTGAACTGGTAGTCCCCACTCACCCCCAAACCCACAGGGAGTGCTGAGAGGGAGGTACGCTCTGTGCTGGAAGGGTATCTTTTCTGTTAGTAATGAACCTCTTTGGAGGTGAAACACAACATCCAGGCTCTGGTCTTGCAACTGAGGAGAAACCTTTCTCCCTAGGTGTACAACAAAAGAACGGTTCGCGCGTGTACACGATTTAGCAAGAGTTGCCTGAACCTGTTCCATTTTTTCTTCTTTTTTTTTTTTCTGTTTCTTGGTAGTTTATTATAGTTCAAAGCTGTTTGCAGGCAAACTTCTGTTTGTATGGTGTTTTTCTGGGCTTTTGAATGTTACAGAGACTTTGAGTGATTTTGTAGTGACTAAAGTTATGGACTCGCTTGTTTTCTTTTGCAGTGGCAGATTGTCAAAACAGTGTTACTGCATGCTTGTGTGCATATAATATACATACATTTGCAAGACTGTCCCTTGCTTTACCTAGGCTTTTTTCAACTGAATGTGACATGTTTGATCTCATAGTGTGTTTCTAGATACGAGGTCAGAGTTTGGGGGTTTTTGGAATTTTTTCATCCGTGGTTTTTTTTTGTTTTTTTTTTTCCCAGTCATTTGAATGCTTTACTTTATTTCATAAATCTTGTTGTTGTGCATTACTCAATCATGAAAGTGTGTATTCTCATGCATATGTCATAACAAAATGTATAACTTCACTATGCTTAATGTTGAAAGTTTTTACTGAGAGGAGTTTGTTCATTGAAAGAAATGTATTTACTCCAGAAATCAGAAGTTTTCTTCAGAAATCATTAATGTCATCAAACTGTTGCTGCTTGAGAAAGTTTGTACTAAATCAGAAAATATCTAGAACACAGAGTGGAAACATCAAGCTTTTTTTTTTAAACAATGTTAAACTGGCAAATCTTCTTCTGGGTGAACATGTTAATTGGAAATTTGATTTTCTTTGATATGGTGCATGTTTGTCCAGTAACATTTTTAAAACTACTGTAAGAAAGAAAAATCATGACGGACCATATTTAAAGTCGTGTATGAACAATATAGCTCTTTGATAGCATAAGTGTCCACCTTATCACCAGCAGACTGTTATCGTGTAAGTGTCGGTGTTAAATTTATCATCACGTATATTGTGTCGTGTCAGCATTTCTGTCACTGTGAAAGTCTTTGTAGGAAATGCACTGTACAATAAAACAGGATTTTACACTCCATTGTGTTGTTTGTTTTCTTTTTATGATTAATTTCCTTTCATGATGGTTTCAGAGTTGCGGTTTATTATGTGAATTTCAATGTGATGTAAAACGTGAAAAGAAAATAGAAATAAATAAGCCTATGAAAAATCCTGGCTACTGTAGACACATCTCAGACAGGCAGAATAATTATTCAAACTGTGCCCAGTTGGTCATTCTTCCAACGCCCGCGAACACATTCTCTGTCTACTATGTATGTATTTTATGCAGTATGTTTTTTGTCGAGCAAGCGCTTGCTTATGTTATCTCTTTCATCATCTGATCTTTTGTTTGCCCCAGATATTGTGTGGTTATTGTTTTAAATCTACAACTTCCTTTATTCGCTTCTCCATCTTTTATTGATTATTGTTTGTTTACTGTTTAAATCATCTATGATATCTTGGGAAGGGGGCATTTTCTGTAGTGTAGCCAGGACGTGATTGTAAACAGATCTGCGAACCTAATCGTTTATGCTTGAAAAATAAACTCTCTCTCTCATTAAAACAGATACAAGAAGTGAGACAATACATGCAAAACTGATCAGGAAAATGAAATGCATTTTACATTTGCATTTTATGTTGACATGCTCAACGTATGACAACTTGCATCTCAAGTTTATGCCACAGGTTTTTGTAAACCATTTTGATGATAATGCTAAGTTCTCACGTCTGATGTCCAGTGACAGCAATGACAACATTTACAGCATAATTATGGATATTTCTGCTTGACGCATTTAAACACAGAAGTGATACTTTGAACCAGTCATGACAACTCATATTTTGCTCTTTTCTCATTGCTGTATCCCCCCCCTGTGTGTGTGTTTCCCGTTCATTTTGTGCTTACCAGATTTGACCGACTGTGACCCTACTCGCCTTGTCATAGGCCAAGGCCCACAAATAAAGAATCTCTCTCTCTCTCTTCGTCGTGCGGGGGGGGGGGGGGGGGGGGGGGATGTAGGTGTAGACACACTTATTCATTCAGTTAGGAAGGACCAGCCGGGGTTTGCGCCCGCTCATGCGCATGACCCATAAATTATGCGAGCTGGAAGGATTTCCGAAGAAGGGACTTGGTGAATGAATTCAAGTCCTCAAAGCCTCTCACAATGACAACGTGTGTGGGCGGGTGTACCATTGAACAGCCCCTCCCCCTTGCACCCACCTCCCACCCCCAATGCACATAAACCTTTAGTGTGATCGCTAACCTTTGCTCCTCAGTAGGGGTCTGTGGTATTGTCAGCAAGATTGAAGTGATCTTTTTTTTTTAAATAGAGAAGTGTTAACCAAGAGGCATGTAGCCAAAGTAGGAGGGGCAAAGTGCAATTTATATCGCAGTAGTGACTGGGAGACTGAATGGTTCGTGAAAAAAAAAAAAAACTGAAAATAATTGTGTACTGGTGCTGATGACCTAATCATCTGAGCAGAGTCTTGTACAGGGAACGCAAGAGAAGAAGAAGAAGACATACATTTATATATGTCCCATTAATAACGAGTGAGTCACACGCATTCTCTCACACACTGGACATGACCGCGGTGCAATCACGCGGTACAAAGGGTCAGATCAGCTAGTTTCGGAATTTACAATTGCATTCATTTTCAGAGTTTGTGGGCTGACGTTTCCGGGGGGGGGGGGGGGGGTGTGAGCCGGAGTACCTCAGTGGAGAGAACCCCCGACGACTGGCCCGAATGAACGGTGCCAGTCGTACTAGAAGGAAAAGTCGGGCTGCTCTCCTAGCGGTGAGCGCGTCGCCATCAGTACATCACCACTTTTTTTTTTCATGCATGATATATCAATGTGTACTTGTCAAGCACAAGACACGACCTTCAGTCCTACCGAACTACATCCGTGCGTGTGTCCCCCCGCTTTCAGGACCAGCCCCCCCCCCACCCCCCCACCTTACCCCCCTTGAGCTACACTCCCTCCTACCCCTCTCCACCACCCACCCCTCCCCACACCACCACCCCCCGGAAACTGGCATCGACCAGACCCAGTCGATCACATCGGTAAACTGATTATCCATAAGTTATCGGCAGTTCAGTAAGTGCGGGCCTCTTCCCGTTTCCATCCCAGAGCAAATCTTGGCCACCAAAAGAGTTATTGTTATCGCT